>JAVJGI010000001.1:56212237-56234301 GCA_035590275.1 Ibycter americanus
TCACAGCCAAAACACAGCACAGCACCAACTACTAAGAAGAAAATTAACTCCATCCCAGCTGAAACCAGGACATTCTTCAGTTAGGATCTGCATCCTACACATGCAGCCACTTCCTTAGACTCAGAACACATATAAAGATAGGATATTTTTGGTATTAACTTGAGGATTTAATTAGTTTGATTAACTAATTCCATTTCAGTAGAGAATAATTTGCTGATTTGACCTTGCTGTGATAGAGTGCTTTATATTTGCTCAGTTTAAAATTATGTATAGTAGCCTAGGTTTGGTGATGTGTTTTCAGAAGTGTTTTATTAAATCCTACTAATACTGTCACATTTTGTGAAATAAATAATTTGGTTTGTAATTTTTGAGGGATAAAAGGACATTAAACTCTCACCTAAATCGGTCTTTGTTTCTTGCAAAAACCTTACACTGAATTTTTCTTGACAAAGTTGCACGACAAGAATTAAGTATAATTTGACGCTTGCAAACCATCCTGTACATTAATTAAATAAATTAATCATTACAAGTTATTCGCCTAGTGGGAAATGAGTATTTAAGGGAGAATTTGGCATTGAAATTCTGTTTCAAGCTGTTTACATAGAAGAAAAAAATGAAAACAAACAGCACCATTAGACCTGATCAATACATGATAGAATAACCCAGCTGAGGAAGCACTTTGGTGATGGTTACTGAAAACTGTTCATACCTTTCTGTTGATGCATATATTGAGTCTTTTAATACCCACATAAATTACCCCAAAAGAGAGTTTATTTGGTGTTTTCTGAAACTGAGTCTGTATTCAGACAATGAACAGCATATACCACCCAAATCACCTCCAGTGGTACCTCTAAGGCATTTGCTGGCAATGAAAGAAAAGCTATTTAGGCTACAAAAAACAGACTGAATGTAGTGTGCCTTGTATGATCCAGAGCTGTTTAGCTAAACCTTAGAGGTTGCCTTCATAATCCTCAGCAAGACTGAAGTGAATTTACAGGATTGCTGAGGCTGGAAGGAACCTCTGGGGCTGATCTAGTCCAAATGTCCACTCAAAGCAAGGTCAACTACAGCAGGTTGTGCAGGGCCGTGTCTAGTCAGGTTTTGAATATCTCCCAGGATGGAGACGCTGCAACCTCTCTGGGCAACCTGTAGCACTGTTCAGCTATTACTACAGTAAAAAGTTTTTTTTCATATGTTTAAATAGAATTCCTTGAATTACCAATTGCGCTCATCACACCTATCCTGTCAGTGGGCACCAATTGGAAGGGTATGGCTCCATCTTCTTTAATCTCTCCCACCAGGTATTTATACACATTGATAAGATACGCCCAAGCCTTTTCTTTTCCAGGCTAAACAGTTCCAGCTCTGTCTTCCTCTTCCTATGTGACAGATGCTCTAAGCCTCTAATCATCTTTGTAGTTGGACTCTCTCCAGTATGTCCATGTCTTTCGTGTACTGGGGAGCCCACCACAGGAGACAGTACTCCAGACATGTCTCACCAGGGCTGAGCAGCTGAGCAGTGTTCAGTATGTATCCTACGCATTTATGCATGAAAGAAGTTTGCTACTTGGGGATATTCTTGAACATTTTGATATTAGAGGTGACAATAGGTGGTTCATGGGAGACTCTGAAACTATGCTTAACATGGACATATGAAGATGCAATTGTTAACAGATTTTATTATTAAATCCTGCTCATTCATTAGTTTTGTGCAGCTTGATTTAATTATTTTCAAAGTAAATGGCTGAAAAACATATGATACTGCTTTTACTTGTGTTACCAGAATCCTGTATCACACTGGCAGCAAACTGTTCTCTGAACTAAGCAGTAAAGGCGCAAGGAGGTACTACTTTTCTTACTCAGAATGGAAAAGATCTACAAGTATCATGCAATTTCTCATAATTGATAAATAACTTCTAATTACATTTTCTCTGTCAAGAGTTTTGCACAGCATCGTTATAGAGAGAATCACGTGGAAAACCAGAAGGGACTCAACGAAGAGCTGTCAAAGCCACCCAGGTACAGCTTGGAATATGCAATCCCAGCTAATGCTTCCCTCCTGGATCAGAATGTGATTTACTGAAATTCCAAAAAAAAAGGAGCTTTGCTGTGAGAGGAGCATGCACACTCCCCCTGCATCTAGCCTGATCTTTCGAATCAGGCAGTGATGATTACTGCCTCAGCTTTTCTCTGCTGCTTTTGCGTAGGCTACACCAACAACAGCACTAGGTTGGACACCTATTACGCTTAGAGACCATCCTCTGGAGTAGCTCTGAACATCCTGTTCTCCACAGCCTGCTCACTTTCTGTTCAGAGGCTGCCTCAGAAGAAGATGAGCAAGCACATGTGCCAACAAGCCAATGCACTCAGGCAAGGCTTACAGGCTTGGAGGCGTTCCTACCGGCTTGTAGTGAAAACCAGTAGCATACATTGGCTTCCAGTCAGCACTGGGGCCACCCTTAGCAGACAGCATGCACGCAGATACAGAGCCTTTGTATTCCCAGAGTGGGAGCTGCACCCAAAGCTGGTGTTAATGTAAAAGCTGTGATGGGGGAGAGAAGCAAGAGCTTTCTTGACAACTTTCTCATGGAGATTCATGACAGAGGTGGCCACCAAAGCAGCTGCTTCTTACGATTTGTCAGGCTGCTGGCAATTCATCAACATTTACAAACCATGTATGTTAGCTATAGAGAGAACAGGGAAAAGCAGTTAATTCTAGTCTCCGCTTCTAGTACAGGACATGGGAAAGGGCAGGAGATACAGGATGTCCTAATAGGTTATTACATTATTTATCTCAAGAAACTTTACTACTTAATATGTTGTCACGGTTACTGCATTTGCTTCAAAACCTTCTATACTCCTACTAGTGTACTCCCTATCACCTATGCTTTCCTTAACCTTTCTTTCAGATAAAGAAGTAAAATGCTTTGGTATTTCTGAAAACTAATAGTTGTAAGGAAGGAAAGCACCTGTCAAATTGCTGTTTCTGTCAAAATATTAAACCATTTTTAACAGCCATACCTGATGAATACAAAGATGAGGAACAGTATGTGCATGCGGGCAGCCTTCACACGTAGCACTATTTCTTTCAAAATATTATGTATTTCTCTAACCCTACATGTTTTCATCAGAAATGTGAGCTTTAGAATAGCATTCAAAGTATCCCTGGTTTAGGTATCCTTTTTGCTATCTATGGTACCCACATGTCACTGTATCACTGCTTATATGGCATCACTACTGTACTGTAAAGAGAAGTGTTTTATTTACTAACAGAGGAACATGAGTAATGAACATCTATTTAGAAAATGGAAAATAAGTGACTCTGAATTCAGTGCCTGTTGGAAATATTTTGAATGTTACACATAACAGTTCATTTCTTTGATTCATCAGCTGTTCATCCAAATAATATGAATGAGTATGCTCTAATAAAACTAAATTTAACACCTATAAATATTCAAAAGGAAAGTGCTTTTCCTTTGGGGCACATATTCATTCGTTTGTTCTACCTAACTAGTATCAGCATCCAGACAAACTCCATGATGAGAAACTGGTATTATCCATGTGTGGTGTAAAGTTTGTAATTTGTGCCTGAATACTGTTTTTTGTAGATATGAGGCATCAATTTCCCAGTAGTGGTCCTTCTGTAAGAAGCTGAAGAATTCTGAAGGTTAGTACTTTATGAAGTTCTGAAGGTTTTAAAGCTTAAAGAAATTTTTAATAAAAAATTGCAGGGCACAGGAAGCCTGAAGGATTTTTTTTAGGCTGGATGACATGAAGTAGGCTGAAGACCACGACTTTGGAGTTATATGTACAAGGTACAGAGTAACATTTTGAGACCTTTGAGGTTTGCTTTTTATGCCTTCAATTTTGTAAACATTTTGAGTCACACAACCATATATGAATAAAAAAAGGTTGATAGCTACACCATTTGATGATAAACCATTATAGTTTGGGGATATTCTCCTTTAACCTGTTCATCAAATACAGACTTCATAAATGTCTCAATTTCTCATGCCTTTTAAATAAATGAGAAAACATAAAGAATTAGCATGTAATCAAGCACACAAATTCAATATACAGATATAGGTATATTTTCCTAGATGTAATAGACTGAATTCTATAGAGAAAGTTACAAGTAAAAAGGGCAAAAAGTTCATGAGAAAATAGTTTTATAGAATCATAGCATCATTTAGGTTGGAAAAGACCTTTAGGTTCATCAAGTCCAACTGTACATGTAGCACTACGAAGTCCACCAGTAAACCATGTCCCTAAGTGCCACATCCACACATCTTTTAAACACCCCAAGGGACAGTGACTCAACCACTTCCCTGGGCAGCCTGTTCCAATGCCTGACAACCCTTCTGGTGAAGACATTTATCCTAATATCCAACCTAAATCTCCCTTGGCACAACTTGAGGCCATTTCCTCCTGCCCTATTGCTTGATACTTGGGAGAAGAGACTGACACCCACCTCACTACAACCCCCTTTCAGATAGTTGTAGGGAGCGATAAGGTCTCTCCTGAGCCTCCTTTTTTCCAGGCTAAACACCCTCAGTTCCTCAGCTGCTCCTCATAGGACTTGTTATTTAGACCCTTCATTGGCTTCATTGCCCTTCTTTGGAGATGCAAAATATCTAAATTTCTAATATTTAGAAAGCCCCTTCCTGAAGGAAGATGGTTATTTACTAACCACCTTCCAGTTTACAGAACTTATGCCAGCAAGTACAGACTGAAGGAGTCACAGGACTAGGGTACCAACACGCTGACTTTTAGGACCTCAATCCAAATTTTGTAAACAACTAATGCAGAATAAACACCACAAAATGAGCACTGTTTCGATGAAATGGGTGTTTATTTCCTCCTTATTAATTATCCATAGACAGGCTAACTGCTCATTATTAACTCAATTGTGTGGAAAAATGTGAGCTAGAATTTCTCTGACGTGGATAAACTCCTTTGACTGTTCAAATATCTACATGCTTTGCTAGATCAACAAAATTGTACAGGCTCTGCTCTGTCTAAATATCCTAGTCTTTGAAAAGTGAAAATGTAATACACAAAGAATGCTTATGGATATTTACAGAAAATTAATTATATTTGTTTATTAAGCCAGATGTCACCATTCCCAATTGTGATGAGTAGGGCTATACTGCACCGGTAGTCCTTAGATCTCTGCAGCAGTCTGCTTGCTTAAAATACTGCTGAACTGAAGAAAGAAGGTATCTCCATCCCGACAGTGATGACCAAGAAAAACTGATACTCAAAAAAGATGTTTAATTTTTTATTTAAATTTCAAACAATACTTAATAATACCAATAATTAAATCTCCTCTAAGGGGTTGATAAACTGATAATAGAAACTTAAAGAAAGAATCCTAGTTAATTTAGTAAATTTTACAATGAATACTAACTATGAAAAAATCTAGTTTCTAGTAATAACTTGGTATTCTCATGATTTTTAGAGTTACTGTGGTTATATTCTGGATGCTGAAAATAGCGAAATAGTACGATATAATTGGACTGAAAGGCAAGAATGCTAAGTTCTTTATTACAACACCTGAACTCAGTAGCCTGAAAAGCACCAGCATATCCTAAAGATATGTTTTGGAAATAATTATTTCACTTTTACATAAAGCAGAGCAATTAAAAATCCTGTTCAAGTGATCTCACTTATCCGCACTTACCTACTTCATGCCTGCCACTACATTGTGCCAGTAATCAGCAGCAGCAATCATATTTTTCTGTTTCCATTTAGATGCAGAAGTATTTTCAGCCTGTATGATGAGACTGTTTGAAATAGAACCCTTTTCTTGCCTGACAACCATGTCATCCAAACAGAGGTGAAGCTTTCCCACCCTCTCAGGAAAAAAAAGCAATATATGTCTTTGAAAGCACATAGGCTTTATTGATGAAGACTCCAAGAATTCCAGTCACCTGCTAGACCAGAGCAGTGATGGGGAACTGAAGCACAATAATGTTATGCTTTTCACAGTCACCAAAAATGGTTAATCCTAGATACCTCACTTCTTCCCATTATGCCACCCATCGCCACAGTTCACTCATCCGCAGCAGGTAAGTTAAGGTATCATGAGACAAGGACAGAAATGTAAAAAAACAGCTGAAATGGATTATTTCAGTTCTGAATCTCTTCTTGAACAGTGGCTACAAGTGAGACCAAAACGTACTTTGCCTTCTTCAAAATCAGGTTATAAATGCAGTCCTTGAGAGAGAGTTTGAATTCTCCGCATCTAGCTTCAAACTCTCAATTCCCTGTTTTGTGAACTCCAGTCATGGAACATTGTTCCCAGAATAGGAGAAAACACGCTTCCTTAACTACATTTGTAACTATACATCCATCAGATCAAAAAAATAAATAACTTTTTACCTGATGTAACCTAATAGAAAACGCGTGACCCAGATTGAGTTATCAGGCTAACCCAAGAAACTCTGCATAATATACAACTGCTGGTAAACGTTGCAAGGGTATGGAAAAGCTGCTGTTAGAGATCAATACATAAATCAATGGTGACTGCACTGTAGTGTAGAAGCAAATAATTTAGCTTCAGTTAACTTTAAGATACTGAGATCATATTCTGTTAAGACATCTAATTCCATTAGCAGAGCTCAGCGAATCTCACACCAAAGAATTTATTCTGTTCCTTGAGCGATGCTATGAACCTTACAGCTACAAACCCTGTATCGCAGTCAGGGCAAAGAACAGCAAAGACTGCAAAGAAAATAAACCCTTTTCCTGGAAGAGGGCACTAAAGGTGTTAAGTTTACTAGAGCAATGAAGAGGTATATAAATCTTGCAGCATCACCTCAACATCTTCAGTTTGAGAGGTGGGAAAAAATATGAATTCACCCTGAAATTCCTTGTATTCTCCTTTCTGGTGCATAAGAGACAACTATTGACTTAATAGTGCTGATAAATGAATGAGTAGCTCGGTTGTGGTCTATGAAACGGTTCTTTCTGAAGTAAATTCCAACTTGTGTTGCACTCAGAAGCAAAACAGCTGTCAGAGAGATTTAGCTCTCAAGAAGCAGTGTTTGATAGGAGGGTATGTTAAGTTTTATGTTCTTATCAAAACACAGTAATTCAAAACAGATTTACACTTTAGGAATGAAAACTGATAGACCAAGAACGTTTAAATTATCATAAGTAAATAAAAACTATAAAAGAGGAGTAATTCACTTTCATTAATGCTTCAGGCTGTCCTTCTCCTGAGAACTGATTCAGGAAGAATAGTTATTTGCCCACTCCATCTCAGTACTATTAAATTGGCTCTTGCTATTCAAGCAATAAGGAAGCATCCTCTCAGATCAGGCGGTATCATCAGCCATCTTATGAAAGAAATGTATTTGATTAGTTTTAGCTTAGACTGGCAGGTCTCGAAGAGCAGATGATAGACTGATTTTTTCTTTTCTATATAATATGCTAAATCAAGTATTTACAAAGTATAATTTATAACCCAGAATGATCATGTGCTTGGTACACAACTCTAAAACAGTGTTTCCAGGGTTTCTCTCTCAACTTCTTTTTCCCGTTCCCCACTGTACTTCAGCCCCAAACACAGGACAGTCATTCAGCAACAGGTTGCTGACATGTTTCTTTCCTAAAACAGAGGCTTTGTAAATGCTTACTGCTGTCACTTCCACTTTAAGAAAACTGTCAATATATATTCAAATGGTAAAAAAAATTTCTGAATTCCAAGCCGATGTTGACATAACCAAGCAATTATGTCATTTTACCAGCACAAGAAATGTATCTTAACTTACATCTTTCTATAACCCATTTTATTATTATTTCATTTCTTTAAAGAAATACAAAAACAGAAATTAAGTGGCAAACTTCAGGAAAGGGTTTCCATTTTTTTATTTTTACAGTTAAACCCCCATGGTTACAGGTACTATAATAACAAAGCTTAATAGTAACTCTTTGGATCTGTCACCAAATAAAATTTTGGTAGTTCTCTGGCCACTTCATTGTAGGGAGGAAGATTAACATAGTATGATTTTGGTAAAAGTGGTGAGGCTGTGCAGTTTGTCTGAAAATAGTCTATACTTCAAGTGGAATAAGAAATACTTCACATCCACTGCCGTAGCATGAGATGCAAAAATATTTTAAAGGAACAATATATACACACAAGGAAAGAATTTGCTGGAGAGAAGGAGCAAAAACTCAAACTAAAAACCCAACTCAACCCAACAACATGAAACAGGCATCAAAGTGGAACTTGGACAGGATTATATTCATAACTCTTAAATGGATGATTCTGGAGTTTATTGCCTGTAAAGGAGGCAAAAACCTATTGGTATCATATTATTCAAGTGTTAATTCAAGTGCTAAACTTGAATGACATACAGCAAGCTGGCCTCCAGCAAAGTCAAAGGACTATAAATTGCTAGAAATTGAAATACAGTATGAGATACTGATTTCCAGTGTACCATATGACTTTGCCAATTTTCTTATGTGAACTCTCCTTGTAAAAGATCAAGAACCACTAATGGCAGACTAGCAGATTTCCCACTGATACACACAGGTGCGCACACACTGCATTTGTCACGTGTTTTGAACCAAAACCAGATGGAAAACTGTGGCATAGAGAAACACATGTCCAAGATAATGAGCTTTGCTGAGAGAGCTTGTATGTCTGTTAAACCAGAGTCAGCACATGTTGCAACACCAAATGCTGAGCAATGTTTGGATAGCAGCTTGCTCAGACTTGAGCAGGTTTCAACTGCATCAGCCTGAAATCTACCACCTCTGGTCTAAAAGGGAAAATTACCCTGGTACAGACACCATTTGCAACAAGGATGCACAGACTAGGAGCTCTTTAATGCACCTCCCAGGGGTCTCCAGCTTACTCATCTCAAAGTACCCCAGAGTCACCACCGCCTGCCTTTAAATGACTTCTGAAAATCGGCAACTCTACCTGTGCAATTCTCAGTACCAAAATACATACTGGTAAAGATTCTTCTGTCAGAGCAGTTATGCAAGAAGATTAAGAAAAAGTCCAACTGAACATCAGCAAAAGCTACAGAAGGAGCCCAAAAGACTAACCCTAAAGTCTTCATATGTTTTATTTCACTAAAGTCTTAAAATGTTTCGTTTTATTTTATAAGAAGACTTATGAGCACCCTTGAAGAAACAATATCATTTTCAGATAAATTCTATCTTTATCTACTGGAACCAGAAGACAAATCAATTTTAGAATCCTAATTACAAGAGGAGAGATAGAAGTCTAGACACTCAATCAAAACCAAAAAAGCAATAGGGGCAGATGGCCTGAAATAAGAATTCTTTCATGCAGTGCAAAATCTCTTAATCCTTAAAACGGAAAAAAAACCTCAGACAGTTTCTAAAAGTATTTGGCCTAAAGAGTTATATTTTTAATGTGATAACTACTTCTGATGTTTTTCTTTTCACAGTGTTCAGTGTAGGCTGTAATGCATTTTCAAGTATTTCCATGTTAAAGCAGGAGAATATTTTATTTAAAACATTCTGCAGGATGAGGATTAACAATATTTCATTGTATTAAAAAAACCCACCTCTGATAGACTTTGTTAGAATTGCATTTCCTTTTTGATAAGATTTCCTATACAATTTCTTTTCAACCTCTTCCATTTGGTGATGACATATTAAAATGGTGAAATATTTCATGAAGACAAGGCAAGACGCATCCTTGAAAATTCAGCATTTTCCCTGGGAAATCTATACATTAGCTGATGGGGGCAAAAGATAAATCAGGGCAGCAGTTTTCTGTGTCCAGCTGTAAGCATGACAGGGGTAACTGAACCTTAACATAATGGAATACAACTGTGTAACAGTTTTTAAAAAACACTATTTGCTGCTTGAAAACCATGGCCTAAAGATTTTCAAGCTTTTCAGTCCCTAACATTTGGCTTCGGATTTCCATAAACTTCCAAGAAAGTTTTAGGTGAATCCAAGTTCTTATCGGGGCCTGAAGTTAATGATAGTAAAATGCTCATAGATAAACTCCCATTTTCAAGTCCTGTTATACTAGCTGAATAGAGAGAGTAGTAAATAACAACTGCTTCCTCAGCTAGGAAAGCGCTATAAAGTCCGTACAATCTCTTAAAACAAATGGCCATGGTGTGCTAAGTACAATTCAGGTAGGTAGATGACCATCTCAGATGATCAGAACGTTTAAGTGCCTAAAAAACTGAATGGATCCTATGACTTTAGTTATATGTCTTTGCACGACTAGATCTAGTATGTTTAGAAAAGACTGACTGATTCAACTCCTACCAGCATCGATCAATAGGATTAGGTGGAAATGAATGCCTGGCAAAGATGTTTAGTTTGTTTGATGTTATTTCCATAAACGTATATATATATGAAATAAAAGAGTTCCTTCTAATTGCTCCAATTACCTCAGCTCTTCAGCTTCATTATTGGGCTCAGAAGTTGACTTCTTTGACCTTATTTTGTAGGGAACAATCCAGATGGTCTAACCTTGCTGTTGGCAGCATTAGAGATGAAGCTGATCTTAATTCCAGTTAAAGCCTTGCTTGCTCTTTGATCACACTAAACAAGGTTGAATTTATTTTACCTGAAGGTGTAAAACTCAAAAGAGTAAGCACTACAAAGAAGCAATAGAAGCATTCATAATTCAAATGACATTATGTTTTATACAAAGGATTGTCAAGGAATATGACAAAGCTTAAAGTAAATTTAATAGAATTTAAGGAATCTAATGCAGTTGGTAGAGCTAAATGAGAAGGATTAAAATCCTAGGTAAAAGAAAGGGCAATAGAAAAGAAAGTAGTTAGAGATAGATGTAAAATCACTTTAGTGATTGTGGCTAGCACATTTCTAGTATTTTACAAATGAAAAATAATTGCCAATTAGAAGTGAACAGTTATTAACAGCATAATAAAAAAGAGAACTGAAAGATAGGAATTCAAAGAACCAAAAGACTTAGAAAACAAAATTGGGCAGTCTGCAAACAATATTTCAGTTATAAGTTGAGGTAGTTTTATTGGCTGAAGTTCTCTTACTGATGAAAACATGTAGGGGGTCTTACGCAGCTCACGTGGTCTTGTATAAGTGTCAGAAAAAAGATGCTGTATGAAGATACCATGCAAGTAAAAATGGAGTACCTTAAATCCTGATTTTCCCACTAACTTCTTGTGCAATACTATGGAACATTGTCTTAGGTGTTTTATTTGATTTGTTAGTGGTAAATAAATAAGAGCTGTTTTTCTTCTCTGCAATGCATGCACTTGCACATAGCAGTCTTATAAAAACATTGTAACATCAGAAGAAAGATCAAATGCTGAGAAATTGTTTATATCAATATGAAGCTTTATGCTCTAATTACCAGCAAGCTCACAAGAGGTGAAACTAGAGTGGGGAAAATGAGAAGAGCCACTGAAATGAATGAAACTGTGAGACATCCCAGGGATGGTTTCTATCTGTACCCATGTCCCTGAGCTGTTCTCATTTGCCTGGCAGTATCTCATTAAGATGAACTGGCTACTTCACCGGTCTTTGGAGAGTTTCTAAAAGGGTGCAGAGACATGAAAGAGAGAAATGATAGCATTTACCTTCTTCACCATTTAATGGATATTTACTGGCATGGGGATCAGGTGCTTTACATTTTAAAAAATAACAGAAAGAACCACTTAAGTTCTTTGAAATTTTTCAGTTTTCTTGCCCAAACTTTCACAAGCCACTATGAAGAGCTTTTTTGTTTTGTTCTGTTTCTTCTAATTAACTAGTTTAATGTTTCAAATTCCAGGTGGTAACAACAGGACTATACAAAGTTTCTATTAATATTGGTAACTCTCAAATATAGGTTCACAACAGGTAAGCGCTAACCTAAATAACTTCAGTATGTATAGATTTCTCTGAAAGCCCATTAAAGCAGCCTGCTTCCCTTTTAGTACAGATGTACCCAATGTACCTTCTCCAGCTGATCTAAAAGTTGTTAGCTTGTCTTCAGAGTTCACGCTGACTGAAATGCAAGCAATCCTTAAAGCAGCAGGATAAACCTGCTATTAGACTAATTTAATGGAAATTTCAGCCTGCTTATTAAAAAAGAAATGGTGGTAGGTGAAGTTCTGGTACAGCTTTAATTAGGCCAATGTAATTTCCCAGGGAGCGGTAAGGGCTTAGAAAATTTCAAGTCAATCTCCTGTTCAAAATAAGCACAGATGGTACACTCCATCCACTACATGGTGGGATCTAACCATGCTCCTTCCCCTCTGAACCAAACTGTCTTTGGATGAAGGTGCAGATTTCCTTGCTGCCTGGGACAACTGAATTTTTCCTGATGGAAAAAAAGGACAGTCCACAGATGACAGAGCCACTACTGCATCTTCTCCTCATTCTGTACAGATTCCTCTTCTGCCTTCCTACAAGGTATTATAAAAGTAAGTCATGATGCTATGTCTTCACTGCTAGTTTGAGGAAAGAAAGGATTTTAGCAATACTTGCCATCTCCTCCAACACCTGTAAAGGAGAGGAGATTGATTGACCCCACAGCTATTTGATGGCTAGGTATACACATGATGGAACAAAACTCCTCCTGGTAGAGACAGATAAGGTAGTAAGATGATGTAACCTTGCAGGAACATATTACAGTTTGGGAGGTTCAGGTTGCACATTAGGAGAACCTTTTGCACCAGGAGGACAGAGCAACACTGGCACACATTGCTCAGGGAAGCTATGAAACCCCTTGCTTTGCAGTTTTCAAGACTCAGCTAGACAAAGCTAGGCTGACCTTACAGGAGCTTGATGACAGTCCTGCTTCAGGCAGCAAGTTGAGCTAGATGACCTCGGGACTGCCCTTTCAACCAACACTTCTAACATTCTATGAGCATTATACATTTAGACAGGCCAGGCTGGATGCCTTAAGGCAAGAAGTGGAACAATATTTGTGGAACTGTCAGACGGTACAGAAGCATTTGAATCTGCTCTTTACCTCTGTGACCTTTGGGATTATGGATTTATTTCTAATTAGGTCCTTTAAGTACGTCCAGATATTCGTCAGTTAAAATGAACTCAAGTTAGTTAGCAAAATAAAGCTTTAGCTTTAAGGAATCTGTAGCTCCCTTAGTGAGTCTGAGAACATGAGACCTGCATTCTTTTCTCATGTTTTTAAAATCATTGTCAATGCAGAGTGTGTCACAATGCAAAGAGGTAACAGACAGGTTTTCTTCCTGAACTGGAATTTCTCATACCCATATTTTAACAATAACTAGCTATAATACGGCAGACAAAGCCTCAGCTGATGATATAACACTCACATCTTACGGAACATTTAAGATTTATCACTATTTTAAATTTGCATAAAGACAATTATTTATACAGCTATACAAATAATAGGTTCATTGAATAGCCTAGCTGAAATTTTTATATACTACTGAACATATATGATTTCCAGTCTCTTGCTCTGGAGGACCAAGCATTTAGCACCACAAGATTTTGTGGCATACATCGCCAACATAAGAATAAGGAAAATACAGAAGACATAAATACTATATTTTATAATTATTTTAGCAAGTATTCAAAAGATACAGACTTTTCTTGAAACCTTTTTGGTTGAGTAGTAATTTTTAAATATCCTGACGTGTGTCTAATATGTTGTGAAGTTACAAGCTGCATAGAACTCCATTCCAAATGAACAATAATCCAAATCATTTCTCTTATGCTCATATTTTTCTTTACCAATTTATATTTTACCTTGGAAATCTATTGGAAATGTATAATTTTATTATTTTTGAAAATAAGAGATGTTTAAAAAATATTTTGAAGTTGATTCTTTCTAGTAAAGAAATTTTAAACTGATTTGTAGTGACTTATTATGCAAGTAATTTTCCAATTAAATCTATTCAAAATATCACTTGCTTTGCACACATTTGCAGGCTGTTATGAAAAAAATGCTATCCCCAAATATGACAACAGTTTTATAAATGCAAATTCACCCTAAGTGGACATAAATTCCAACAAAATATTTTAAGAAATATCTTAAAGAAGGTTTTACATAGAACCTTTTCAAGAAGTGGGATTTTTTTCTCACACACACACCCATCCACCCCACCCCTGATAAAATATTTGTAATACCCAAGTATCAATTTTCTATTAACAATACTTATTACATGAAGATTGCTCAATAGATGTGTTCGCTTTTTAATCACTGCTTCTAAGGTTTTATTTTTTTCTGTTTAAGAACTGAAATGAAAAAATAAAAATACGCATTTTAAGCCAGTTGGGTTTAAGTCGACTTTGCATGATTAACTGTTAGAACAGAGAAATTAGTGTGCTTGTAAGCAACTCAGTAAACATTCAGTCTTCATGAAACAGAGCCATATATCTATGGGCATTAATTCTGCAATTAACATAAGCAACAATAACAATGTAAAGTAGCTGAAGGACACTATTTACTAAAGGAGCGATTTTAATAACTCATAGATAAAGGAAGCAAAATTGGGATTATCTCTTCTTTCCGTCTTAAAAATTCTAGTGAAAAGAACAGCTCATGTGGAGCCATTTAACTTTTCTTTTCCTATGTTGATGTCAGCTTTGCAGTTATACTTGGCATAACAGCTTTGATTAAACATTTTATATAATTGTAAGCTTCCTGAGGGGACTCAGAATGAAACTATCAGGTGCTTGGGTTACATTCCAGATGGCAAGAGATTTGCTCAGCTTCACACTTCTCTTCCCACTGATAATACTAAACCACAGTGGAATCTATTTGCAAGTAATTCCGGGAACCATCAGGTTGAATTTCAAAGAATTAAAAAAATCAGCAACTCTGCTTTTAAAATAAAGTAGATGATTTGTAGTTGTTTTTTAAACAATTCCCAGGCTTTCCCTTGAGAAATTTTTAAACCCATGTCTGCAAGCATTGCACATTAAAAGCGTTGCTGTTGCATTAAGGTTACGAGGGAACTGAAGTGGCTTTCTACAGTTAATCCTTCCCCACTCCTGATTTAACATGTAGCCAAATGGATACTGGAGTCAACAACATCTAGAAGCAGATATGTATGGCAAGGGAATGTGGAGAAGGCAGCCCACAATCAGATTCATTTTGGCTACCATCACACCTGGCCACTATCTAGACAAACTTTCTTTACTACAGAAAGTTAACTTCTGCAAAAGAAAGGAAGCTAGGAGGGCTCTAATCTCACCTGCAAGAATAGCAATGCCAAGGCACATCCTAAGGATGTTCGGGAACAAACCTGGCGACACTGCTGCTCTATATTCCAGACAGCTTCAGCTGTGGAGGGCTCGGAGAACAATCACAATAATCATTCTCAGAAATCCCTAATAAGCCTTTTCCGCTGTTTGCCATTTCCCTGGTTCTAGTGGGTTGTTGATTGGTCATACTTGTTTCTGAGTTGCAAGTAGAACATTTTAATGTGTGCTTATACATGCATAATGATAGATCTGAACTGGCTTCTGGAGTTTTCCTATCCCGTGAAAATGGGCATCTACCATGGGACCTCAGCACAGTGGAGGTATTTCCACCCAAAGCTTCATCCCAAAAATTCTCTTTGGTGACTGAAGATTCCTAAACTCACTGTTCTGGGTTCAGATTCACTGCTTCTCTTCATGCACAACACTGAACCAGGCTGAGCTAAGTACCTGTTCAGCCTGAATTGGACATTCTTTTCTTTTAGCACCCTAAAAGACTTCGTCTGCTGGATATCAGGCTCAACACAAAGCAACAGACTGTTTTTCCGCTCCCCGTGCTCGGTAACACATGGTTGTGACAGCTTGAGGATGCCTGAGGAAAAGCAAGCAGCCATGGAGGACTGAGTACTGGTTTTGCATTTCATCAAGAGCTCGATAACAATAATAATGCGATTATCCTGCAAGAACTCTTTGAAAGAGTGACTACAGATACCCAGTCAGAGGAGAGGAGTTTGAAAAGGTATTTTTTTCCTGACCCAGACCCAAAGTTTTGTTCTGTGTGCTGAACAAAATTGTAATGCAGAATCAGAACTGAACTAATGCTAACAGCTGTAGGGAGGTTACTGGCTAAAACCAAAGGCTCATCAGAGGTACTGCTGTCTTCAGATTCACTCGAAGTTACGGCAACAGGTAATAGTAAAGTGGTGACTGCAGTGAAATTACTGTCTGATAACCAGGACTGACAACAACAAACACAAAAGGAATTTGTTCACCCCAGTTCCCTTTGCTCACTCTGTATTATCCACTTTTTCACTGATAACAAGGGAAGGTGGAAGAGCAAAATATAGAAAATTTAGACTGACTTGATTCTCATGTCGAAAGCTACAGGGGGAATGGCACACCCTTGAATGGACTTCACTGTTACACCAGTAGACTGTCGTTTTCAACCAAACATTCACCAAAACGCTGTCTGACAGAATTCATTATCTTCCATAAAACCATCAAGAAATTTAACCGTGGGTAGTAATTTGAAAAATTAACATTAGTAATCTAATGTCAGACTGTCTTGCTAATGTAAGATAAGACCGAGCAACCCTTGGATCTCGAGTTAATTCAGGACACAGTTATTTCAAACCCCACTTCCCTCTGCATAAGCAGAATGGAGAACCATTGCACTGCAGCATCTTAATAACAGTATGAACACAAACCAATGCATTCTGTGGAAAGACCTCTGCTTTCTTATCAATATAGTTTGCAGATAGTACCTTTGACAGGAGAAGAAAAATGTTAAAGTAGTATTTTGCAACATGGGATTCTCTGAATAAAAGAATTGATGTTAAACAGAGTAAAGGTCAGATCTTGGAAGATCAGGATAATGAACTACAACTCTTTAAAGCTTCTGAAATCTCAAAAAAAAATTAGAAAGAAAGGTCAATAAAGGATTTAGTCAATTTGCTGATGAGTAACACCTTAATGAAAAATAAATCTTATATTCTATCAGATGATTAAAATGTCACACCTGAGCTACATTACAGATCTAGCAACATAAATGAGAATTAAAAAGGGCATTCTTTCATCTCAAATATATATCGTATTATGGGACAAGTATTAGAAGTTTTAAACAGTAATATAGAAGTGTAGAGTTCTTCATAAAAATAATGCTAAGAAAATAACATTGTAATAACAGGAAAAGTCACATAAAGTTAAGTTAAAAAATGAATATATACCCCAAAGGATATAACCTCAATTAAATTTAAAGTTTGAACTCTGTTTTGAAATTACCATTTAAGGCATTTAAAGGTATTTGTGTACAGTACTGATACTTTTTATGTACTTAGAGCTAAACCTTAGTTCGATCCATCAGTTTGTTTTTTAAATATGAAAACACCAGGTTTGAATTTGAATAAAGTCTTCAGGACATATGCATCAATTAAAACCCACTGTTCTGATTGTTTTATAGATCAAAAAAAAGAAAAAACTTTCAAGTAATAACATAATCCTATGGTATAGGAAGTAATGCAACAGAGAAAGCTACAAAAATTAGTGGTTTATGCCACTTTGGAGACTTGAACATGTAGAAGATTCAGAATCCATTCAAGGACAGCTACTTGAACTTAAATAACAAAGGATTACCTCTTCTGTAGTTCTTAAATCTTTGTTTAAGAGAAGAGTAAAAATGGGTAGAGCTCCTTTAGCCTGGAAGGAAATCTTCAAGAACGTTATCAGGCAGGATGGTGGACTTTTGCAAGTGATGATTTTGCTTGCAATTCAGCTGATTTCAATTTATGAATTTCCTTTGCTCTTATCTCTTTTTACTTAGAGAAATATTTTCATAAGGGTCTCTGAAATTAGATAAAATTGCCATTAAATATCTTAGGCCTTCTAGAAACTGCTGTGAAATTTTGTAACAACCAAAAGTTTGGAAAGTTAGATTTCCATGTAATAATTACTGAGACTTCATTGGATGTCCATGGACTTTTAAACTGTCAATGATATATTAGAAAAAGTAACTATCTGTGATTACTCTGTTTATGCAAAATATTATTCTTTATTCCTATTAGAAGTATATAAATCAGAGAAAAGAAACAAATCATTTTAAGATACATTAATTTTTCATGTAGAGTGGTTTTGGAACCTATGCATGATATATTTATTTATACCTGTGTTTTGCCCCTGTCAAGACTTGTCGCAAACACCTAGCAGAGATCATATTCTTAGCTCACTTCAGTGCAATCTTTGTATTTTTTATGAATTTGTGTTTTATCAGTCCTTCTGAAATATTATAATGGAACATAGTAAAAGTTTGCCTGTTATTCCTGAATGGATAAACCAATAGGTATTTGGGACGTCTGGGAATGCCAAGCTGTTACGAAGACATGATAAAATTATTTGCAGCTGTAGTGATGCTACCACACTGATGTCTACTCAAGATACTACCCTGTTGACAGTACTTATTTGAATAATAAATATCTGAAACTTGATAATTTTTTAAAAACTTAGGCACCCATTAGGTGTCTTCTACATTTTCAGTCTGGCATGGTCTTGCCTGTTCAGTTTTACAACCTTTTCTGTGCCTCTGAAGCAGAAAAGATGACTATTACCTACAGTGAGATAAAATGGAAAGTCCCATAAAGTTGTTGTTAATCATGGGAATAATTTCATAGATAGATAAGAAAGATTCTTGTTTTTTTTAAGAACCGTGATCAATCTGAGGCCAAGGCTGCCTGCCTGACTTGCTAGTCATTACAAGTAATCAGAAAAATTGTGGGGAAAGATGTACTGATAATGAAACCATCTTGATGCTTGTAGTTTATTTCTTTTCTTTCAATGCAGACTTGTACTGTCCATTGCTTTTAGGTGTTTCAGGAGACACACATGAACATCTCAAATAAAAATGTGGCAGCTTCTTAGTAATTTACATTACATGTATATTTCAAAGAGCAATTATGGGTCAGATGGTGCAAGCTCTCTGTGAAGCTGCATAGAGTTGCAGAAATGAATAAATCCTCTGTATCTTCTCTTGTGCACCCATCTGGGAAGAACAGCAGCTCCAATACTGACTAACACAGCTGTTCTTTCTGCATTTTTGCCCTAAGAGAAGTTTCTGGGCTGCTTGGACAGTCCTTGGGAAGGCAAAAGGAAGTGAATTTTCTGGTCTTTTTTAGCAGATGTTGCTTGAGGTGCACATTACCTGCATGCTGTGCCTTTGGGAGGTCATTGAAAGGACATGGATTTTTCTGAAAGTTTAAAAAGAAGAAAGGGAAGTAAACTGGCACGCCGGGTTTTCTAAAATACAGTTTCTTGTAACAGTCAAGTGTAAATAAACCTGATCTTCCCCCTTTTGGATGTTGTGTATAAAGGAATCTGGGAGGAAAGTAAATCTCCAGTTACACTGAAAAAGAGAAAGGAAATTGTGAAGATAAAGAAAGAGGTAATATTTTGTGCCATGACTAAGTGAAAGAAAGGACAGCTCATCACTTCTACATAAGTTACAAATATTAGCATAGTCTTTACCCTCAAGGTAAATGAGACAGCTCAGATTGGCAACAAAAACTTCCCATGGTAACCAGTAAATACAGGTTCAGCATTTTTAGGACAGAGGTTCTGGGACTGCCTACACAAAAGATCCATCAAAAATTTACTGAATCTGGCAGTAGGGCAGCTTTTTTTCTCAAATAGGACTACAATGAAAACCCACAAATACTCAAAACTTTCTAAGTAAAGCAACAATGTATGTTCATTTTTTTCTGAATGGACCCTTGCATCTATATCACCTTCTTATGTCAAAAATAATTCTGTAATACGGACTTTTACAATGAAGAGAAAGACTTTAAAGACAATGAGGAAATATAGTAAAGTATGCAATACAGCAAGCAAAGGGAGAGCAAGTCACTTCTGGATGCTATTTTAGGGCAATGTTTTTATTAATTAAGCTCACAATCACAGAGCATCTGTCAGCTATGGCAAAACATTAAGGAAGAATGAATGAAAGTTGTACTGTACAGGAAAAAATTGTTCATAATGAGCTGAGTACAAAATTATCTCCTGTAGAACCTCAGAAGACTAGATTATATCATATGAGGAACAAACTAAATGTGTTCATATATCCTGTGTTGGAAATGAACACAGCCACATCTGGCTGAGTCAAGGGAAAAAAAGCTGTCTTGTGCTTTTATTCTTATGGGCAGTGTGGACTGACACTTTTGGGTGGCTGAAACCACAGAGCTAAATATTCATTAGAGAATATATGCAATACCAATGTAGGTAAGCCCCTTCTGAGACAATGAAGTGTTTGTAGGTGTACATTTTCCAAGAATGTTCATTTTTCATGATTCAGACAATTTAGCTGAATATATTTTTGCTAGGAAAAAATCATGAAGAGCATACCTGAGGTGGTTTTTTCCTTATTTTTGGCATAATTCCTGGAATTATTTGTCAATAATGAAACCAAGGAGAAGAAAATAGAGAATGAGACTATGTAACTGTTTTTCAAGAGGTACCTACCAAAATGCACACATCCTGAAACTAAGGTTTAAGATGCATATTTTCCCCTGTACAGACCTTGTATAGTGAATAACAGATGCAAGTAATATGATTTTGATATGAATTTTAAGCAATTACTAATCTAAAAAATGTTCTTAAGTCCCATGAATTTTCATATGCAACTGCAAAGTTTCTGCGTAATCACAGGTAATGAATATTTTGACACAGAAATCACAACAGTATAGCTTTAACTTTTATTCATGGAGGTGTTTTGAACTTTATTTATATCTCTAACCATATAACTATTCCCTGTGCATCCCAGAACTCCCTGTGTAGCACCTTTCAATAATTTCTCATTTATTAAGACCTACAGAAAAGGTTAATGCTGCCCTTTCATATTCTGTGCAGTTCTTTTGCCAGAATAGCCAAAGAGCAATTTTCTTCAGTAGAGTCTCTAGCCATACTGTTTTGGTATGTGTGTATTCATGGTACAGTGCCAGAAAGTTTTCCACTTTCAGTTATATTGCAGGTTGGCGCTGTACCACCAAAAATATATAGCACCATTGCTGATTGAAGAAGATAATAAACTGAAAAGCTCCAATACATTCTTAAAAAACAGTTGCAGTAAAGCAGCTCTCAATCTGAGTAACTGCTATGTGGCTGTTGCTGCTGCTTCTATAACAGCAGAATTATTTCTGCAGACTAAGCCTGCGGTGATATGGTGGTGAATAGGAGCTGCCCAACTCTCTCCTCTTTTCCTTTCCATCTGTTAAGAACAGCTATTTTATTTTAGTATTTCTACTACCATCATCCTCTAATACAATTGCACATCGGAGATCAAAACATGGGGGGAAATGTTTCCTTAACAATATCAAATCAGTTATGAAAATTGAAATTGTTTATAGACTCATAGAATGATGATGTTGGAAAGGACCTTTAAGATCATCCAAACACTGCCAAGTCACTAAACCACATCCCTAAGTGCCACATTTACACATCTTATAAATACCTCCAGGGATGGTGGCTCAACCGCTTCCCTGGGCAGCCTGTTCCAATGCTTGACAACCCTTTCAGTGAAGACATTTTTCCTAATATCCAATCTAAACCTCCCCTGGCACAACTTGAGGCCATTTCTTCCTATCCTATCACTTGTTACTTGGAAGAAGAGAAACAAACACCCACAGCACTACAACCCCCCTTCAGGTAGTTGTAGGGAGTGATAAGATCTCTCCTGAGCCTCCTTTTCTCCAGGCTAAATAACCCCTGTTCCCTCAGCTGCTCCTCATAAGACTTGTGCTCCAGACCCTTCACCAGCCTCATTGCCCTTCTCTGGACACCCTCCAGCATCTCAATGTCTTTCTTGTAGCGAGGGGCTCAAAACTGAACAGTGTTCAAGGTGCGGCCTCACCAGTGCTGAGCACAGGGGGACAATCACTGTCCTTGTCCTGCTGGCCACACCATTTCTGATACAAGCCTGGGTGCTCCTGGCCTTCTTGGGCACCTGGGCACACTGACTGCTCATACTCCGCCAGCTGTCGACCAGCACCTCCAGGTTCTTTTCCACCAGGCAGCTTCCCAGCCGCTCTTCCCCCAGCCCGTAGCGCTGTGTGGGGCTGTTGTGACCCAAGTGCAGGACCCAGCACTGAGCCTTGTTGAACCTCATACAATTGGCCTCGGCCCATCAGTCCAGC
>JAVJGI010000001.1:56234837-56281725 GCA_035590275.1 Ibycter americanus
GACTTCTGATAAATGATGGGAAGTGGCTCAGTGGGCACTTCTGGCAGCTCCCTCAGTACCCTCAGGTGGATCCCATCCAGGCCCATAGACTGTGTGTGTCTAAGTGGCGTAGCCAGTCACTAACTATTTCCCTTTGGATTATGGGGGCTTCATTCTGTTCCCTGTCCCTTTCTTCCAGCTCACGGGGCTGGGTACCTGGAGAACAACTGGTCTTACTGTTAAAGACTGAGGCAATTTTTTATTTTTTTTTGGTCTTAGCTTCAAATACTTAGAAAGCATAGGAATTTCCCTTAATCATACCTGAGGAATTTAAAATGTGAAGCTAATGTGCAATTCTGCTATTAACATACTTTACCTAATGACTTTTAAATTAAATATTTTGTGTGGGTTTTACCCCTATAAGTCAGGTGTATTTTTTATTTTCCAGGACTAAGCAATACTAGTTTCACATTCCAATTAAAAGCAATCATTGCAGCAGACAGTTTCCAGCTGAATACATCCCTCTCTGCCTAGGTGTTTACATGTCCCTTGGGATATGTCTCCTTTCCTGTAGCAGCCCAACATTTCTCCAGTCTATGGTATAAGTCCAAGCAGGTTATCAGGTGCTGTGACTGAAGCTATGAAGGCAAGGAAGTAAAAGATGAGGAGGTTCTCATATTTGTTTATATTTCTTCTGATTATATCCTTTCTGTATTTCCTCTTTTCCGTCTTATAAAATCATCATAAACTCATCAATCATCCTGGGCTCACAGATGCTAGGAAGCAGATAGTAGCAAATTGCCATGTCTCAGGAGAGGCTGTGCCCAGAAATATCATCAGTGTGTTTCCCCAACAGGCCGATGCTGCTCAGTACAAAATGCTTTTTAGCTGCATCTGCCATAGGGTAAAGCTATAATCCAAAAGCCTCCCGTGAACTCTCATACAGTATTCATTGAGATGCAGGACAAAATAAAAAGGAGTCTGACTTAAAAATTACTCATGCAAGCTATGTAACAATGCTCTTCTGCACAACCAAGTTTTCTCTCCAGATTTTTTTTTTCTTATGGATGAAACATCTTGCAGTCCTAGCATGATTCATTTTGTTGAATAACGTAATATATATGACTAAAAGTTTAATAACGTTTCGATACAAAAGAGTATTTGCATAATTACAACAGAAAGACATGAAGCTAATATTAAATAAAAAATTTTGTCACTCATTCTATACATTGAATCTGGTTAAGCTTTCACAGAGCATCTGCAAAGGTTTTATTGAACTCTCCCAGTGTTTGCTTTGGTGTGGACCGGGTTCATCCCTTTAAGTTATGGTAGCTGTCAGCCCCTTTAAATTATTCACAGTTAATGAGTTATAGGAAAGCCCTCAGCACTGCTAAGGTCAGAAGCACAGACGTGGTGTTAGACTAGTATTCTGTCACCTGTGAAGGCGTGATGTCTGTATGGCCACTAAAACAGCCTTAAAATGATAATATGCCACTACAGCACTGAATAGTAATGGCTCTGAAACTCACAGCTCAGACCATACTGTTCTGGGTATCCCGTAAACAGAGAATTGGATATAGTTCCTGCTAAAGTCAACAGTCCAATACACTAATAAACTAACATATTTTTAAATGCAATGTTTCAGAAAAGTCTTATAACCTGTTTCTGACCTCGGTTATACTGGTACCAATCTACTGTAACATCCCTGTAATTCATTAATCAGTAGTTTTCTTCTTAAAAAAAATATCCAGTCTTCTGGATTCCATGATGCTAAGCAGCCACCTAGACATCCATGACAGAAAAAAAGTGCTCATTTCCAAACATGACTGCTCAGGTAACAAATGCTTTAGCTATCACATGATCTACTGGAGATAATGATTAACCACAGCCATGAGCTGCAGGCTTAGTTATTCCAATTCATGTACAAACTTTGCATTGTAACACAAGACTATGAAGATACTATGATAATTATCTGCTCCCTGTGTGCTTTCTTCACTGAACAGTGTCTCAGTCATCTCTGTTTCCTGGAATTTGAGCACTCCTGTAGGACTTTTCCCACCTTTCCCCTTCTTCTATTCCCAAGCATGATGATTTTCTACAATAGCTCTGTTCCCCTGAAATGATGAAATAATATGGCAAAGGAAAAGTATTCTGAATACAAGACACTACATATTTCACTGAAACCAGAAAAAGATAAATGAACTCTCTACATGAAGAAACATAAAATTATTGTGGGCCATATTGATAAGAAACTGCAAGATAACACTTTTCCTTGGTTCATCCTCGTTGTTTCCACACGCATGCAGAAACACCTGCTGAAATACATATACATGAAAGTACACACACACGGGATTGTTTTCAGTTTCTTGTAGAAAAGTACACATATTTGCAATGCAATCTGAAAAAATAAGAAAAAAAGTACACATGATTTTATAGCTAATTCTTTTTTATAAAACCTGAGACTTCACTCTTAGCTGTACCAGAGTCAGCTTTATGTCAGATGGGGAATCTCTGTTAAGGAGAATCCTCAGCTTGCCACGTAGGATATTTGACTATCTGAAATGGCTGCAAACGTCACTTTTTCAGTTAGGGTTGTTACAGGTTCTTTGCAGTATTTCTGTAGATCATGAAATTACAAGTTTGCATTAGAAAAATATTGTAGGAATGAACATACAATTTCCTATACATGAATCATTCCATTGAAACAGATTTTTGTTCAATCTCTAAGATGGAGAGCAAAGTTAAGCTAGTAGGTCTCTTCCAAAGACAGAAAACTTACACATTAAGAAGAAATTGGAAAAAAACATATGTAATAGTACCAATCAGTAATGCCTATCAAATAGTTTCCCACTGACAGCAACCTTACTGCAGAATTCCTCAACACAAGCCATTTTGTTGATACTTACAAATAACAAATTTCATATCTTATTTAATCTTATTACACATACTGCTATTATTAACATCACTTTATGATAATAAAGCCATTTTCCTTTTTGTATAATTTTTCTAAAGAAGTGAGTGATGCTTCTTTATGATACATTAAAGTAGATACATGCAGTGTATCTTTGTTGTCCATTATGCTAATATTTTATTCTGAAACAAATCCCAAAGGCCTGCTATCAGTGGGTAGCAGATGGAACTTATGAACGCATGAGCAGGGCTGCCTTTATTCCTTTTAGTGGCTGGAAAACTTCCCAAAGTAATATATGTCTTGTTCATGTATTCATCACTCATTTCTGATGTACTCTGACTAGTTCTCAAGTTAGAAACAAACCTACACAGAAAAGGAACTGAATGTATATTCCCTTTTCAGGGAAGATTTATTCTTCTGAGAGGTTCAACAGAAGCCTTGGGACCATTCATTTAGCACTGCTGAACACTGCCCGTCAGCATGTGAACTTCTTTGACTTTGTGGAAAGTCAGTGACTATGGAGACACCCAGGACTTTGATGCTAAAACTGACCTTTGATAATTAGTTAGAAGATGAAAAAAAAAAAAGCAATCTATTACATGCATGAATAACCTTATCTTAATTGCCAGCAAATGAAACCAGCCTTTTTTTTTTTAATGCCTCAGACTTCCACATACTCACCATAAAAAGTTATGTTTGTGGTACTTGCAGGCAACTGAAGCTCAGGAGAGCCAATTAAGATGAGCAGAGCCAAATGGACACATTTTGACACAGGCAAGGACAGACTGTGAAAGAGCAAATGCTTTGATCTGAGCCCCAGCCCAAGTAAGAGGGCACATACAATGAAACCTCATTACAAAGCATTGGATCTGGCATTAAACAGTTGCCAAGAAAAGGAGACTGGGTTTCATCCACCTCAGTAAAAATGTGAGGATTGACATTGTGCCAGTTCAAGATTTTGGTTTATTGTCACATCTCTTTCTAGGATGAAATGAGCCAGTATTGTGACATTAATGGACTATTCAAATAAATGTTATTAAATTTGGAAAAGCCCTCCTTTGACTTCAGAATCTGCTATTTTTACTGCAAATTTCACTCATCACAGGAGTTTGTGATTACTTGGTTTCCTCTGCATTTTTTTTATAGGATTGTGTGTGATGGCCTTGATTTTGAGTAAGGTTCCTGGAATGCCATTTTTAAAGTTTTAGATTTCCTATTAAAAAGCTCTTCTTTACACCATTCTTCTCTATACATGTACCCAGTTGTGTTTTCATTTGCATGCAGATCTTCCTGAAACCCCTGAGTTTCAGAAGTCATATGAATATGGTTGCTCTTCAAGTAAGTTTCAGTTTAGTAAGAATTACAAAATTTCACAGCAGGGTTTGCTGTGTCAGCTTGGGGCAGGCTGCTTGAAGTTTCCAACACTGGCCTCCTGGACAAATACTAAACCACAATTAGTGTCCCCCATCCCCTCAGTGGTGAAAGTCAGAAGCATAAAGAGAAGGAAGATAAATAAAGGAGGACCAGATGCCTGCAGCTAAATTTTGCCTCTTGTTGCGTTCCAGCAAATGCATCGAAGCAGGTCAGCACAATTTCACCAAGGTTTTCAGTGGATGGCAGGTAGCTGGTATCACTCACAGCTCACCACATCGCCAAAAAAAGGGAGAAGGCGGAAAGCCACAGAATGGTTAATTACCTGAGACTTTTTTGGAAACAACAAAAACACAGTTCTGAATTTTTATGACATTTTTTACAGTTTAATGCAGTTTGTCAGTTCTACAGAATGAGACACATGGCTGAACATGTACCTCCGTATTAGCTCTAGTAGTCTGAACGTGTCTTTCTCCCTGAAGGTGTATCTACTCCCTAATAACTATGTTCTTCCACAGCGGTTTGATCATTTTGGATTATGAAAACATTAAGGAATATTTCAGTTCTCAACACATTTTCCGTACATGATGGAGATATTCTAGTATATTTACAGATAAATTTACTCAATAGGTGAACTTTTAGGTTCCATCTCATCTATGAAACATAAGGGGACATAAGTCCAGAAAGATGAACTGTACTGGAGTCAGGTGCTTAATGATAAGTCTGGGGAGACAAAGAATTTTTAAACAATACCAATTCCAAGCATCCAAATTCAAAAGATAAGTCTACAATCATAACATTGACTTTAAACTCTTGACAGGAAGAAGGCAATGGGATTTGTCATCTTCTTTTTATCCTATTGAGGTGCACTTCTCAAACTTTTCTTTCTAACTTACAAAAGCCAGTAATAATTTTAAAATAAAATAAATAATAATAATGAACTAAGCCTAAATTCTGAGTAAACAGATTAATCCAGGAGCTTGGGCTTGAGTTTTGGAGGTAGAAGACCAAGATGTGATAAGGGGGTGAAGATTCTTGGTAAATCATGGGACTTGCCATAGAATTTGGGGTGGGTAAAATGTTAGATTATTTGATTTTTTTTTAATAAAAATATATATATTCATGAATGTTATAGTAATAAAGTGCTAACTATATGTGGCTCTTAAAGACATTGTCTTATAAATAGATACCAAAACACTTCATGAAAGTAATCAGAATCTGTACAACTACTTTACAGATGGAAAAACTGGGACACAAAGACTGAAACCACCTGACAAAAGGAGCATCCAGTAACACCCTCATATTGACTTTATATCTCAGAAATCCCACAGAAGTATTCCTTGCCCAATAGTATCCCAAAAGAGGCATGTCTATGCTTACAGATTTCAGCTATAGACAATAAACTGTCCAAATTAAACAACATGCAGCTTGTTATTCTGTGCAGTATCTTGCAAATTGCTCATACATTTTTCTAAAAATCTTGTTTCAATGCTTTGCATAACCACCTGATAAGAACCATTTTCTGCAAGCTTCAGATCTGATCTAAATATAAATATAAATATAAAATTCATATTGTCTTTCTGAATATGTAAAGTTTTCAAGCCTTAAATTAGAGTGAAAACACACCAAACAAATTCTAATTGCTTTGACTCTGTGTCTTTGACACGCAAAGAATTAAGGGCAAAGTACAGAAAGAGGAGGGAAAGGTAGAAAAGATAATTTCAAGGTGATGATTAAATTCATTATTTGTCGTCAAGACAGAGTAAAACTTTAAATCATCGGAAGAAATGCCCATACCACAGTTGTTGCTAGTTTAGCAATGCAATGCACCAAGATCTGCCTTTCAATAACATTTCATTGTCTTTGCCCTCAGCAAGGGAAAAACCAAGTGGTGGCATATCACTAAACTGAGTTTATCAATTAGAACAGTTTGTCAGTATTTAGTGTAAATATTTGGCAACCAGCACCTGAATTTTATGATTTAATCCTGGGAAGACTTATACGCAAACTTAAATTTACTCAAATGCTTAAAGTTTACAGTGTGCATAAATCTTTGGGATCATGTCTGAGTCATCCACTTAATCCTTGTGATATAAAAGAATGTGTCACTATATAAAGTAATGTATCAACATCATTTTTGGAATAAGAACTTTGTCTTGGAAGCTCACTCTGACCACATGGACTGATAAGGCAACATTTCCAAAACCGCACAAGAACACTTCAACACTTCACACAGAAGAAGCTGGACATGAGAATAATCAGAATTTTCAGAATTACTGCTCATGTTTATGAATCTCAGTGATTTTGACTGATCATTTACAGGTTACAACTCTTGTCTAGCTATGACCTGTCACATATGACAAGCCATTAAGTTCTGAAAGCCAAAAAAGCTATCTGAATGGAAGCATGTCCCTAAAAAAACAAAGCATAAAAATCAGCTTATACTTGTAAAGGCTCAACTGTACTTTAAAAAGACAGTATTCACAGACAGCTTCCGTGCATTATGGAGCATGTTTCTAATTTCCTACTGCTGACTCACATCAATTAAGCTAGGAAACATAGTCGAGACAGAAAGGCTCTAGCAGACAACTCACCGTTGGCAGATAAGCTTATTCACAATGGTGAATTTGGCTCTAGGGGCAAGAAATGAGGTGTCATGAAGTCCTACAAAAGGAAAGCTTTCATGTGCTTTAATTTGAAAATTACAGAAAATTGAAGGAGGTGTATGGAATAATTAGGCTGACAATACTTTGCTTTTAGTTACAGCAGGCAAAGCCATAACAAAAACAAGCAGCTGAAAACAGAGGCAAGGTGTATAAAGCATTGGGTTTCTTCCCAACCTGAATGTTCCTCTAATGACAGAAAAATCTCTATCACCTACATTAAAGAAAAGGTTTAGGTAAAAAACCTGCATTGTTCTGCCAATATTAGAGCTGCATATGCAAATAAACAAACAAACGAAGTGTGAAGTGGCAGTGGTGCAAAGCACAACAGAATCTGAGTCAGAAATTGAGCTTTTGCATATGATCTCATGCAATAAATACTCAGAGACACCAGGTTTTCAATAGTTAGGCAAATACACACCCACAGAAGCTCAGATAATACTTTGTGTAATTACAGACATATTTACAAACCTGTGAGCTTTAGATCCATGAGTTTTTATTTCCTTATTCGTTTAAACCAACTGTGAAACTAGGTGGGCTCAGTACAGAATCAGAGGACAGAGAAGTTTCTGACAGTTGATTATAGCCCCCCATACCTATGGTACAAGCTCAGCCCCAGCTGTGGCATGTTACAGAAATGTGAGGCCCCAAAGCAACTGCCTGTAACCAGCAAGCTGGGACTAAACATTGGTACCATCTCCATCACATTCTCATAAGCACGACCATAACAAGAATTAATAGAAGAAAAAGCTGCTTCAGCTTTTTCAGCTGTCTAGCCTAAAGTAACTTGTTAACATCTTTACCTGTATCTGCAAAGAAAATAATTGCTCTTTAATATTTTAGATTGCTTCATCCTTTTTTCATGGCCAATTTATCTCAGAAGCACTCTTTAAAGAGGGAGTTTTAGCTAAAAAAAAAATGCCACCCAGTATTAAATCCCAGATTTTTTATCCTTTCTAATGGTACTCAGTTTCTAATCTGGTGAAGAATTCATACAGCTTTCGGTAATAGGTTCCCTCAAACTTACTGCAACAGTAAGTAGATGTTACTTGGGGTTTATACTGCTCTTATTTAATACCTTGTTAGCTGCATCCAGTCGCCAAGGTATGCATTTTTCCTGGGCAAATGTTTTCTAAACTGGGGGGGAGAAAACTATGCATAACTTGCTTCATACAGATAATTCTTCACAAGTCACTTTGTCTATTATGTGTCTTCTATTTCAAAAGCTGGGTTTTTCAAAATAAGGTTTAGTTTTTAAGTGCAGTTCAACAAAGGAACAAGTACCATGCATGTTACTGATATTTGAAATCACCAGTAATACAGGGTATTCTGTGTTGTAAGATCATACACGTTCAAGAACACTAGGATTAGCTTATGTTAGAAACAGTCCTTGCAAGACACGTTGTTGTAATCAACATGAAGAAGTGCAAACTATTGGTCTGGGCAAGTCTTCCAGTGCAGATGGGCTGCCCCTGAAGTCAGAGATTTTCAACTAGCTGAAGCAAGAAACAATTATTTTCCACTTTGCCCATGAGTATTTAGAACAAATAAATGAAATAAATCTCTGATTGGTAGTGAAGTGAAGAAATATTCAGTGCTAGTGGAAGCACTGCACAGGAACAAAAACTGTGTGACTAATTTTCTAAGTAAAAGTAGGTGTCTGGAAAAAGATACATACAATTTAAATAAATATATATATAAGGCTAGAGAGCTTACAAATATTTTTACAATCAAATACAGAAAGGGATGCAATTTTTTTCTTATGCAGACTATGTTAATATCCTTCACCATCTTAATGCCATTTAAAACTTTCAAGCACACAGTAATATTATTTAGAACTAGCAAACTATTCATCATTCTCAAGGTCAGATGCTTATCTACAACCAGCTAGACTTTAATCAGTGCCAGCTCTGTGAGAATAAACATCTCAGACTGTGGATTCTCTTTCATACTATGAAGAAAACATTAGGGTGGGAAATTCTATCTCTCCTGAATTCTACAAAACCACTTTTACTGGTCTCTATCCTTTGATTATAATTTTTTCTCTTCTTCTACTTTTCATATTGTCATTTATCCCACAACAAACTTGTTCTAAGTTTATAAACATCTATAGTTAATACTTTTCCACTGTCACAAGCATAATAGCATGTTCTTATTTTTAGAGTAAAAAATATTATATTATGTTTTTAATGAACATTCTCCAATAAAAGAATTTCAGTATCATTGGTTATGGACTTCAGAACTCCAGACAGGAAATCACAGAGACATCTGAAGCTTGAGATGCTAACATCTGCAAAAAAATGATTATTTACTCTCATTTCTACCGGAAGAGTGGTGTACAGAGTTACAGCTAAGGGACAAAAATATCCTATCAGTCCAAACATGTTGAGCGCTTGTAAATTCAATAACTCTTGACAGAGAAGTATACTTATGAAACATTATGAACTTAATTTAAAACTAACCCAGTTCTTCATAGCTAAAAATTTGATACTAGGAAACTGTTTCATGTGAATATTCATGAAGGAGAGGAAAAAAAATTTAAATCCTACAACTAAATTATTAATTATTTTCTCAGCTCTTTTCAGGACACCAAGTGATGTGCTTTGGTGTCGCAAAGTTTTTTCTGCTTTAAACATAAAACATTACCATATTTTAAAATTTAATGAACAAGTCATAAAGGTATTACAAAGGATTTGTGAATAATAGTTACTTCAAAAGTATTTTAGGTAGGTAAAGTTTAATGTTGGCTTGAAAATAAGTAGCAACAAAATTGTCTACCTTTTGTTGGTGAGACATTTTCTTCTGGGCAAGATGTATTAAATTCTAGGGAAAATACATAGTTTGCAAAATTATTTCCCAAAGTGTATCCAGACATTAATTTCCAGGCCTCATGCTTTGGTGGGCCAGCATCTACATTTCAAAATTAAAGCAAAATATTTTTCTATCTTTATATTTTGTATTGCAACATTAGATTAGTTTCATATCACCTCTTAAAAATATTTAAGACCTATTCAAAAAATTAGTTTTATTCAGATGAAGTTTTACACTTGAGAACATGAACTTATCCCCAGTTGAAATCAAGTTAACTAAAGAAGGAAATCTCCTTATCTTAAAACAGGTGTGCAACTTCAGTCCTTCCAGGTTCCTCTGGAGGTATCTCTCTCCATTGACTATACAAAACTAAACACAGATGTTTTAAACCTTACCTAGATTAGATAGTTAAAGGTAGCCTAAAGTTTGCAGTGTGAAGATTCACATGAGCCTTTGAACATTACTCCAGATACATTTTAGCAAAAATTGCAGAACGGACAAGGTCATATACAACAAAAAGGTTTTTAAATCCCAATTAAAATAGGATAACCAACTTTCAATGGCTTGAATTTACTAGTGAAGATGATCTTATTTGGACTGTGACCTAAATGCAAGAATATCGTAGCACCAAGGCCATCAATTCTCACTTGCAAGCATTCATTAAAATCATATCTGTGTACCTAAAAAACAAGATATTGGGATGTGGTTGAAAAATTGCTTCTAGATAAATATTTTAGATATGAATAATATATTGTAACTGTTGTTTAAATTTTGTATATTGCATTATCCATTATTATTTCTAAATTATGTGTTAGCACCAGGAAGTAATTAATTTTCATCATACTTTTCTACATGAAAGACTTGAAGAACCTAAAGGCATTCTGTGAAAGCTTTGAACTTTCGATTTCCTTTGTACTTTCCATTTCTTTCCCTATTCTGCTGGTTCACAGTTACATATTGAAAGATATAGCAAAAAGGTCACAAGTGAAAAAGACAGCTCTAGTAGCACTTAAAACAATACAGTATTGGAATAAACAGAATGAAAAGTAAATCTTTGTAAACATAGTTCATGAAGGCAACAGAGACAGTTGTTGAAACAAGTTAGTAAATTGCTCTTTAGTGACACTCTTGTCACTAAAGCTTACATCTCATCTCCAAAGCTACTAAACTAAATGTTCTTGGCATTCCAGTTTTCTAAATCATGAGTTAAATTAATTCTCGAGTGAACTTAAATTATTAAGCCCTGATGTTTTGCAAATTTCCTTAAGAGTCTCATACTTTTCATACAAGAACCTTTCCTTTTATTCATTACAGACCTCCTGGAAACAGGAACCATTAGCCATTCCCAGCTAGGACTGTCATTTTGTATATAAACAAGTAAAATCACCCAAGTAGCTTAAATTTTAGTCTTCTAAAAGGAGAAAACCACTGAGTTTGTTTCAGAGCATTTCCAAACAGCTATGACTACATGATACCAAGTGGAATAACCACCTTTCTGTAGGAACAATTCAACAAAGCATGTGTAATATCGTCCAGAAATACTGTTATTTAGGAACAGGGTGTAGTTTTCAAACGCCAATGGCAAGATCTGACATTTACATATTTTACTATGGCTCACTGTTGGTGATATACTTACGGTGATGTAGTGTACTATCTTAGCTATATTTTGTATATTGTTTAATTTAATAGTGCTACTTGTAATGTAGAGCATGTGACTAGCTATAGGAATGATCTACTAGTGTTAGCTAAGTATTTCAAAAAAAGCAGTGTCAGTAATATTAACAGCACTACTATACATATTTTTCATGAATTTATAAAAAAACAGTCAAGTTTTAAAGAATTACAAAAGGAAATTAGTAAGCAGCAAATATATCTATTGCCAACAGAGCTTTTTTTCAGTGCCAGTCAGGAAATGACATATGGACAAAACCAGACAGGCTGCTAGCTAGCAGCCAAGCAAGTGAACAATAAAGGGGACAACGTTATAACAACCAAAGTCAGCATTTGCCATGTCAGGCTGTTGATGGGTTTCCAAAGAGATGAAAGAATTAAAGAAGGAAAGATTAAGAGAAGTATTGGTACTGATAAATGCAAAGAAAGAGGCAATAGCCATAGTGGTAATGTTGAATTTACTGATTTTCTCTCTGAAAAAGACGGCAGACTCCTACATAGACAGGGAAATTAAAGCAGGAGGCAGAAAACGTTACGTATGCATAAAATGCCACGCAAATTATTTGAGGTATGAATATCCAGATGAGATGCCACTGCTGTACATGCAGAATACTGTTTCTGGCCTACGAAGAAACTGTCATGCGCAGTCCTCCCTGTGAAGGTGCAGCTGGTGTGGTTTTTCATATTGCTAACCACAAAAAGTGACACTTGTTTGCTGCTGGCTTTTTCTGCCTGGTGTGTCCCACTCCACAAACACAACTCCAGGGCTCTGACAGGAAGGGTGTAACTGGAAGAATGAGCAGAACCAGCAGGAGCGTGGTACTGCTCCTCAGAGAAGGAAGCAGTGGTCCTGAGGACAAGAAGCAAGCACTGACAGTGTAAAGGGCTGCTGCAGTCACTGAAATAGCCTGGGAATCAGATCAGCACAGCTGGGATACATTGAGCAACTCAATATAAGTGCTTGTGCATCATGGGATTTGGTTTCAGAATTCTCTGAATTCACGAATAATTTTGAAACAAGAGAGATTATTCCCAAATCAAAACATGCTGTTCTTTCAACCGCCTGTGTTTGCCATTATAGGCGCTTATTGCACCTGCTGTGCTGAAGAACAAGGCATAAGATGATCTCATAGCCAGTTACATTTCTGCCTACATCATCTGTCACTGACTAGATGTTTCAGTTCCACAAACTGGGCAAACTGAGGTGGGTACTGCTGCCCCCCACTGCTGAGCTCTAATGAATCACTGAATGCTACACCATTGGCCATTCCTTCAACTACATGTTGCGAGGTCTGTGCTTCATCTGCACAGTACTTCATCGCCATCCTCATGATGCACCACTGCAACATGCTTCCAGATGGTGCCATTCTACCTGCAGCAAGTCTGGATATTCACTTCCCTCCTCTGCCAACCAAATTTTAGAAATAATTGTCACATATCCACCACCAGAACGTGTTCTCCCTGAACATTAAGAGGAAAAACTGTTTGAAAAATTATTCAGAAGGGAAAATTCATATCTCTATTCTTGAAGAAGATTGTTGAGCAATCTTAGCTATATTGCAGCACATTAAAAAAAAATCTGAGTTTGAAAGCATATCCAGAAGGAAGTGATAAATGAGTGTATCACTACACAGATTTTTCTGTGACATGCAAGACACCATCCAAGAAACTGTTGTCTTGAAACTGAGTTGATGCCGCTGTTTTTTTCAAAAATGAACCCCAGAAAGTGGCAGACTCTTACTTGAAATGAGTCAAGATCACAAACACCTACTGTAGCAGTTTCTGCTCTTGTCAGGTGTGACTCATGAGTTACCAGGTCCTCTCATACCCAGCAACAGACCTGCATTTCTAATGAATTTGAGGACTTCACCAAAAAACTCACATATTTAAGCTATCACCATCAAACAATCAGCCTGAATAAATGATGCAGACAGTTGAAAGTGCCTTATAAAGAACTCCCGAGGGAGACTGGCCAACAAGGTTTGTCAGATCCCTCATTCGTGGCAGGTCATGTCCAGAGGTGGCCAAGGACGATCTCTGAACAGCAGTGCTACAAAACGGACTCCACCTACATCTTTGTCAAATGTACGGGGGTTTATTCCACCACTGAGTAGCCCTAATTCACAGCCTCTCTCCTTATTCTTGTTACTCAAGAGAGACAAATTGCTGCTGTGCTTGGGGTACATGGGGAGTTGCAGTCTCGCAAGAAACTTGCCCATTTGAGGGAGACAGACATAGTGCAGATACGTGCTGCACGTCCATGTCGTAGAGATGGGTATTCCACAGGAGAAGCAGCAATATTTATATACAAGGGAGACTATGATTTTGGTGGATAGGATGAAAGTTTACACAGCAGGTAGGGGGATAATAAAAATACAGATGGAAGAGGTAAAACTGGATGTAAAGATTGTCCTAGAAACCTCCCAGACAGGCAGCAGAGGCAGGAAATAGGAAGTTATGCATACCTAGTATGTATAGTTTTGCATGCTGTGAGCAATTGTACAACTGCTGACCGCCTCAGTGGTGGTGTAGAGTTGGCTATGTTTGGAATTACCCTGTGCAGATGTTTGAGTTTCATTGCATGTGGGTTAATCACGAAGTTGCTCTAGTAAAGCAGCTCTGTGTATCCGCTGCGGAGCCACTCCCGTCACCAATGGCCAAGGTCCTGGCTAAGAGAGACTAGAGGTGGGAAGGTTTTATTCACACTACTGCAGGAAACCTGTCAGCATGTGCACTGCAGGTTTCAAAGAATCTGGGAGCACACAACAAAAATTTTAGAAAACCTGTGGTTCTTCCATTTGATCTGGTTTAGAGGAACCAAAGGCTGTCCAGTTGATTTATATTATTCTTCTGTGCTTGTGGTGTTGAGCATGGGAATACCTGGGGCATGAGAGGAGAGAACACCATTTCTTCCAATTCTCAGCTGGAAGAATTCTCCACTTTTTCTTTCAGTAAGGGGCCTCTGACAAATGTGCACTGATGAGAGAGACACACATTTCAGCCCCATATAGTTTCAGAGCCAGGAGGCATGAGTAGACTTTAATGTGTGCCTCTCTACCAGCTGTTGGCAGGCGGAGGATCATTGCAGGAATAGGTAGAAACAACAGATTTAATAGCAAATCAAGATACCTGTAGCAGACTTGAGGAGTTGCAGTGAAAGGTGAAGATGCAAGTATTGAAAGTGAGTGCAAGAAAAAAGGAATAAAATTAATTGTTTGGGAGGCTTTTTATTGATGGAAACTTTTGAAAATATTTGTATTTCTAAGAATTTTATTTGGGCTGCTTCTAAAGACAGGGTAAAAAAGCAAGGATCATGGTTCAGTGTCCAGGGTCCTTCAGAACTCTTATTCCACCCCTGCCTTCTCCCTCTTTCTCCTCTTCCTGTCAGCTTGGCCATGCTTTGTACACTTTTGGTGACACCTTTGTGGTGTGGAGCTCACCAGTCCACTGGGTCAGCATCCATAAGGTGAAGCTTATCAGTAAGAACTCAGTCGAACCATCACCACATAACTGCTGAGACAGAGCGCTGCATCTCTGCTTTCTGTGTGTTTTGTGCATACTTTACAGGCTTGTAGCTGCTTACACATCTTGGTGAGCCTAAAGGATGTGGTATTACTTGAGATGGATGCCTAGGTCTCTCAAGTACGTCTGTGTACAGTAAAATTTGCCCATCTGGTCTGAAGTAGCTGCATAATGATCAAATGTAGCCACTGCATGAGGTGTTTCATTGCATCTTAGACAGCTAGTTTCCTATCTTTCTGTCTTTGGACTGAAGCAACTGAAACCCTCTTAAAATCAATAGAGAGGAAGTCTGACAACATACAGTCAACAAGAAGTTGCAAATACACATGCTGGATGGGTACTGTTGAGGACAGTGATAGTAGATTGACCTTAATGGGAGGGAAGGGCACAGGAAGGAGCAAAAATGTAGTAAAACAATTATTTTTACCAACAGTGCATGGGAATGGGAAGGCTGCAGTTGAAAGAGTAGTCACTAATGTTGACAGGCTGCAAGTAGGGATAGAAGAGAAAAGGCAGATTGAACAAATGGGCATAAATAAAATGCAGCTATTTATGGTTGGGAAGGACAATGATTCAACGACTGAGAGCTACTCAGCAAGAGACAATCTTTGTGAACACACACCTCAAATGAACTTCTTCTTTGTAGAAAAGCTGCTTGAAACAAGTGTGATAATAGGTCACAACTGCAACAGCCCAAAGTGGCATGGGAAAAACAACCAAGGCGTGTTCTGCTGTGAGGCAAAGGGTCAGAAGTCTAAAATCTGAGCAGATGTATGAGTGTGGATTACCAGTGAAGTGCTCCCATAACGGAAATAAGTATATATATCCTTCCTCCATTCTTCTTTTATATGTAATCATTTGCTAAAGATTATGATGAAAGTGGCTAGGAAATTGAAGACAAATAGTTCATTTTAAGGGCAGAAACTTTACTGACTTTACTGGTGGTTGTGTGCTGGTAATGAAGAATCCTGAAAACTAAAGATTTAAATATGAAACACCCCTTTATCTTTATTGCCACATGTTCCAAAAACAAATGCTACCTATGGTCTTACTAGCAACATCAAAGCTTTCAAAACGTTTGTGGAAGTCTTACGTTTTCCATTTGGCTCAAAGACACAGAGGAAGGCTCTTCAAAGCCTTTGGGAATATATCGCAAGCACAGTTACATATATTAATAAGAAAATGTCCTGGTCTTGTAACAAAAAGACCAGCTTGCACATTATAGCCAAGTCCAGAGAGACATATGCAGGTGGGTTGAATTACAGGTGGACTAACAGGCAAAAATACTGATAGCAGCTTATTTGCATTTCAACAGAAGCCTGATATTACGTATTATATGAAAAAGTTGGAAACCTTTCAAAGAAAAATTTGCTTGGTATTTTAAAAGTAACTTTCATTTTAGCATACTATGTGGAACTAAAGGCCAGAGAAAAAGATTACTACTCAAAGTGCTCTTTTTTTTTTTTTTTTCCCCCCTTAAATACTCCCTGGTAGAAATGGTGAAAATGTAGATTTTAACCTTTCAGGTATCTACTTCACATGATTTCACTGAGTGTGATATTACACTGTCATATTTCTTTGTGAGGCAGTCGATGATGTTGATGAAACAAATGGCATCTTATGATTACAGAGGTAATGCCATTGATGGACCAAGAATTCAATTATAGACATTTCACAGAAAGAATATGAAAGATTTCAAAGCTTTAACCTGGTAGTTAAAGTCATCCTGGGCAGAGTGTTTTAACATGCTGTTATTTCTGTCATGGAAGTAACCAAAAAATGTAAAGCTTTTTACATGAAGTGGAAGTTTGATTAGATCTTACATTCTGGAATATAATTCAAATATAAATGGTTATGGTAAGAATTTAAAATGTTGTCTTAAAAAAAAAGAAGTAGTTAAAAACCTACATATTAGTAGTACAATTTACAATTTAATTTAATTTAAAAGCAACATGAGTCTGTCTCATAAGTGGATTTCTATTATACTATTCCCAAATGACTGTCTAATATAGTCTATAAATAGAAAGCCAACTCACAAGACACAGATTGGACTTTGTGGTTGAGAATCAATGGGTCTGACAGTGCCAATGATGCCTTCTGTTAGAACAAAATACAGTTCATAGAAAAAAATACCATATGTGAATACATGTTTATAATTGCCACTCAAAAATGCATGACATGTTATGGCAAAGCATTGAAAACAATGGATAGAATTTTAAAATTCTGAATGTAGATGTGAAAATATCATAAAGTGGGACTTAATTAATACTTGTTGTGAAAAGGATCTGAAATAAAACCATGTGAAATCTAAATCTCATGCTACTTCCTATGTATTGCAGAGTGCATCTACTCCACACAAAGTTCTGAAGTGGATGGTCTTATCAATTTTGTGCAGAAGAATTACACTGCAGGAATGGTTTAAATTCACTGTGCACCAAGAGCCCAAGGCAAGCAAAATGTCTAAGTTAGTAGTAGGAATGTCTTTTTGCCCCTAGAAGAGATAATGAATCCTATTACTAAAACGCAGCAGTAAGCCTAATTTTCAAGTCACATATAAGTTATAACTTTAAAATTAGCATTTTTAATTTTATTCCTACTTTTAATATAGTTTCCTAGAAAATTGGTACATAAAAAATGTAAAGAGGAAACAGCAGGCAACAATCAACACTTGATTATACACTTTCAGACTCCGAAGCGGTTGGATAACCTGGGTAACCCAAACCCACATATAGTACAAGATACATGTAAAATTTGGCCATAAGAACACACAGCAAGGGTGCAGCGGAAAAAGGGCAGCACTGCTGATGAGCGTGGAGCAGGGAGATCCCCCAGATGGCACCCGGCAAGCAGTCAACAACATATTGTGCGCTCAGCCCGGGCATGCCTGCGCTCCTCCTGAAATGAAACAGCTCGCGCAGAGCCAGCTCCGGTGTCTCCACATCAGTGGCAGACTTAACCCTGAGACTGAATAATTCGTCCTTAGATAATCAAGAACTGACTGTATCTGGATGAGCTGAGTCCATTTATTAAACAGGTCACCTGTAACTGTCGCTATAACAAGCACAGGGAAGTTTTCCCTTGCCATATGCTGTTTACTGAATGGGGTTCAAATGTCCAGATCTTCAGTGCATTAGCTGCTTATTCAATGTAAAGACTAAGGTAACATTTTTCATAATGAACTTTCACCCAGTATTATGGATGTTGCCTTATCCTGCTATCTTGCTACTTACTGTTAGTTATCAATTTTTTACATAAGCTCAGCATGGAGAACTAGTTTGCATTGAACTGACAAATTATTTGCTTTCTACGCTCCTTTTCTTCTATTTCAAACACTTAAATTTATTCAGGCAGTTCCTCACCTTAGTTTTAATTCTGCAAAGCACTACAATTTCCAGTTACTCACATACTTAGTGTAGCACTTATAAATACCTTGCAGGTTTGTATTTTCTTCTATGATTTCATTACACTATTTCTAAAGGAAATGGTAATCCCACATGTCCTAGAATGATGCGAGCACTAAATCATTTATTTAAAGTGCATGAAAATCTTCAAGTGTGAGGGACTACAGAAGTTTAAAATCTTATTACTAATGTTCACCAAGACAAATAAGACTAATTGCTGTTACACCCCCTTATAATATTATACTACCATTGTCTCTGGTGGAGAACCAACTATGCTGGCAACCTATCTGTTTAGCTTCAATTAAAGGATCTAGAAATACTTTTACTACAGACTGTGGGAACATCTATCGAACAAACAATATGACTGAAGAGTATTGCTGAATTTACTGCCTAGCTGACTAAATATTGTTTTAATGTTAATTTTTATATACTTCTGCAAAATGTAGAATTATGACAGACTGCAACCTAGAACACTCTTTTCACTCTAACACATGCTAAATTTGTAAGTTCTTAAAATTACTTATATATAATGAATCATATAATTAGTACCATTCATTAACACACACACAAAAAAAATACTTTGCTTATAAAACATTCAAATGTTTAAGAATTCTATGCTGCTAATTTTCTTTAATCACTACATTAAAGTTCAGTACCAATAAAATTCAAAAATGAGGCAACAAGCTATTGTGTAAAAATTTAAAAATATATTTTTAAATGAGGATAATTTAGGGCCAAATGTACAATCTAAAAGCATTTTGACCCTAAAGTATGTAGCTGTATGGCTGCCGTAATTAGTAGTACAGTTAAAAACGTAATTAGACCAATACTTTTGTACAAAGAAATATGCTGCTGTTATCTCAGCGGGAGATAACCCTGGCCTTTAACTTGAAATAACTCAGCAAGTTACCTTCCTGATAAACAATGCAATATTAATATCGCAGCTGGGAGCAGTTCTCTGAACATTCACAGCAGGTATCAAATTTGTTGCTCAATTTTTGTTGGAAATGTAGCATTCCTTTCTAATGGGTATCTTTAGCTTCAAGTAAGAGGAACAAGTAGAGTTCAAGACATAATTAAATTAATTTTATATTAAGCTAAAGGACAAAGCAATTCACAGAGCAGCAAATATTAAATCATGAAAAGCATAAATGTTACAAATTATTCAAGCCACGTGTAATAGTATGATGCAAGATTCTTAGTTACCAGTAACACACAAATAAGCATATAAAAATAGGAAAAAACCACAAAGACTTGGGGAAATGCTTATTTATGAGTTCAGTTTATGCTGAGATTCTAAGTCAAACTGTATGATACATTACGGTCTCATAGATAACCCACTATTTAAAAAAAAAAAAAGTCCTCTATAAAAAATGTCTTAAGTACTTTTTAGATTTTTAAAATATAAGAAACACTGTTTTGAATAGGAAAGGGTGAAAGTCTGACACAGCTATTTCTTCCACTTTCGAACATCACTGACCCTCACACAACCACTCTACACCTTTTAGTACACAACAAGATGAGAGGTTTTCTTTGTGACAAAGCACATTATTTGGTAACAGACTGAAAATCAAATGTAACACAGATGCATAGTAGGCCACTCTGCTCAATTTCTAGATTTTTCCAAATTGTATAACCAAGGAGTTCTCTTGGAAAAACAATAAACTGTAGTTATAAGATTTCCATATCTAACATAATTTTTAAATAGCAAGTTGTGATAAATGCCACTAAGTGTTTGCTGTTCTTTTATTCTCAGCCTAATTTTACCTACAGCTCATTTTGGCATTCATCACGGCTCCTCTTCCCCTTCTGTTAACACCTGAGATAGAAGAGCGGGGGGTTTACTGTACTGAAAAACTCAAAAATGGAAAACAATGTTTCCTGAGAAATAAAAAAAAAATGCACTGAAAATTTGAAAAATGCTGATTTTGTCTCTGATGTTTATGATGATCACATTGTAAGGAATTTTGTTTTACAGTATTTAATTCTTTTTAAAATAACATTTTACATAGTTTCTAAAGTAGCTTTGGCAATTTCAAAGAGCAAGGAGATTCTATAGCTACAGAGTGCTCAGCAGTTTATGCACCAGAACAGTCAAAAAGAAACTTCTGAAATCCCCCAGTCAGCTGCTCTTATCTACAGTTGCTTTTAATTCTGCGTAAAATAAAGTGAGATTAATCAGAATGTCAGCTGTCCCACCTGTCAGTGTTATCTGCTGGTGAAATAAACATACCACAAAAAGTAGAGCCTGTGTATGGTAACATATTGATGTGCTGCTGCACAACCAAAAAACCCCAGTGTCAGTGATTTTGTGTTGCCTTTTATAGAATCCTTCCTCCCAAAATTCCTTTTGTAATCTTAGCAGGTGTTGAGATCAGCTATATATATAATAGATGTCCAAAAGTTATTGTTAAAGGCCTCTATTCCCCAATACACTGTCTATATTAAAAAAAAAAAAGGGTTACATGGTTTATATTATAAAAATAATGCCAAGAAACCAATGAAGACTGACTGTTGAAGCATCTACATAGTATGATAAACAAGGCTGGATCTAAACCAATGTGAGAAAGTATCTGGACTACCCCACTCAAGTAACCACTAGAACCATGTGTCAAAGAAATAGTTTATAGAAAGGAAGTAATAAAAAAAATAAAGCAGCTTTGCATTCACTCTGGCCATACTTATTCTGGATCTCTAGGTTGTGAGCGCTGCAGCGTGGTTGTGACATGGTTGCAAAAATATACAACAGCTTATAGACAAAAAACCAAACAGAAAAAGAAGAGATTAAGAAAAACCTTCCAGACAATAGTGGATTCAGACAAGTCAATAAGCTAAGATCAGAATATCATGAAAGAAGAATAGAAGTAGTGTGAAAGGTAATGCGGTGAATTGTAATACTACCAAGTGAACTGATTGCTAGGCTAATGACAAGAAATTTCTCAGCTGGAGAAAACGAAGACAAAGATATGTCTATCTTAATTGGGTAAACTAATGTCTGCATGATATGGTTTTGTGAAAATAATGAGTTATCCTGAAATGTGTAAATGCCACAGCCATGATACAATCTCATTGAATATACAATTCCATCTTTCTTCAGAAAATGTACAGTTAAACAGGATCAGATGTAGAAAATAAAGCTACTAGAAAGATCAGAGGAATGGCATTACTATCAAATAACAGTACATGACAAAATCCCATGCTGTTCACCTTAGCAAACCAACACACAGAAAAAATTTGATTGTTCTTTATAATGGAACAAGAAGACCTATTTAAACTGAAGCAGTATCAGCACATAACAAAAAGAATAAACTGACTCTGACTAAAGCTAAGGCTGGACATTTTAAAGTGGTTTCTAACCAATGAAAGTAGTGATAGTGAGCAAAATGTTAGGTTTTAAATTGATACAGATGTATTAACAGGATGATGTACATTTACTTATTAAGGCAAAGTACTGGATCATTAGCATCTGGAACGTCACTCCCATGCTTATGTCCTACTTTCCTACAAGCCAACCAGTACAGCTGAAAATTGCACAGAGAGCACAATAAAACAGAAAGCTAAAGATGTCTCAAAGGGTTACTTGAGGAAATCTGTTATTTTATCTTTACCCTTGGTCTTAAGATAAAGAATGTATTCCTAAATGAAGACTGAGAGAGGAAATAATCCACCTCACCCAGTTCTTTGTGATATTTGATTACCAATTATATTTTGTTCTTTAATGAAATGTTTGGATAATATTTGAGTTACCTTACCCTTCCTACAAAAGAAGATGCAGGATTATATACAAAAATTAAGGTTCACTACTAGCCTGCGGGAAGGAAACTGATCCTGCGATAAGAGGAATAAAGGCACTGTCACTCCACTCCCATGCAGCCACTCTAGAAAGAACTGAGAATCTCTAATCTTTGCAGACCACATCATAATGACTGTGATCAATTCCATTTTAGTTCACAGAAATAAAATTATTATTGTATCACATCAATTTATATACGCTTTAAAATATGTAAAAAATGCATCAGACTGAGACTGATTCCTCGTTAGACCTTAGCTGGATCCAATCCTTCATACTCCTCCTCAGCAGAACTACTTAAGCAATACAAATGCGCAGGTTTGCAGCCCACTGCTGTATTTCCAGGAATTACACCAGCCCCACAGGTATTACTTTTCAGAGACTTCACTCCCAGACAACAGAACATCAATGAGATGTATCCTTATGTCACCAAACAGGCAACATACATTGGCAATTTTGAAACATGAAGACATGCAACACCAATAGTTAAGGAACAGAAATAGGATTTCAAACCTTATATATTATGCTTCGGTTTTCGTAAGGGGTCTGTAACGAAACAAAGCTAAAGGTTGCGGCTTTCTTCACCAGGCTCTTCCATTCAATAAACATAGTAGATGAATAAAACTTTTATGACAATGAGAAGTTAAATTGTCTATACAGTCTGCCACTAAATACTACTGCCTTCATCTGCACGTCACGCTGTTTGCTGTCTATATTGCCATGATGAGGCAGATCCAGTAAAACATGAAGCAAAACTCAGGATGCCAAACTGATCTATTCATACCAGACAACATGTAATAAAACCAAACTTTTGCAAATATTCTATACATGTTACTATGGAAACCTAATAAGCAGTTTGTTGAGTTTTTTATAAAATCCATTTTCATTTGCTTGAAAATCTTATTTAAAACTCGTAGAATCACTTAGGTTGGAAAAGACCTTTAAAATCATTGAGTCCAACCATTAACCTGCCACTGCCAAGTCCACCACTAGGAAAATCCAAAATCTTTTGTAAGCTGGAAGGATGAGAGTAACATTTCTGATTCCCTTTTCCAAAAACCATCATACTCGGAAACAAGTTCCACCCTCCAGCCATGGAAAGAATTACAAACTCAAGAGTACAAATTCAGCAAACTCTGCCTAAAGATTTTTGGCAAATACTTCAAATAAAAATTAACATTACCTCCAACCCAAATGATTTTAAAAATGTAAACAAAAAGGAGGAAAAATATATGATACGTGGTTTGCAAATGGAGGGAAAAGTATGATGTGCTGTGGGAAGAACAGGCAGAAATTGGGATTTTGCCTCTTCATTGTGTCAAACAAAAATGTGTAGCCATTTTGATGGATTTTCAATTGGTCTCTCTGATACAGTAAATAAATAGCGATTAATACTAAAAGGTGTAGATTAAAGCTAATGGAACAGAATGTTTTAGGGTGGATATTCCACTTGTGAGATCTAGTTCAACTGATACTTTATATGTCAAATAGGAAACCAAGTACACTAAGATTTGAAATGATAAAATATTAGGCTTGTCCATCAAGTCCAACAGGAATGTAGGTGTGAAAACATTTTGTTCTGGGGTTTGTACCACCAGTTGACCAAATGAATCATCCTTATCCACTTAAAAAATGGAAAAGCTTTCTCTCACATAGTCTTGCTCTTCTTTTCAGACTCCTATGTCTGATCTGACTTTTTGACTCAAAAAAGTACCTGTTTATTGCTGAGGATATAGCTCACTTTGCCCATGCCAGCCCCAGGATAAACAGCATCATCTCAAGCTACCAACTGTATCCGAATGTCAGAAATGGAGGAGTAGTGGCGAGGCGCGAGCTGTGCAGCCAACGACAACACTCAGCATCTCAAACTGAAGACTGTCAGTAACAAGCTTCTGAAGTACGGAAAAGAATAATTTTAGTAGTGGTAACTGGGTTCCTCAGGTCCAGCAATTTTGGATATTTAAATTAAAATGCCAGTTCTGATTTTGCCTCCTGTCTGTATACAGTGCTGTGATCATTCCAGATAAATATCCTGTGCCTTTTGTTGTTGACTTCTTAAGAAATGGCATGATTGAATATGATGTTCACTTCCCCCTCAAACAATTCCTCTTGAATTTTAGTGCTTCCTAATTCCCTTGCCGTCTTTGTAGAGAACAGTATTTTCCATAAACGCTCACTTTAATATTACGTTTAACAAAGTTAAAATGACAGTGAGGCAATGCTAAAATTACACACCTAAAACTGGAGTATCCAGTCTATAGATTACAGGATGGGGAATAAAAATAGCTGGTGGACATTAATTTTTAGGATAGCATTTTTTTGTGCTTTTTAAAAATAAAATAATTTTCCAGTTAGGTAAAATTGGCCATTTTCCCTTTAATTTCTTAGAGGCTTCTTTAAAGAGAAGAGAATTAATTACATAACTATGTAGTAATATTAGCACAGAAAATATTGCATTTCTGTTTTATAAGTTATTGTCTCTTAACAGTGGGAAGGACATAAATCTACTTCACTACTTTTGCTGCTATTATTAGATAGTATATTTACACAAATTGTGGTGAATCTTTAGCAGAAAGTTTAAAAACTGCAATGAACAACAAAATGGGCAAAAATACAGATGCTCAAATCTTCTTAGTTGTTATTTACTCTTTTGCCTTTTTTGTGTGTTTTTGTCTTAAGGAAAAAAATGCATAAAGCTTTACTACTTGTGTGCTATAAGGGCAGCCACAATTTCCCAGGTGTACCAGTATTTGAACTGTACGTCCTGTCAATGCTCAGGTCTTCACATAGAAAGGCAACGTAACTGCTTTACATCTGAAGGAAATAGGAAGTTGCTAAATAATTAAAGGACACCTAAGTGTTGATTTCTGAATGACAGGAGTAGCCACAGAAAACATGGGAAATCCGAGGGCCAAATACTCGCCTTGCTGGACATGCTGTGACCATCTGCCATTCACCAGAGAGCTGGGTTGCTGCAAACTCAGACATCTTGAGGGATCTTTTTTAGAAAAGAGGCTGCATCCCATTTGAAATTGTCCTCATGTACACAGAGAGGGATCTGCATGTACCACCAGCTAAGCATACTGGCTCTGTGATTAATCCGGGGCAGTTAAAATGATAGCGTGAAAAATGCTAATTTGGCTATTGTTGTAGATCCTCCAGCAGAACATATTCACAGAAGCTCTGCAGATTGTAGCAGAAGTTTCTCACTTCTCCACTTGCATCTGAAACTTCTCTCTAGCAGCCAGCTTGGCTTTTCAGCTGGACTGAGGATTTTAATCTATGGCAGAACCAAAAGTAGTAAATGGAAGTGATGGATTTGAGTATGTTGCAGAATTGTACTTGTGAATGCAGTAGAATAAGGAAGTGTTAAACAGTGAAATTATGTATTTCAGCCCCTATTTTAAAACACATGAATTGAAAGAAAAAGGAAAAAAAAGGAACCATGGCATTTTATAAAGAAAATACCAACCTCTTATATCTATTATGCCGCCCAACGAACTTGCATTGATTTGGTAGAGCATGTGACCATAGGAAGTAATAATTAAGGAATGGAAACAAGGAAACGGGAACCAGCTGTTTTCTACATGTCTAGCAGGATGGAGATGAGAAAACAAAGACAATTAAGAAGCAACCAAAGCTGCTGTCCTTTAAAGGTTTTAACTTTGCCAGAAATTAAATAAAATGCAATAAAGTGGACTACATATTCAAAAAACCATGAGTACACAGTCTTCAATTGTTGATAGAACACTATTCCATTTAGAAGCAATTGTATAAGGAAACAGATTTTTAGATCAAAAAAACCTTCAAGGTAATTAAAGAACAGGATAAAAAAGAGCAAGGACAAAACACTGGTGGACATTAATAGTAACAGGAAAAAAAATGCAAAATGCACAAAAAAATCAAAACTGAGAAAAGAAAGGTAAAAGAAAAAGGGTATTACAGTGGAAAGGATAATTGATTTATTTTAAGCCTCTAAATAGGAAGATGATCAACATGGGGCGGCAATGTGCGCTTGCAGCCCAGAGAGCCAACTGCATCCTGGGCTGCATCAAAACAAACATGGCCAGCAGGTTGAGGGAGGTGATTCTCCCCCCTACTCTGCTCCGGTGAGACCCCCCTCAGGGTGGGGCAGTTTTCAGCTCTGGGCCCCCCAACATAAGAAGGACATAGACCTGTTGGAGCAGGTCCAGAGGAGGGCCACAAAAACGGTCAGAGGGCTGGAGCCCCTCTCCTATGAAGACAGGCTGAGAGAACTGGGGCTGTTCAGGCTGGAGAAGAGAAGACCCTGGGAGACCTTATTGCAGCTGGGGAACCTTATGGCAGCCTTCCAGTGCCTAAAGGGGACTTACAAGAAAGTTGGAGAGGGACTTTTTACAAGGGTCTGTAGTGACAGGACAAGAGGGAATGGCTTTAAACTGAAAGAGGGTAGATTTAGATTAGATATTAGGCAGAAATTCTTTACTGTGAGGGTGGTGAGACACTGAAACAGGTTGCCCAGAGAAGTTGTGGATGCCCCATCCCTGCAAGTGTTCAAGGCCAGGTTAGATGGGGCTTTGAGCAGCCTGGTCTAATGGAAAGTGTCCATACCCATGGCAGGGGGTGTGGAACTAGATAATCTTTAAGGTCCCTTCCAACTCAACCCATTCTATGCTTCTATGATGGTAAAAGGAGAAAAAAAAAAAAACCACCACTGAAACTGTATAGGTCCAAGTAAGGAAGAAAAAGGCAAAAACTGTGAGGATAACAGGAGTGCTTAATGAGTATTTTGCAAGAATATTGTGGGAAAATTACTTTGGGAGGGAATTAGAGAAAACTGGGACCTAATAGAAGTGTAGTATTACAGAAAGATTTTTAGGGTAAAATACAGCTATCCTTTAAGGATGGTTTGCGTGCACAGAATCTACGTTACCACGGCTCCCTAAGCAACACACCCTGCCAGCTCAGCACATGCTGATAGGAGTGACAGAGGGAGGAGCAGAGTGGAGACACAGGAGCCAGGTTCTGTTGTACTCCCTGCAGGAAGATGTATAGCAGTTGTCGCATGAAGAATATATGAGAAGATGTCCACTGCTGAGCCAACCATTGTGGCAAAATTACTTTCCTCAGATGAAATAATCTCATTGTAATACCAATGCACACCTCCATCCCAAAGTTACCCACCTCCAAGGCACTACCACACTTCACTGGGCACATGATACCAATCAGTAACCAAAACATGTACGACTAGAGTCACTCAAGCTCCACCTAAATGCAAAGGAAATGGACAGCTCCGGGGCTGAAATAAGTCCAAAGGGGGGAAATTGTTGTCTACACTCCCAAACCGCCACATTCTGATTTAGGGTCACAAGGTTAGGTCAAGCTGACCCACTCTCTAAAGTTGTCAACACTGATGAACAAAAGGAAGGGATTCAGTCTTTGGAAGGACAGAAGCTAAGAAAGAAGCATTCAAGCAAGGAAGTTCTGTCCACAAGAGATAAGGTGTTGCAACCCCCCATACACTGAAAGTAGGACAAAGGTAATTGTGGTAGTGGGAGATTGCGACCTTCAACTCAAACAGCCCCCCTGAAAGAGGGCAAAACCCTGCTTGGAGAGCATGCATAGTTAGTGAAAAACTTCAGTAGTGCTATCTGAGGATGTGTAGTAATTAACACTAGAGCAAGAAACTTTTAACCAATCCTGTGTATGACAATGAATACGCAATGTACTATGAAGTATAAAAAGTGGACAGCAGAGGGGAGAAGTTAGGGAAGACTCCATCGTAACTTCTGGTATCAGTCGACTGGCTGAACCTCTCTTCTCCCCCATAGGGATGCCTATTGGGTAAGAACTTTATTCTATGACTAACTCCTGCCAGCTGTTACTAAGTGTATTATTTTAAGCTTGCTTTGCAATCAGTGTATTATCACCGGCAATCTTTGAACCTTATTCTGTCACTACCTTGTATTTTGTATTAAAAAAAATCTTCAGCTGAAGTTCACTTTGTATAAGTCTCCAGGATCTGAGTAGTTGTTACAAGGGATTTTACTCAGTGATGCTGTCAGCGGGGGTCCCTGAATAGGTTAGTCAAATCACCCTCCAATACAGTGGGCTGTCAAAACGCAGGTAGTGGACGGGCTGGTTGGACACAAGGGTCTCGTCTTTCTTGGGAAACTGACAGGCTGGTCAAATATAAAGGCTTTGAGGAACCCCCCTTCTTAACATGACAAGTATCTATGTCAAGAAAAGCCATTCAAAACTGAATTTATGATCGGATGCTTTTCCCATGTACAGTGAGTCAGAAGGATATCTTCCAGATGATGGCTGGAGTAATTCAAGTGCAATCTGCAAAACTTGACTAATAAGTGAATGAACAGCATAAAAGCTGCAATGAGGAACGCTAACATTAATTTAGCAACAGTAGCAACTTTGTTTTTCTTGTGGAGATGTCATTTCAGAATCAGGAGGAGGCAAGCAAAATATGGGGGAGGGGAAGCAGTAGTACAAACCCCTAAGCAACACTGTCTAACAAGAACACACCTTGGATGTTTTCTTTATGAATGCCAGATTGTCAAAACTGGACAGTCTTGACATTTTGTTTGGTTTTGTTTTTCAAAAACACAGCCACAGCAAACCCAAGAAAATAGTCTGGAAGAGCACATTGCCTTTTTGAGGAAATTAATTTGGAATTATGGGTGTTAGCATTTAACAAACAAGGGTAGTCCTTATGCTTACAAAGCTGATTCTTGAAGGCAAACCTACTGCTTACAATTAAATCATGGATATGAGTAAAGACAAGACATTTGTGTGGTTTGAAGCATCCTGTCATTCGTTTTTCAGATCTAATCAGAACTGCCATGCAAGCAAGATAAAAATCTCCTATTAGAGTGAGTTGCTCTTGGCTTGCATGACAAAAAAGAGGGTTCCTCTTGCTTCCCAAAGTGCTGGGTATGGCTGTTAAAAAAAAAGAAAACGACTACAGTACTACTGATGAGATAATCAGATTTTAATGAGACTTCCCAATTATTTTTAAAATATAGATGTCATGTTCCTTTGGTACTTACATTAAAAGTTTACAAATTACCTTTCTTCTTCTTAACTAGAATCTGATCTGCATACTACAAAGATTGGTTAGACGAGTCTCTGAAAATGCTATTATGTTAATGATAAACTCTAGCACTGGGGTACCCAGTGGGCCCCTATATCTCCGAATACATCATCTAGTCTGTGAAACTGTGTGCTCAGGAACACTAAAACTCTGGAAGGAATTCACTTACTCCACATATGACTTCCTTTTCTCAGACTTCCCAAAGATCTGTACAAAGGGAAAATCCCAGTTTTTCATCTAACCACAGGATGAAAGGGAACCAAACCAAGACAAAACATAAAAAAGCAACCCCTCCGAACCCAAAAACAAACCTCCCCAAGTTCAAATTTCTGCATAATATTGTTCATATAAATATTCATTTTATCTCAAAACACCTCATACCTTTTTTGTCAAACAACTCTGTCTCAAGCTTTCTTCACACTGATGTGAAGAAACCTAATTGGAAAACAAGTTTCTGTTTTATGAAAACCTTCAAGGCAAGATATTTATATTCAAATTCAGAAAGAAAAAAAAAATCATTGTTGCAAAGTGAATAGGTATTCCCTTGACAACCTAATCTGTTGATTAGAAAATTCATCTGGGAGGTGGGAGGTCTATATTCAATCATTTGTTCTCTCTGATTCAAAGAACTGGCAACTTCTACCTCCCACATAACTGCCCGAGGCATGAGACTCACTCACTAGCACCAAATTCCTGACAAAACCCAACTCAGCACCATTTGTTGCTTCCCCTAACTAATAAGGAATTGTCTAAGTGGTACTATCAAATATAATTCGCATTGCATTTTTATAGCGAGTCATCTGCATCTTCTGCTCTGGCAGAATTATGTCATAACTTATAGGCAGGACTATCACTTTCTGTGACATGTAAAAAATGACAGCAAACAACAGCGGTGTATTTTGCAAAAGGATTCTGTTTCTCTGAATGTTGTGGTAGAAGATAGGTAAACATTCCTTTGGCCTGCCTTCCTTCCAGCAGTATTAATAAAATTTCAGCTATTACAGCAGATCCAGTAAAAAACAGTGAAAGAAAACTTGTTTTCCTGTATTTTAATTTGTTTTTATCCAGCTCATTCAGTAGGGATGTAGCAAAAAATAAAATAAAACTGAATAAATAAGGCAGAAGCTGCATGCAGCGAGGTCCCAGGAGACACAAAGTTTAGTTAAAATTTCTTTAAGAAAATGTATTCATGGCAGTATTCTTCCCAGCCTCAGGCAAGAGCTTTCCTGATTTTTCAATCTTTAACTCCAGTAAGCAAGATAAAGGTACTGCATCAAATTTACCTCCTGTTAAGTATAAATTAGACTGAAACTTGAAACAATGATCTTATTTTTGAACAAACTCAACAGTGAAGAGACTCTTCAGGAATTTTATATAGAGAAAGTTATTTCTTTGTGCACTTCTTAACTACCTGACATCTTTTATTCAAGCTTGTTTATACCTTCTTCCTCTCAGCTGTTTCTCATACAATCATTCATTCCTATGTCAGGCCTGTTTTTTTTTTTTTTTTTTTTCCCTCCTGTTACTTGTCTTTTAAGGTATTTAATTTCTCTTGATAATGTTATGTGACTATTTCTTTTATTTTAACTGCAGAGTCTATTCATATTTGCTGCTTTTCAAACTCCTGTCTCCTCCTTTCACAAGATTAGGTGGAGGTTTTCTTTCAAACTTGTGAACACAAGATTGAAAATATGAACACTAGAGACTCAAAAAATAAATTACAAAAGGGGGGAGGGGGGTGTTTGCTGTGTTTTTCAGGACTTCATCCATATATTTCAAATATCGTATCTTAATTTCAAGTTGAGTTTCAACTTCAAGGTTCCAGCTTTTACCTTTCATCTGTTACTGCTACATATATACTTCCAGAGCCCATTTGTTTCTAACCATGATCTCGCCAGTCCTCACCATCAAAGCTTCACAGACTTTTCGGATAGTTAAAACACTTCAAGGTAGTAAATTTCCAGTCTTTCACCCAACACTCAATCCAGAAATGCATCCCAGCTCACAGGTGTGTATATGTGCACTGGCTGTCTTGTAGCTCTAGCACAGCAATATCTAGGTGCACCCCATCAGCTCTCAGATCTCCATCCCCATGTCTCCAGAACCTGGTTTTCTCAGAAAGAGAAGGAAGCCTGTGTTTTCTCTCACTGACTTCTCAGTATAGACAACATATGGCTGAAAACTGTGAGGCAATCTGCTCAGAGTCTGGATGCACTCTCAGCTCTAACTTAATACAGCGTTTCATGTGAAGTTTCTATGAACACAATTCTTTGGAGACAGCACAGAGAGAGAACCCCAGTTCATCTCACCTATAGCCAATGTAAGCCTGGTTCGATCAACTGGAATTGATTTTCATTTGTACAAAGGAAGAGGGGAAATAATTGGCATCTTCCTTTGCCCATCCATATGTGGTTAATCATAATCCAGTCTGCTATCTGCAGTTCTTTGAGCTATGTATGTAAAAAGAAACATGAAACAGAAGGATTTCTTCCCCCTTGGACAAATTAAATCAATTCCCCATTCACGCACTAGTGCTAAGGCACTGCCATCTAGTGTGGAAAATCAATATAACAAAGAAAGAGGAGGGAGAAAGAAAGAAAAAAAATAAGATAAAGAGTGTTGCAACATGGCAGATGAAATTCTATCAGCTTCCATCAAACATTTTGAACACCTACACATCATATACATAACATTAATCATTCTACTTTAAGAAAACACACATAAACCCTCCCTTTTACAGGAAACTCCCTGACTTGATAGACTGCTATGGCTTCCATAGGATTGTACTGTGTCATGTCAGACAGGCTCAGCAGAGCACTGAGTCCTGGCAGCCTCATTTGGAGCAACTCGGTGAAACTAAAATTAAATTCTACAGTATTAAATGACAGAAATCTCTTGGTAGAAAAGAGCTTTTTCTCAATTACCACAAATTTTATTGCAAATTTACTATAGCAAGATTTTATTCTCTAATCCACATTATACGGAAAGCGCTGCAGCATAACAGTCTGCGGGACCAGAAAATCCAGGAACTTCTGCGTTTTGCCTCTGCATCTGTACTAGTTGAAGATTTTCTCTTGTTTTCCAAGAACATTCCTGTCCATACAGCCCCAAGTTTCCATTGTTTTGTGTCCTATGCATTTACCTACAATTGCTCAATGGACATGCAAAGGATCTGACCTGTTTTGCTTCAACCAAATTTGTACAGATGAAGTACACATGACGTGCACCAGTGGAGCATAGATATGATAATTTTACAAAACTTGCAGAACTGTCATAAAGATGAGTGATTATAAACACCTTTATATTATTTATTATTTCGACAACTTGTTGTAATCTCTATATTACCACTGTGTTAATCAAGGGGTTTAAGTACTCAAGTAACACTCTAGTCTACTTTTCAGAACTGTAGCAAGACAGTGTTATATACTATTTGGCTGGTGCAGATATTCCATACCATCTTCATCACAGCAAAACCCAGTTTAGAATACAAGCTGTATCAATGACTTTGAAAGTCCATATTGCAAGATTCTACAACCTGATAAAAATATGGTCATTTTTGTCTCCAATAATGCTGGAGAAACACTGTTAATCTGGAGAACAAGACAGTAAAGAGAAAACAGCCTTATGTGGCAGTGAGACTATTCTCTTATCCAATAAGGACTGGAACATCACAATCTTAAAAGAAATATGTGGAGGGAAAATCCTATTTAAAATGTAGAACTCAGAACAATATACAAAAAGCAAAGTTACTTTAGTATAATCTTCTATATTTGATAACATAATTCTCATGTATTTGATGTAGGATTTAGCACTACATAAAATGATTACTAAATCAATATTTTGGTAACTGTATAGACACTGGATCTTTACATATGCATATTAAATCACTGAACTGAATGCAAAGACTTCAAGAAGCTTTGAATCAAGATGGAACAAACAGTTCTTAGTTTGTGTAAAACAATTCAGGAATTCTTTTGTATTGCAAGACATACCACGAAACAAAAAATTTCAACATTCTAAACATTATAATAATTGCCACAGATCACTGAGGTATTTGTTTAACTTTTTAAAAATGTACAAAATAATGACAATTTTATATGATATGCCAATACCATGATCCACTGCTTCTAGGTCACCACACCAGCTTAGGAAGACAAGGAATGTGCTGAAACCCTGTGGCTGCTGTTCCCCAGGATCCCTTCCTCCCCTTTCTAGCAAATCCATCTCCACAACTTTCCCAGAAGCAAAATACAGCCAAGACACAGGGTTTTGAATACAATGTCACATAAGTTTTGTATCATGTTTAAGGTGGACATAAAGGGACAGACTAGTTAACACCATCAAGACATCCAAACTTTCTCTAAGTGGATGTAGGTGAACTCATAACAAGGCTATCAGTACCAATCTGCCCAATCTCTCCATCACCATGAAGGCTGGTGGAAATACACTGTACCTTAACAAAACATGTCCTGCCCAGGAGAATAACTTCAGAGAAGAAAACATATTACCAGGAGTAACTGACATAATTTCATTGACATCAAAAGTGTTTTGAAAACCTACAATTGACATAAGACCTGTCTCAAGATCTTTTTATTAAGCTTCTTTGTTATATATTTATCTATTAGGTGTCAATCAATGCAACTAATACCCTGTTTTAGTTTGTTGTCATAAGAGAATTTTCAACAGCAAAGTCTCCAGACACATCACTTCTGCAATCCTTTCAGTAACATAAGAAAAGCAAGAGGAACATACAGCATTTTTTTTATAATCATAATCACTAGTGCCCCATGTTCTACTCTTACATTAAAATGTCAAGAAGGAAAAAAACCAAATTTTTTAAATATCCTAACAATTAACTATCTTGCTATTATGCTATGCATTCATTCCGCAATGTATTACTAAAAAGAAACTAGTAACTCAGCATTGTTTGTGTTTGCTTTACGGTGGCGGGGGGTGGGGTGGGGTTAAGTTTTCCAGGCTAAAAGAAAAATCCTGTTCAGCATTTTTGCAGTTGCTACGTAAATTGATTCAAGCTATGCTAGGGGAAAAACACAGAAGCTGAAAAACTCAAGCAAAAAAATATGTCCCATTAAAGGAACTCAACACAGATGAAAAATACCAAAATGAATGAAAAACCCAAAGAAATCCAAGGTGGTCTGTAACCTTTGTGACAAATACCACCCGAATCTATCTAAAGACAGTTGTAACAGTAAAAATGTTTAGAGGTTTAAACAGTGCTGCTTAGCTAAAATTCTTGAGATTTCTTTCTTCAGGCAACATGTAATCAACAGCCACAGTGCTATCCAACATTCATTTTGAACATTTTTTCAGATACTTTCTTAACTGTGGCCTATTTAACGGCTTTGAATTTGGGCCAGAAAGTCCTGTAAGAAACTTTCTCCTGAAGCATTCGTTTCAATTCTGACTACAAGTAGGACACACTAAAGTAAGTAAAAAGATAACTTAAGGTTGAGGTATTGAAGCTTGTGATTTTCAAAATAATCAGAATTTATAGCTCTCTAGCATCTAGCATCTACTTCATTTACCTGCAGGAGTTTACTCTTCCTTTCCTGAGTAGTGATTTCAAATAGCCAATGCCAACTTAAATCACACCAGAGATGAGAATCACCGAATAATTTAGGTGGTCTCTAGTCCAACCTCCTGCTCAAAAGCATGGTCAGTTATGAGGTCAGACCAGGTTATTGGGGCTTGATCCAGATGAATCCTGAAAACCTTCAAGGATGTAAAACATGCACAGCATCACTGCACAGCCTGTTCCAATGCCTGACTGTCTTAATGGGGAGAGTGTTTGTCCTTTTATCAAGGAACTTATAAATCTATTAAGAAGCTTGAAAGCTGAGAGCGTTATATGGCTACCACATGTAACATTTAATAGTCGTAATTTACTGATCCACAGTCTAACACCACATACCTTCTTGAACAGAAATTATGGCAACGCACCCTGAACCAGCATTAATTACCTAGTAACTTGCTATATTCTTGCTATAGGACTGCTCAATACAGTAAATAGCTTTTACCACTATTGTTTTCACTGTTATAAATAGATCTAATTAAGCAAATTAAAGACTGAAAGCTAACCACTGCTAGAAATCAAGGTGAACTTTGGTAAAACATCAATTTCTCTACTGCTAAACCTCTAATATAACCACAGGATGAAGGAGAAACAAGTGCAGTTTATTGCCAGTCACGGAGGTGAAAAGAACTAGATTTTCCAAACCCGTAGCCTAAATTCACATTTGTCTATCCCTGCTGCTTGCCGGGTAGTCAAAGTGCAGATGGAAATTTTCACTGAACTTGGCTGGATTTTCTGAAAACATTCAAGATTGCAAGCATTGATTTGGAGGTCAATTTTAGACTCACATTATTCTCAAATGTGATTCATTATATGGTTCATTAAAAAGGATAACCATTTTTGCTAGTAGCCTCACTATTGATGATCGAGGATAACCCTGATTGCAAAAACATGTATTAAAATATATAAAAAAAAACCCATGTATCTTCTCAAACTTCAGAATATTTTAACTGCTTTCAGAAAGTGCAGCTAAGCAACCCTCCCAAGTTCCTTCACACCTTTTATGCATCATAAGCGTGACAGTATAGAAAGGCTTGCATACAGTCACATCATTAATATTCATTATAAATAAAACATTTTAAAAAGCAAATAAGTTTTTCCAATTTTTTTCCACAGGTTACCAATTGCTCATAACAGGTGCTTTTTCCCCCTCCATATTTTGCAGCCAAATGTAAAGAATATTTAGATTAACTGTATTAAATTGAAGATTACTATTAAATTTACACTACTTCAGCAGCATGGTTGCAGAAACACAAATAGTGTGCCATGCCACTGAATAACTATTAGTCAGATACTCTTCCCTTACCGGTGTCTTTGACAAAGAACCCCTTGCTTTTTCTGCATAAAAATAACTCGAGAGTTATTTCTCATGCATTTTATGTTATAAAAAGTCCACGAAATTGTGAAGAACCCCACTCCGCATCATTGCTGCGGTGTTTTGAAGCCCTGGAGCAGACCCACGATCCCGGCACCAGGCCAGAGCTCCTTGGAGGACACGGCTCTTGGCTTATTTGCCGGTATTCACAGAAAGCAGACACGGCCACCACAGCGCCAGGCCCCAGGGGGACACCACCAGGCGACACTGGCCAAGAGAGACCCCCTGGGACTCCCCCAACTCTGCCCAGGACCCCATTTTAGCCACCCCCTGCCCCAGGGCCAGCAGCTGCCAGGGGCGCAGCAGGGCCGGTCTCCCGCTCCCCACAGCCCTGCCCCGCCATGGCCCCGCCAAGCCAGGCCCACCCAAAGGCACCGCGAGGCCGGCGCCTGTTTTTGGCAGGGGTGAACGGCCTCCAGCCTTGCTCCTAAGTCCATGTCGTACCACTCAAATCAGACAAGCAAAACCTTCTTCTGAAGACACAGACTCGCACAGGCTGTGTAGCTTTTATTCGTCGCATCCGCAGCAGTGGGATTTAGGAAGAAAGCACTGCCAGAAGTCAGTCACCGGGGATCTGATTAGACAGACAGCGTTTAACCTAATCTCCTCTACCGTGAGTGCATTCTTCTTCCTGTAATTAAATGTGATCACCGATGCAATTATTTAGGGGCATAATTCCACTAATTTAGACACCATACTTCAGCTGCAGGTGGAAAAAGTGAATGCTGAAAGGACAGGAAAAAAACATGTGAGTGTTGTTACGACTAGAGGCTGGTCCACTAGGCAGCTATAACTCATAGGAAGATATAAACTTAGCAGGTTATGAAGTAGAGCTTCAAAAATTTCAACAGTCCTCAAAGTATCACATACTGAATAACTGAGACATTTCTGAGGAGTTTGTGCCTCCTATCCTAAAGAATTACAGGATTATTCTGAAGCCAAAGGATATTGCTGTCTGATACCCCAGATGTTTTTTGGGGAGCAAAACCAAAAACACAGACTTGGTCTACCTCTGTCTATAACATTGAGAAATGTTATGTTCACTTATTACATCCCCAGAGACAAACCAACAGCGTGAAGATCAGACACTGACAGCATGAAGATCAGTGAGCTATGACAACACTAAAACAGGTAAATATGCACAGCTTTATGGGGGATTGCTAACAGAAAATTGAAAATTGCAGTGGTCTTCGTTATATTCCTTATGTAATTTTGGTTTACTGTTTTTAACATGATAAGACTTATCTACACATACAGATGCTGACAGTCCCTCTTCTGAAGAAGGGGTACTTCGAATGGGTAAGTGGAATGGAACTAAGAGAGGACAGATACAACCTTACTTGAACACTAATCCCATTCTATCTTGCATCATAAACAGCTTAATTTGTTGGGGGTTTTTTTCCCCCTGAAGGCTACATAGCTTCAGCAATATTGATCACACTTTTATAAGGCTGTATATTGGTATTTTTAGAAGAACCAAATGAGTGATATTTATATTCCCAAACAGTTGAAAGAGACAAAAATAGGTGAAAAGGGAAGAGTAGGCTTGCCTTCGCTTTGTTTCAAACCAGCTCCAAAGCCACAGTAGGCATTGACAACAGAAATATTAACAGCTGTCGGAAGAGAACAATACTGAGAAGTGACTGGCTGTAAATGGGTGACTGTGAGAAGAAATGGAAAGAAAATGTGTTTATTAAGAAAAACTAGCAAAAAGTGTTGTTTAGTTTTAGTCTTTCTCCACTGTATTATCTACTCATTACACTGATTAAATTGTTGGCACTATATTTTACAGACTTATTTTCTCTGCCTTCTAACCCTTTTGTAGTTGATCTTCATATTATTTTGTATTCATGAGTTTCAATGAGAATGAAAGAACCCTGGATTAAGAACCAGAAGTGTGAGAGAATACTTCTATATACACAAAATAGACATTTGTCATTACTCTCATAGTTTTGCAGGTATGGCAGTTTTAATGGGGATTTGAGTAACAGATGAAATAAAAAATCTGGTTTAATTAAACTGTTAGTAAGAGGTTATGAAAGTAACTATTTTGCACACAGTTTATTCATATAATCATGTATATATGCAATTCTGGGCCTTTTTTCCTATCATTAAACAAATATAAAGAGCTTCACAGATACCTGAGACGTATAAAATACTGATAAAAAGCCTTTGGAATGATAGTACACTTTTAATAACTTCTGTGGAATACACTGACATAGTTATAATCCTTACAAGAACCTCTAAGCATCTACGTTCAATAAAATATAAAACAATTTCACTATTAACTTACGTTGCAGGAGGCTGTTTACAACAACATGTGACAAGAGTCCCTGAGCACCAACTCATCTCTCTTTGGGAATATTTGTTATTACTACTAAAGGGTAAAATCCAGTAAGGATGAAAGAGAACAGACAAAAATGCAACTGAAGGTTATTGTTGTTTGCTTATATAAAAAATAAGATATACTGACTGATTTTGTTCCTGAATCATATCTTTCTGTTAATGCAAAGAGAACAACTCTGTACGTATTAAGTACAATAAAACTGAAGACCTGAAATATTTAATTTCATTAATAAAAGTTAATGATGGTGTTGATTTCTCCCTTCAGTTTCTCAGCCTACTCCTTCTCCTCACAAAGAGATGTGCAGTATATCTACTTCAACGCATTAGTTATTGTTGCTCTGTGCACTTGCACCTGTGATTGAGTTATTCACAGAGTTTTTTTTAAAGCGTTGTAGTATTCCCTTCATAAGGAAGTACTATCATTCTTTTATTCTATAAGCCACTCTAGTTTTCTTTATTCACTAAGTGCATGTCATTGGAAGAGAAAACAGGTCAGGCACAGGGTATGTGACTCGAGCAGTACAAAGCAAACCTGACACGCACACAGCCCAGAGGAGGTGGCAGCCACCCAGAGGCAGTGGCAGTCCCCCAGAGGCAGCCACCCCTGCCTCTGCACCTCCTTGCTCAGAGACCCTGCCATAGAGTTCAGGCATATAGCGGACAATGAGAAAGGGAGCAACTAAATTTTGACCCAGCTACTCTCAGCTGCAAAATGCTGATGGGAATCATTGCACCAGCTGTAACCACGAGCAGTCCTAATACTGCTTATGGCTAGGCAGACCCCATGGGGCAAAGAATGGGTAAACACACTGTTCCCTCTCTCTTAATCCTGTTTTGAGCAACTTTGGGAAAGACAGTATCAAAGCAGAAGCCATTCCATAAAGTAGAAATAATATTTGCATAATCATTTCTAAAGCATTGTAATCACCTTGCTGCTAGAAACATGAAACTCTCATTAACACCACTGTGATTTTTGCATGTGTGGTGAAGTCCTGAAAATATTTAGAGATGTGATGATACAAGTGGAGTCATACCTTGCAGCAAGATGAACTCTTTCATTTAAATATGTCTTCTGAAACTAAACTGTCAAAATGTAACAAATGACAAGTTTTGTTACCACATTCTGATAAAATGCAACCAAAATGGAACAGTATTGGTTTCTACAAGTGCCATGAAAATTACAAAACATCACTGCTTACCTTCTGCACTAGAAACAGTTATGAAACCAAATAATCACTGATGTAGTTTGAATTTCACTTCTATGTGAAAGATTAGCCCAAGACTATTTGCTGCTTCAGTCCCAGTGAAGGTCTACCTTGCAGCTGTGAATGGGACTTGAGTGCGAGTTTCACACAGTCCCTATTTATATGATTAATCCTATTTAGGTCAAAGAAAAAAAGAGGAGGAATGCATTCACTGAATAATCCCGAATTTACATGAGGCAAAAGCTAAATATGCAATGGCCATTACTAATTTAAAAATAAAAATCATACAAAACATTTAAAGAAAAGTACTTAAACTCTACTGAGAATTTCATTTGTCATACCACTTTTTTCTCCTAACATTTAGTCAATATATGAATTTGAAGTAGAGTATAAATTACCTCTTCTCAAAAAGAACATGCACTTTTATCAAGCTGGAGTGAACAATCTCCCCAGGAAGTCCACCATGAAGCATTTGATTTGCTAAAGCAAAATGAAATTTGCCTGGTAATTTTTTTTAAGTTTTTTCCACCGGACTTCCAGTGGCTCAGTTTATAAAAGAGCAATGATTTGAGTACCATTAGTACTCCACCTGCTTTAAGAAATGAAGATCTTGTAAGCAGAAATGAAATAAAATCATCCTTGGATATAAAAATAACATCTGTTTGGCAGGTTAAGATGTTAGCTAGTATAGTGACTCCAGCTTTTTTCAACAGTTAAACCAAGTCAAATAACCACCAACCAAATAATCAGTCTGTGGTGTGGAAAAGCCCTGCAGACATGACCTTGGTCACCTCAACTGTAACAGACTTCTTACATGACACTGGCAGTAAAGTAATCCAAAACTGGAGATAGAAAATCAGAGGGGAAATCCAGAGCATGGCCATGCTATTCGTTTCTCCTGCAGTGACACCCAGGATATGCCTAGCTTCTGAGACAATATAGGGCAATGCTAAGCTGGCTGCAAGCTACACCAGGCATCACACCGGCCTAGAGCAGCCCAGGATCCCAGAGGCATATGGATGCACACCACCTCACACACTTCCCTTGTTTGCCCATCTAGGTATCTGTCTCACCAAAGCTCTCACCTTTAAACCAGTAACACACCAAAACATGACCAATTACTTCTGGTCGCTTTGTTCAGGCCATGCTGATGTTCAGCTGGACCAAGAAGAGAGCCTTCCTTTCTGCCACGTTTCTTCTCCTGCCAATAGTATATTACTTTTGACATCTGTGAGAGCTGCCTAGTCAGTTTTTCGTTTCTGGAGACCTACATTTAAATGTGGAACTGTGGCAGAAAGAGGATAATGTGAGAATTGATGAACTCCCTCTTGGTGCAATGCTTAGGGAATTTTTGTTCACCACACAAATTCTCATCACAGTATAATAAATGTGGTATTTGCTGCAAAGGAGAAAACCAGCAGTGAAAGACCAGCCATATCATGCTGAGAAAGCAAATATATTGCAAAATATATTTTATTAGCAGTACTGTTTTAATTTTAAATCATGTGCCTGGAACAATATTATACAGAAAATTTTTGTATACATAAATTCTGCACTTGAACAGTAGATAACTAGAAGTTCATGTTGACAATAAAGAAAAAATAAAATATGATTTGCGCATCGTACTGTGGAAAAGTAAACATTTCCCTGCAACTACTGTCATAAATCCTTGAAAATGTATGAAGTGATCTGACACCAAGAAGCAGTTTTGTTGCAAAATACTACAAATCCAGCAAAGTCAGCTTCTCCAACACTGTTACTTTGTTCCCAAGTAATCCACAAGAAGTACCAGTCTGGGATAATAACAAAACCAGTGTGTTTCCATTTCCCGATATCAGAAATGAACAGCTGCTTGTCTCTAGGTGCTTATGGCTTATCTAGTATCGATCTTGGTATATAATATCCAGGATAGTTGATTTTCTAAGTTAATCTCCAATTTTACTTTTAAAACACAGCACAACGGTTCCAGTCCTCACCTCCAAATACTAAAGTTGCTCTACAGTACTTAAAAATATTATTTTATTGTAGAAAGACCAGAATTTGGATATAATTATTAAAATCTGATCACAAATCATTGTATTGAGTCTTGTGTGTTTCTATTGAAGTGTAAGAAAAATCAGAAGGTTCCTGGCATAGTTTTTCACTGCAGCAGTGCCTTTATACCAGCTGTGGCGGAATGCAGGTTGCTTTCATTATTTTTTTATTAAAAAGTCAAATTTGTTCAAAGTTCTTTTTAATCTCATGTTTCAAAATCATTCTCAAGAAGAGTCTGTTGGTTGAAATAATTACTAAAATCAGAATACCAGTTTCAGTAGTCTAGATTATTACACGTTACATCAAGCGGTGGCATAAGAAAGATACTCTCATATTAGTGATTTATGACTGCATGCTTTGATTCACGCCTTCATATCCAGGGACATATATTTTGGAAGAATGACAAGATAAACAGTGGTCTATTATTTATTTATTTTTAAACTATATTAGAATTGAGCTGGAACCGTAAGGCAGAATATCTTGAAGTTTTATGTCAGTTTTCCAAAGTCACAGGACTGCCTACCAAATCTCTCTCTAAAGGGCTTTGCTCAATAGTCCTACCAGAAACAACATTCCCAGATTTTGACAGTGTCAGAAATCTGAAGCTTTTCTATATTGTGCTTGTGATACTGATTTAATCCTTCGTATCTGCCTGTACCACCAAAAATTTGTACTCTAATCTTTGAGGCTCTGGTTCAGGCTCAAAGTAAATTGTCCAACTTTCCCTTAACACACCACAGAGAAGCAATACCCTTGTTTTACTTTTGTCTTTGTCTTCTTTCTCTCTGCAGCCCAGCACATTTCAGCACAGCACAGGCACACTCCACATAACAAAGGATCTACCAGATAAGCAGTAATGGATGGACAGCAGCTTGGCGTGGTCACAGAAACCACCTACAGGATGGCTCTCATACCACTGTGCCCTCAGAAGAATGGTTTAGATTTACCTGCTGACCTGCCATCCCTTCGTCCCACTGCGATGTTGAACTGGATTTGCCTTTCAAAGGGCACCTAACACCTCAAAGTATTTTACGTACATGTTTGTTCCCCATGTTTCAAGTGTCACCTTCTGTTTTCCTTTTTATTGCAAAGACACAAACAATGTCAGTTTGGTTTTGCTGTTGTTGTGAGTTGTTTAGTTGGGTTTTTTTGCGGGGTGGGTGGTGTGGTGTGGTTTGAGTTTAGGGGGGTTGGGTTTTGTTTTGTTTTTTCAAAATACCATATTGTTTCCTAAAAGTTCATTGCTTCCAACTGCTTATTCCCCACTGATTACAAAATTATTATCACTCGTTTATGACAATTTCCACAGCAACCAATATAATCTCAGAGAGCTGTGACTTCAAGTGGAAAATAAGCACCATAAATTCATGAAAATGTCACCTGTTACAAACAAAAACAAGAGACAAGGAAACAGAAATTGTCACAGGTGAAACAGGAGTGTCAAAACAGAATACATGTCAAAGTTTTTTCGCGAAATATTACTGCACTCTTCTTACAATAAAGATGTCAGTTCAGCACAGAAAGCTTCCAGCTGAGCACGATGCTCTCAACACCCGTAAGTCAGATTGCGTAGCAGATGTTAAATGTAAAATCCATTAAGACCAATTAGATTCTACAGAAGAAAAAAAATAGTAATAGCAAGCACAGACAATCCTGCATTACACAACAGTACTGAGAGATACAGTGAACCACAAAAAAAACCCCAAAAGACAAAAGGTTAAAAATGTAAATCACACTCTTTCCTCACAAAAAGACCAGCTAGCAGAGGGTATGTTACTCTGCCTGCAGCCATGTGAAGCAAGGTATCCTGGCTTCTGGTCTCCTGTCTCCAGCTAAAAGCAACTTTTGTGAAGGCCATCACCAACTGCACACCAACAGGTAATTATTAATCCGTGGTCCTCTATGGCAGCTGGACAGTAAGCAGCAAAAGAGTATGAGCCTCCTTCCCAAACTGCATAAGCATTTCACGTTAACTGACCCAAGTCATCCTCACATGTACTAAGACAAGAGCATCAACAACATGGAGCCAAGCTATCAAGGGTGAGAGCAGAGAAGGAAAAGTTTGTGGTACGCTCCAGTAGAGCCTTTTCACTACCACATTAAAAATTTACTCCTTTTATCGACCATTAACAGACAGGATATGTAACGGACACATGGAACAGATCTATGAGCACTTTTCAGAATTAAGCTACCAATGCAACGCGCAAGTTAAACTCTGGCCGTGTAGAAATTGTGTAGACAAATGAAGCTGTCATTGCATACATGATAGTTTGCATGCCACAGGGGGGAAAGAATCTAATGTTTTTCATAGGAATTATGCATACAAAGGAGGAAAGTCTGTCTCTGTACTTGTCAGGACATGTTGCCAAAGGCTGAAGCATTATTTCCTGGTAAGTAGTTTCAAATGACTTTTGTTCCTTCAATCAGAATTAGTCTGCAACAACTAATCCATCCCTAGGTATTAAGCAATCCATAAATTAATTCAATAGATATGTAGCATCCAAGGTGAATTTCATCTGCAACAATGTTTAAGAATTTAAAGTAATTTCAATTAAAAAAAAAGTGATAGATGGTCATTTCAACCCAAAATACCTACTGAAGTTTGAAAGACAGTAGAAACAGACTTGACATCTGTTCCACAAACCATAGATTAAACCCTTGGCCTTCAAACATTCCTTAGTAGCTCCCAGTGAGAAACTCATTCAGCTACTCATGACCTAAGGAAATGAGCAGAATGTATGTATCCTCATATATTCTTCCAACCACTTTGCTGTCTACCACTACTAGAAAACAGCATTGTCCACAAGTCCACAGGAGAAAATGGTGAAAGAAGTTTATGTGGCTGCTATAGAATTACAGACCAATACCTAATACCATTGCTGGTTGCAGATGCTCATGCTGTGAACAACAAATGCAAATGCAGCTAGGGCTAATTTTCCAGTGAAACATAAAACTAGGCTTCTTCTCTGCTAGCACCAAATTAAGTCTCAGGCACTAGCCAAAACCAGAACAGGCTCCCTGAAGTTTTTTGTCTTGATATTTTTGTCTGTAAGGCACACTCCAGGGTTGGACACTCTCCATGAGAGCTGCTGAAATCAGCAACGTCTCAACCAAAACTGCCTCCTTTCTGGGGTTCATGGGGACATGTGGCAAGAAATAAATTGACTGCTCTTCTCTTTGTGTATTAAGCTCTGTTTGTGAGTTGAGGAAGGAGTACAGTCCTGGCTATGCTACTGGAGAGCCTACAGCCAGTAACCATGACCGCTCTTCTCACCCCTGGTACAGAGCACTAAGGCTTCCAAGGTTTGCTCTCCCTTCAATGGACTCTTCCACAGCAGTCCAGCAAAGCAATGACAAGCAGCCAATCCACCCAGAGCATTTAATAATACTAAAGTATTGTTTCATCAACAGTTTCCATCAAGTGAATATTTAGTTTTAAACAAAACAAACAAAAAACACCAACAAACACTAAAGCATTATTTCATGCATTGGGTTTTGCTTGTTTCTCTTCCCATTTTGGTCATTTTTTAAGTTTTGTCTCTGTGTTGCTGTATTTCAGAAAAATCTATCTAATCATACAAAAATGTATAAAATTGCTAAACAAGGTTGCTAAATGCAAAACAAGCAACCAAAATTAAAATGCTCCTCATCTTTTCAGCCTACTTTTATCTCTGCCATTTTTTATCACTCGGAACTAAAAAAAAAAAAAGACTAAAAAACCACACACTCAAAAACATTAAACAAAACCATAAATTTTCAGTTAACTATATCAGTTTAAGTAATTAACCAACTGTTTTACTTTTCACATTAGCATAAGCTGGAAGACTAAAAATCAAAACAAAAATCATGATGTATAACATTCAATTCATCCCTGGCATTATTCCACATAAATCAGTGGTATTACACCAGGGATTAATTTGGAACACTGATCTGAATTAGAGCACTGTTGTATACAGCAACCTCATCATAATGCACGCATAAAAAATAACCCAAAACATTATGAGCATCACAAATGCACACCAACAATTATGCGCCTACAAATCTATTTCTGAGCAAACAGAACAGACTATTTCATAGTCTTGATAACAATAAGGAATTTCTACTCATTAGAAAATCAGTACACCTATTTTTCTCAGAAAGGAGATTTAATAATCATGTTAAATACTTGGCAAAAGTCCACCCAGAAGAATGTAAAGCTCCTCCACTGCTCAGTTTTTATGTATCCTAGTGAAAAATGACCATTGGTAAGTTACACAATGAATCTTCAAAAACTGTTCTACTATAGTTTTGAAGATTGATTTGAAGTACCTAAGCCTGCTCAGCAAAGGGTGGTCACCACCTATATAATATACAGCAATGTACACTATTGAATGAATTTCTCCTCTGAGTAGGAAACCATTCACATTTCCCTCCTCTATTTCATACTGTGCCTAGGTCCAGTTTTGCACACAGAACAGGTTGCTTCTGTTCAGCTGCCCTACTGGCGAAGTTAGTTAGAGGCTGCATCTCCCACCTCACCGCAGAGGCAAGCAGATGCTCTACCAAAGCCTCCCTCCTGCGCTCAGGGAGCGGTGAGACCACACAGAGGCAGGAGCAGAAAGAAGCGAAGGGAGAACACCGCTCTTCCCCAGGCTCACTCGACTCTCAAACGCGTCTGTAACGTGTAAGGCTGCCTCCGGCTTTCAAAGACAAATCTCTGCTTGGGGCTGGTGTTCTCCATCCAGCTACGGTTTCATTACCCGAAACCGCTGCCCTGCCGGTGCCCTACATAGCACTACACACTTTGCCAGATTGGAACTCATTCGTCATCGCTCGATTTTCCCATTTGCGAGTGACCTGAAACCTTTAAGGCTACCCACAGCCAGCTAGCGAAGTTGCTTAGGAGCTGTGCCCTGGCTACGGAGTGGTTAATTTCCTTGTTATTTTCCACCTTGGAGCCAGACTCTTTCTTGCTCCTCGGGAAGTTGGCTGTGCCCTCGCTGCCCCTTCCCTCACGGAGACCGTGCCCAAGCGCAGTGCGCTCACTTGGGAAGGAAACGCAGGGATAAAATATTAAAACCCTTCCTTGCTCCGGGCTCCGCCGTTGCAATCTCTGCGCCGCCTGGCTGGGAGGGAGCGCCGCGAGCGCC
>JAVJGI010000001.1:56283541-56360891 GCA_035590275.1 Ibycter americanus
GGTTCGTTTTGGATTCGCACCCCCCCCACCCCCCCCCCCCTTAACACCCTCCCAGCCTCCCCCAGTCCCTCAGCCTCGCTGATACTGCCGCTCCGGTCGGCACTTGCAGAGCGCTAGGGTGATGGTCGCCCTTCCAAAAGCAGCATCCAGCTGGATGCACATGACAGCCTTTCTCACCGCCTTCCCTATATCAGCTTGCCTTTACCGTGAGGGAGGGGGGGTTAATCGAGGGCACAAAAGAAACCGGTGTTGAGCAGTGCTGGTGGTACAAACCGAACAGGCCCTGGTGGGACAGGAACGCTGCATTGGGTGTCCTGCTGCTTCGCTGGGGCACACCACGCCGGGATCTTGATTTTCGGAGAAGTTTGGCATGCTCTCTAGGCTGACAATGGAATTGGGGTGATTCAGAGCAGAAAGAAAAGTCAGCTGCCATTAGGATCCAGATGCCAGGCACAGATTTTGCTTTGGAACACGTTAGCATCTGGATTCCTGGCCGTGAAGCAACAAAATTTGTACTCTATTTAAGCAGTAGATTTTTTAATTTTTATTTATTTGCTCTTAGCCGGAGCACAGCTCACCTGCATCCAGATTTCTGATGCATGTACTTTCAGGCTGTGCTGCTGGAATGTATTAGAGCACAGACTTGTGCCCATGTGTTGGATGAGAGAAGTACGATTGCTCTTGCCAGTAAAAACTGAGGCCTAAACCTGACTGCATTTCTCCGAATACCAGTGCCAGATCTAAGTGTGACTGTTGTGCTGGGTGGTTCATGCATAGGAACACTTTAGCTCTGGTTTTTATAATCCTTTAAAAGTTAAGGTTTCAACCCTTAATTCTGCTACGTAAGGGCAGGAGCTCAACTTGTTCTTCACTTAAACAAGGGTCACTTCAGGCCTGGGGGCAAAAGTGGTCAGTTTGCAGGCAGATACAGCTGCAGTCTGTTACCTCCTCGCTAGTGTGCGGTGATCAAGACGACCAGTCATCCAAAGCTTAGTCACCTTCTCTAAAGTACTCGCATAGACTTCTCACTTTTAAAGCAGTAACACAGACGTCTCTACAGCACTTCATCCCACCTATCTCAGATACCTCTTTCAAGGTGGGATGAATCAGTCTACAGTGCTACCTTCCTCCCTCAATTTGCTATAGACAAACCCTAAATCTTTGTTTAGAGAGAACTCCTAGCTTTTACATGGCTAATGCTAGGGGAGGCACATCCACCACCCACCCGTTGGGTAGGGAGTGTTGGAAAGACTGAGCAAAGACTCCTAGAAAGCAAGATAGGTTGTGCTTCAAACTTAAGAATTATGTGGGAGCGAAAGGGCTTGTAACAGAGAACAAATGTGCAGGAAAGATTTCTGCAGTGCCCCTTCTTGACCACTTAACTGAAACGGATTAATAGTTTTGAAAATGGCTATGACCGTAAGAAACTAAGTTAAATTCTCTCTTTCCTTGGTTATTTTGTTTGAAATACTCTTAAAGGTCAGAAAAATCGTTGAAACTGCTGGGGACAAGAAAGCAGGGCATCGTTGTTTATTGACCATTTTGTAGTATTTCTTTAGGTTCAAATCCTTGAGACACAAGAGGAGACAGTTTTTATTGTCTTGTTCTTGCCTGTAGGGGATATTGGCGTTCCTGGGGACACAGCTGAAGTGTTTCTACTGGTTTCTAAGAGGACAGATTTCATGTCCACCCTCTTCTGTGTAATATGGCATAACAGTTCGCCCATGTCTAAGACAATTTGTGCCAGAGGACTGCATGGCTGTGACACTGCAGCATCACAGTGATGAGTAGCACTGAGCTACTGCCATACCCAGTGCGGTGCCATTAGCAAGGGGACATTTGCATTTATTTCTCATTTCCAGAAGCCCATGGCCGCAGCATAACTGTATCTTAAACCTTCTCTGTAGTGACTTGTGTTTGTAATGATATGTAGTTTAAGGATACATAGCTAGACAAATGTTAGAGTGAGATCATTTACCACATAGGATTGCTCAAGTTTGGCAGGTTGCATAGAAGTCATGCATAAAATAAGTGTTAACTTATTACTCAGGGAAATAAGAAATTTCTTCTCAGGATTTTCAGGGAAGGAAGAGAGAATCAGTGCTTCATTCTTTCTAGGCTCAACAGCCACTGCCTGAAGCACTTGAAATGTGTGAAATATACCAAATACTTGCAGGCACTTCTGTATTAAGCTTCTGTATCCTGCCTATTACTTGGTCAGCTCATGGCTTCCTCTGTCAATGAGTATATGCTAGGCCCAACCTCTGTTTGAGTTGACAAAAAAAGCGCATATAAACTCCAAAGGTAATATTTCATAAGAATGGGCAAAGAGAACATATTTGTGTTCTGTGGGGTAAGAAGCATCTTCTCACATGGCTACGTTATATGTAGCACCAACAGCCTCCAGCAGTGCCATTTGAGTAAAGTCTAAGACCAGGACAATGAAAACAAGTAAATCTGCAAGTACATAAGTAAATATCCCTAAGCTTCAGATATGTGAGGGTTTCTGATGTTTAAAGCAGAGAGAAAAAATGCAGATGAAAATCTGCCATGATCTGTTTCCTTATCTGTGGGAGTGTTTTGAGACAGGGCTGGAGACTTCATGTAAGAGAGAATTTATTTTGGCGATTCCATTAGGTAGGGATACTGGTGCCAGCAGCAGGTAACACCACCACCCCCTTGGAAAGCAGCCTGGAGGGGCACAGGCAGGACATGTTCCTCAGCAAAAAAAACTTTTTGCACTGAGTCCGTGCCCTGGAGTCAGCCAGTGTGCTGGTTCGACCAGGCTACATGATACATCCAGACTTATCTGAGAGAATCATGCTGAGAGAGGGGGAAACGATAGAGAGGAGGGTCAGGAAGATCGTTCAGACCACACCACGTAGATCAAGCAGGGTATCCATATGAAAAATTCATGTAAATAAAAGTATACATTTACTGCTGCTCAGACTGTCCAGTTCTGAAATGGAAATTAGGATATCAGGGATTAATACATTTACTTGGCTTATTGCTCAGTCAGGTTTTGAACTGATATACCTGGCAAAAGGTAACTTTTTTACATTTTAAAAATGTTTGAGTAATCTCTTATGAAATTGTACTTGGTAAAAACTCTTAAATATAACATTTAGGGTTTCTGAGAAGGAGAGAGGTGGAAGTTAGAGTTTCCTTCACAAGAGACTTGTTTTAAAAACATACTTAAGCATTATTAAAAAAAATATATATCCACTAATACAATCAAAGGTGATTCCTGCCATTTATTTAATGTCATTGAATAACATGAAATGAAGGATACATAATCACTTTTCAAATTAAATTGTAAAATACATCTTATTTTTCTACTGAAAATTAACGACAAAGTAGAGGGTAATTTGTAGGAGAAGAACAAACACTGAAACTGGACACTTCATTTGAGGTTCTTAGAGAGAGAATGACAAAAATTCTGTAATCCCAGCAAGTGAATAAATTAGGTGAACTTTTCTAGTAAGAAGATTCTTCTGGCAGACTCACAGTGAAGTCAAAGGGAATTGTCCCTTTGTCCTGAATTGCAAGATCAGGCAAGAAGAGTAGTTCATCATGCTGAAAAAGTTCCAGATGATTACTATGAATGAGTCTGCAATAATTACAGAAATCACCTAATAAGCATTTAAGATGATTATGTTGTCTTTCAAAAATTAATCAGCCCCAAAGAATGACATTAAAATTGTAGACAAGAGTGTGACAAACTGCCAGCAGAATCATATTTCTAACACTGCTGTACTCTGGCTCAGTAAGCTCTAGAAGTCTTGGCCACTTTCATCATTCTCTCCCCCTTTTGGTAGTCATTTCTGTCATTTTCCTAGTTATTAATATTTTCCTGTTAAGAATTCTTAGATCTTGTTCCTTTACATCTTATTCTCTGTTGTCAACAAAGCATCACTCTAAAGAAATGGCTTTTCTAAAGACTCTGAGCTTGTCAATTTTCCATCCAACAGTCATCACTTCAATATATATGTTATGTTTGTTCCTTATTAGCTCTTCTGCATACTACATTTTCCTTCTAGTCCCAAGATTCATCTTTTTTAAATCTTAAAGGTATTTATATATAACATTGCATTACTCCAAAATGATTGGAACTCTGTTCCACAAGAATTTGGAAATGTTTTTATTTATGTAATTCTCAAAGTTAAATGGAAGCATTTGTACGTGTAAAATCAGTGTTGTGGGGATTTGTACATTCAGGACCTGAACAACATTGCATTCATTTAGATTAGTATTATAGATTATTTAGGTGCGCTGCTTGGACTGAAATCGGAAGAAATTAGTCTGTACAATGGATTCTGAGAATGTGGGAACTTTCTTCTTTACAGTCCATAGTAATTCATTGCTCTAATTCAAGTTGAAATATAGGAAGCTGTTATTAAGATTTCAAAGATGGTGCATTCTCAGGGAAAAAAAAAGGTTTGGTGAGAAGTTTTGTCAGTCAGGTTAATCAAGAAAGAATTTAGCAAGTTTTGCTTCCCAAGAACTGGAAGTTTCAGTCACCAATAGCTAATGTATCCATTTTCTGACAGTATTTACATAGGTTACCACTGTGAAGTCGGCTCCGTCATACTGTGGCTGAAGTGGTTTGTTTAAATTATTCATAGCAACAGCTGCATTAGCTTTACCTGATGAGTTCTTTGGGTCCAGAGTCATTTATGAAAGTTAAAATACAACCTGTTCTTTCATACTATAACTGTTTGCAGTATTCCCTACACTATGCTACAATACCAAAGCAAAAACAAAAGAACGACCCCAGGAATTATAAGCCAGTCTAGCTTCATTTAAAATATTTCAATTATTTTATCCAAACATACACGAGAATAATTTTATATTTCATGTTATTGGATTTGTTCCATGAAAAATGCAGTTTCTTTTCCGTCATTAAGATTACATTCAGAATGAGCATTCCCAAAGTACTTAGGCTCATAGTTCCATTTCAGAGCAGAAATGTGTCTTCTATGTGAATTTACACTAACCTAAATTTAACTAAATTCTAACTTCAATGTATCAAACTCTACATTTAGCATATTCTGCATATGAACACCCCCATAGCAAGAATCTGTTATCTTGCTGTTAATTAGGCCTAATGGCCTGAAAAGTTATGCAAGTGTATCCTGAGTATGACAATGACATTTTTCTTACTTTTCTCAGTGTGGGCTGTACTTAGCATTTGAATGTACTATTTTTTTCCTTCTTCATTCATTTATCTTTTTCAAAAACATTTTAAATGTTGATCAATGTGAAGTGATCTCCATAGAAGTACTGCGTATTGATGTTCTGCTCAGCTGCTCATTTCTTATTCTCAAGCAGCAATTTCCCAGAGCCTGCTAAAATTAACAGCTCGACAGAACACATGTATATATCTGGTACCATATTGTTTCATTATAGTGAAGTTAGGTTATATTTCATTAACACCCAGCTCCTGAATATTAAAGCATATAATATGGTCACTTGCTATAGCAACAGATTTTATGTAATTATGCGCCTTTTTGCTGTCATCGGAACAGGGAATCTCATGTTCTCTTGCTGCCGCTTCCTTATGAGCCTAAGCTGAATCAAATCCAGAAACCTCAGGTGCTGATAGGGCATGGGTGTAGTGGTACAGACTTGTGCTGGAGCAGCTACAGTCTGACTGTAACTGTTTCGTCAATAAAGATTTTGATTTTCTTGTATTTTGGTAGAGTCTACATAATCACAGCTCCCGTTGGCTTCAGCTTGTGTTTGTGGTATTCAGAAGTTCTGATAAGTAGGCACTTAATGGCTGAGTGGGTATATATCTACAGCCTAGCACATAGAAATTAATGCAGCAGTGTTTATTTCAGGAACTCCCTACAGTAGTACAAATTATGGCTCCACTAAACTCAGTATAGATTTTTCCTTTTTGCTGTAGGTTATCTAATATTGGAATGGACGATTGTAGCCATCTTTTCCTTCCTCATTAAGGGAGAAAATATCAAAGAAAATATAATACACAATACTTTTTCAGTGTAAGATTATACTTGAGTTTTTAAATGCACAAAACCAAGAAATGTCATGTTTCTGGTAATATCCTAACTTGCCATATTGTATGTCAACATTTCTGTTGGCTAAGTGAAATAGGAAATGTTGGGCATGGTTCTGATTCTGCAAAACACTTAAGGCCAGATCTATAATAGAATATACAAGAACCTATCCTGATTCACTGAAATTAATATGAGCGAAGTGCCTAAACAGGAGGTAAGTGCTTCAATACCATTTGGCACGGGACATATAAACACTTTTGCCATCTCTGAAGAGCCCCATTGGCTATGATGAGAGTACCAATCAATGTAAAAGTATTCACATGCAATGCAGGATCAGAGGGTATACTAAGTCTTTGCTTCTGTGTCAGTTATACTGATGTTTCTTTAGTATGAAACAATATTTATATAGAGCATAAAATAATAAATAATAATGCTTTAGAGCTTACTGTCTACTCATTTCATTCTGCAAGAGATGAAATAGCACAGTAAAATATGAATATTTGTTTGTAACTTCCATATACTTTTTCTTCTTTCTTTGTGTACTTGATATTTTCTTCCTGATGTTCCACTGAAGAACCAAATCAGAATATAAAGATAGAATTTCTTTGTCATGCAGGGGACTGCATTCACAAAAGCAAGCTGAAGAAGGTTTTATAATGATAAATTAATGATAGCTTTAAAAGAAAATTTATTAAAGTGACAAGACTCCAACGAATAGCACAGAAATTAACACATGTGAATGCAAAAGTCGATAGTAGGTACTAATAACAATGTACATTTGATTTTGCAGCCAACCAAATTGTTGTCACTATCAAAACAGTATTAACAAAAGCCATAAAGGAAAAAGAATAAGGTAAAATTTGTAGTGGTGGCTGCCCAAAAGAATTTAGAGATGGCTGCCTCCCACGTCTGAGGAGAAGACAATAATAATAATAATAATAATAAAAAAAAGTCAGGATTTTCACAGCTGTTAGGGAAAATAGGCAAAAACAGACACATCAACACATAACACCATAAAAGGCATATTTCAGTTGAAATACTCTACCACATTATTTTCTTTTACTGTCATGTTGACAGTTTATAGCTGTTCTATGTTGTCATTTACAAACTTTTTTTTGTTTTTGTAAGGAACACACATATTAACAGGCATGTATAAATATATATATATTCTTTATATTAATGTATGGGATGTAAAATGCTGTTAATGACCTGTACATAACTACTTCACTGTTACAAGGTTTTTATATCAAATTAGGCAATTGTATTTTATATATATATTTAAGATATTAAAAGTCACCCAACTGCCCTGTCTACTGTGAATTAATCCTTCAATTCCTGCTGACACTTTCTGATTTAATATATTGAATGAGGGAGGAAAGACCTCTAGAAATTATCTGAGTGCATCAGTAACCCAGGGGTTTTTTTGGTATTCTACTGTTGGAAGAACATCTTATGATCAATAAGGTAGTATCTTATAATTAGCTGAACTGATTCAAGCAAACCCAGATCTTTCCTGAATGTGGCCCCTCCAACAAATATGTACATAGGAAAGATGAAAACAAAAAGATGGAGTAAATGCTAACAGGAAAACATATTTTTTTTGTAGTGGAAAAGTGCTATATAGGAGAATTATGGGGAATTTATAGACAATAATATACAGTAAAGTAAGCTCAATAATAAAAGGCTGTGAAAATGCCTGTGCAAAAATAGAAGTCTAACAAAGTAGGTAGGAGAATGAGAAAGCTAGTCATATGCAGAAAAGTAGGATATTACAGGCATAACTTAAATCTAGCTCGAAGATTACATTAGCTGGGCTATTAACAATAAAAGATACAGATTAGATGAAGCCAGCAGAAATGTGAAATGGGAAGTCTGTGAAACGGGAAGCCTGTGCCTTCCTTACGAGCAACAGCCCTTAGGAATGAGACTACTCCATCCCCTTTTACTTACGGGCAGAGAACTTGGAGAAGGGTAAAAAAGTGTTGTGATACCAGCTTAAATCAGCCATCAAATTCAATGTGGAGAGGAGATGTTTGGGTTTTCCTTCCATCTGGTCCACTCCACGCTACGAGAAAAGGCAGGGGGGGACAAAGGGTTCCCTTCTGCATCTTTTCCCACAGCAGCTCTTTGCATGAGCATCGATTTGCTTGCTCCTTGAGCAGAGAACAGTGGCGACCTGGTCATTCCTGAGGCTGCAGTGTCATTCAGGGTTGAATTTGTGTCAGAGAATAAACTAATTATGGGAATATTCTATATTTCGCCTTCTCCAGAAACAACAGCTTGAGTGTGAAATGACTGAGTAAATGAGAAGGCATATGGAAAGGCCAAGAAAGCTGTAGGACTAATGGGAGATTTCCTTAACCTAGTCATAGGTTTGAGAGACTCAAGTGGAAGAAATTAAGCTGGAAGTATATATGTGAAGATAAATGCATCCGCTATTTTCTACATAATATGTTTCAAAATACTTTTAGTGCAAATATGGCTGGGAATGACAAAATCCACAAATATGGAGACGTAAGTATAGAGGGTATCAAGCATAAACCTGACATTAAAAGAAAAAATAGAGGTGAAACAGAGATGTGTCCTATTAAACATCAAACCAACATGTTTCAGGAACTAATAATTAAAATTCAATGGGTTGAGGTACTAGGGAATACAAAGAGATTTCCATACAATTATTGAGCATACTAAAGGTACTCACTGCTTCAAGCAGGTAATACATGTAATATAAATACCTTTACATAAAGTATACATAAAGTATTTACACAGAATTAAGAATGTGGCCAACTAATTTTGGATTTGACTAATAAACCTTGTCCTAACATTGGTTTCATTTTTATGAAGTGCATTTCATATTATAAATCATGAAATGGTACAGGTGTTGCTCATTTTTCCATCTGCTGGACATTGGGAATTGAAGGATTGTATTCCTAAAACCCACAAAACATTCAGATCTTCAAACTGACTTTTTTTAAAAAAAACTTTATTTATTTATTTGTTGTGTATGTTGCAAATACATCTTAGACCTGTGGTTGGCAGTCTGTGCTCTGTCAGCTCTTGGGGTCACCAAAAGGTGACTAAGGTAAGCAGAATTAATGCTATGAGGTTGAAGTTCACTACGTAGCAGGTCATACCCCTTTGCAGGGGATGCTAATCAAAACAAGTTGAAACCACCACCTTAGCTGGATATAAGATCTATCTTCCTCACAACAGGTGTGAGTGGCCTGCTTTTATCATCTCAGAGCTTTTTGTAATGTAAAATTAAGTAAGGTCCTCAGTTCTATTGTGGGACGTTTGCACCACTTGGGTAACGAAGGGTACTGTAGCAACAACTGTGGCAGCTCTATGCAGAAGAATCTACTGGACAATTCTTCACTGCTCCCATCTATTTTTGCAAGGATATGTGTGTTGGGTCTGGCTGAGCCCCATAGCAGCCCTCATAGTGCTGCTGTGCTTGTATTGGCAGCTGGAAAGGTGCTGATAACACACCAGTGTTTTGACTGCTGCTGAGCCGTGCTCGCAGTGTCAAGGCTGTCTCTCCAACATCGCCCCCCCTCTCACCAATAAGCTGGGGGTGGGCAAGATCTTGTGGTGGGACATAGCCAGGACAGCAGACCCAAAGTGATCAATGGGATATTCCATACCATATGATGTCTGCTCAGATATAAAAGCTAAGAGAAAAGAAGAGAAAGGGGGAATTTGTTATTTGTGATGTTTGTCTTCTGGAGCAACTGCTATGCATTCTGAAGCCCTGCTTCCCGGGAAGTGGCTGAACATCACCTGCTGATGGGAAGTAGAGAATAACATCTTTTGTTTTCCTTCAGTTCTGTGCATGCGACTTTTACTGTTGCTTCATTAAACTGCCTTTATCTTGACCCACAATTTTTTTTTCCATCTTATTTTCTCCCCCATTCTGCTGAGGGGAGTGCTAGAGCGGCTTGGTGGGCACCTGGTGTCCAGCTGGGGTCAACCCACCACAATATGGTATGCAGTTCTTCAAGGGTGCCATTAATTCAGGGTAGTTCAGAGGCTTTATAAAATTGTGCAGTTGCTTACATTAACCTAAAACTAACTTTATTTCTTATGTGTTTTAGCGTTGTGCAAAAATTACTGCAAACACCTTTTGTAACTGAATTGAAGAAGGAAGCAGAAAAAAACTTCAGTATAATTTTTTGGATTATTTTTTCAGACTGTGACCTACATGAATACTTACATGCTTTTTCTTGGTTTAATTCCTTTCTGCCAAGCTGATGACAGGTTTTTCTGGCACACACAAGAGCAACTTCACCTTTCCAAAGTGAAATACATCTTATTTCTAAGATGCATGATAGAAAAATAGAATTGTGCTAAGGCACAATATGATAAAGGAGCATATCCTAATTATTTAGCCCAGAGAGACTGCATTGCATGTATATCAGAGGAGAATTTGTCCTATGGTATCGTGTTTGTATCTGGGAGAAAAAGCACACCTTTTTCAGTAATGTTAAACAAGGAATGAGTGTGGCCAAACTTTGCAAGTGGGGAAGAAATATGGTCTCAACCAGTTTATTCATCCTTTAGGCATTATGCTGTAGCATATAATCAGATTTCTACTACATAGCTAATCACAGAGGCTGGTTTCAGATGGAGTAGAGAGGCTGACTGCCATCCATGCATTTTTACTGAATTGAAAGAAAATTTGTTGATAGTGTCAAATTCATATTCATAATATCTGTCATTGAGAGTGGCCTACCTAGGAGCACATAACACAACATCTTAATGGTCTCATGACCAAAGAATTAACACCTTAAAACTCTTGTATCTGGAAAGAGGTAGAGACAAAATACCTTTGGTCTTCTTGAAAGCTTCCCGGTACAGTTTTCATATGCTTAGTGTTACTTCTATTAGTTCAGTGGTGATAATAGGCTCAGGACATAGATCAGAATGGACACTGGCAAGAGGAGCCTACTACTGAGGAGAGGTAATAAATTATGTGGTGGACCAGATGTATTCCCAATAGAGCAGTGCATCAAATACATTTTCATACTGATGGGTAATAATACTTCCTAAATACTTGATTGAGACTACCTAGTCATTGGGAGGCATATTCCTAGGGGAGAAAGTGATTGCTTTCAATAGCATGGAACTCTGTGTTCCACTGATCTATAAGAATGACCATGTGGAGACAAAAAAGGAGAATGCAGCAGAATAGGATTGCAGAACAGAGATCTCTCCCTTAGAGACTTAAAAAGCAAAGAAACTGAGTGAAAACCTAGCCTCCCTGATATTAGCTGCAAAACTCTTACTTACCCTGATAGGATTTTTCCTGAGAAGTCTAGAGTGTATCTCAACTAGAAGTTTGGTTTTTTGTAAAAAAAAAATCTAAGTAGACAAATTCATAGTTATTATAATGCAGAACAATAAAGACTTTAACTCTGATATGAAATAACTGGTTTCTCATCCTCAGCCTTTTCTAGACCAATGCTGGCTTGAGGGGATTTGTTACACTTGGATGAAATATGTGAGACAAAAAGCTCAATGAATCATGCAAAAAAGCAGTGAAAGTGCTAGGAGGTGCAGAGGGAAAGATTGCCTGTTAGAGAATTAAATAGAAGGGGGAATGGAAAGGAATCATTTTTTGAACACCTAATAATATCACCTGAAACAAAAACCTCTAACTCTACAAAAATATACTCTAGAGACATTAGGGAAAACTAATTTTAAATGCCATTTTTCCATGTCCTGCTTTTGTAGAGGCATATATCTGATCTATAGCTATTAATGATGAAATCCTCCCATGTGAAGAACCAGTACTGGGCCTATGTACTCCTTAAATCTCATTTAAACTTTCCAAATTGGGTCTGAGACAATAAAATGTTATGCACTGTAGTGCATAATACCATAGAGCGCATTTTCCATTTTTTATAATGAGATTGAAATACAAGTCATTTTTTCTTCAAATGAGCAATGAAATACTCTCACCACGGGTCAACAATGCTCCATTGTTTTGTTATCACCTGCATGCTTTAGGCAAATATTTCATTTCATATTCAGTTGCTATATTGCATAGGCTCGTTATACAGAGAGTTGTCTGAGTTAGGTTACATTTATATTCAAATGACAAGACATGATTCATTTTTTAAAAGATCCTTTGATAGCGCTAAATAGCCTGATTAGAAATATATCATTATGGTACATTATGTCAACCAAATCTTTATGAGGCAGCATTCAGACCGCCTTTAATGTTTATCTTCAGTGACGTCCAGAAACCGAGGCTGAAGCCAAGCATCGTCATGCCGAGAATGGAAATTTGAGGAGTCTTTTTCATTTATAATAAACACACCCAGCTGGGAGCACAGCTGCTAACTAAGGAGCCAAAGCTCTAGCTTCCTGCTACCTGGGAGGGTCTAATTACAAAACCCACCTAGACTGGCTCTTCAAAACTACAAATGCAGGGTCAGGGTTAATTTAGGCATGGCCCAGAATGCTATCAACATCACACGTCTAAAGCAACGTTGTATCACTAAGCAGTGGGGATATTTTATACAGTGATATAAATTCAAACAGCTATTAAATGAAGCTAAGGTAATGTACTTCCAGGGGTGTTTAACTTCAAAATCCTAACTGACCCAGTTTGCCTGATGTCCTCTTACAAAGCCATTTGGGGGGAAAAAAAAAAAAAAAAAAAAGGAAGAAAAAAAAAAACACCAAGCCAATCCACAGTCTCTTCTTAAAAGCAGAAGTTTAACACTTAGACAGAAAAACAGCCCTTTTCAGTCCAACTTATTTAGCAGATCTCATCAACTGAAGATCTAGAAAATCAGATAGAAAAGTACTACATATAGGTCCATCTTCCTTATTCTTGTTATAAAAACAAATGTTATGATTAACTAGGAAGCAAAGTTGTCTTCACTATATTTAGCTATTCTTGTAATTGCAGTGCAATTTCCCACACTTTGAGAGATTTTAAGACAGTACAGGAAAAAGATTTTATACAAAATAAAAACTGAATTTAATTAGTGTCTAGTGAGATGCCAACAAACAGGGATCAGTTGTTCCAATAGAAGGAACCCTACCCCTACTCCAGAAGTCTGCAAAAGGTTTCCTTTGCTTTGTGTGCATCAATAACTACATTTCTTTATTCATTTACCAGAAATGGCCAGACTCTGTGAGCCCCTTTTCCTCCATAGAATCATGAACATTATGTCAATCAGGTATATTTTATCATAGATTTGGCCATGAAGCTTAGTATCGAGCAATTAAATTGTATTTTGGATGGAATTTGTCTTCCAGGTTTGCTGATTAAATCATTCCATTTTATCTTTCCTCTTTCTGTCCATTTCTTCCTTTTTTTTTTCTTTTTTCCTAGTGTAGGATACAGATTGTCATAAACACTTAATAAAGTAAAAGTTTCGTTATTGTACATATGTTGTACAGTACAAAAGAGAACAGGCAAACCAATTGAAGACCAAATATGGCACTTAAAGATAATAATATGAACTGAATATGTTTTGTCCAATGAGCAGATCCTGCATGCATGCTTAGTATACCAGTAAAGTAAATAACCAGTTAGCAAGTGATGGATTAATGGTGAAGGATGGTAACCAAAAGAAGGATGCATGATAGATGGGCAAAAAGATTTGTTCTGCCTTTTCTCTGGTTCCTGCCTTATCTGTTCCCCCATTTTGCACTTTTCTCTCCTGTCACTCTCCCCTTACTACCTGCCCCTCTCCTTAAAGTTTCAGGGACCTTCCACTTTTCTATGGAAGTGTCAGGAGACCTTCCATAGGAGCAACAGGTGAAAATGCTATTTTCCTTGCTTCTTTGCTTCAAGATTTGGAGGAACTGTTTGTAAGAAGGGCAAATCCTCCCTCTGTGTCCCCACCTCCTTTTGAACTTGCAAAGCAGGAGGAACCAAGAAAGGACAGACAGTTGTCCCAGAAGAAAGTAAGAAATTTCTCCTTTTTTAGAACAGACTGCTGCTTCATGACATACGCGCAGGAAGTCAAAGCCAAAAACCTTCACAGAAACCTTTTAATGCTCTTACTCTGGGATTACTTTGTATGGCATTTCACCGAACAGTGAGGCATGCAAAATTTCATTGTGGGGGTGAGGATATTTCTTTATCCCTTAAAGCATTTTGGTGACTCCTGACTTCTTTGGCTTCAACAGTCTGAAGATTCACCAGTATGTGACAGAAGTCCTGTAGGGCTTCACAAAGTGCCATGGTCCACACTGTCAAACCTCCACATGACGTGTTGTGATGTGCTTTTTGTGCACTCAGTTCTTGTGCAGCTGCAGAAGGACGTCATGTTCAGACAAACTAAGGCAATGTTTGCATGCCAGAGCTCTGTTTAAATGAGATTTGGACACCCCCTATAACTACAAATCACATCGAAAGGGTAGGTTGATCCACATTGATTTTTGGTATGCGGATTTATAGTCACCATGGTTTTGAAAAATGTACAGCGCTAAGATAATATGTCTAAAGTGCTTATGGTCTTTTCCTTCATGTTCTATCATAGGGTCATGACAGCAGCAGTTCAGGCATCTATCTTTCAGACAATTTAAAACCTTCACCATAACTATCACTCTTATCCTCTCCAATCACTTGCATTTTCATTTTCATTCAAAATCAGAGTTGACATCCAGTTATTTTTCATATTCATGCATCTATCATGAAAGGATACAATTCTTCCTTGCAGTCTGCTCCCCAGCGTGTTTTTCCTTTATTACAGTTACAAAGAAAATAATTTTCTCAGGCACTGTATTAACTGCAGTTTTGCCCAGTCTTCCCGTTCTCGCAGACAGCCCCGACATGTCCTGGCATGCGTTCCCACAGCTGCCTCCACCGCTCGCCATGGGGACTCTTTGACGGCTGGTCTGAACATGGCTCTGATGAATGTGTGGGGAAGCACCTGCAGACTTGAGCAGCTCTGATGAACATCCTGGAAGTGAAAGGGAAACAGATGGAGGAGAACATTATTTGCCCTTCTTCCTAGTTTCCTACCATGAGCCTACATTACAAGCGGGTTCAGGACTCAGGAATAGATTCTGACTTATGAAAATGCAAGGCACAGACTGTATATGCATTTGCAAGTGTGTTGTGTAGGATCAGAGGATAAAAGCAAGTTTAATCTTTTTTATTAATTAATCAGCTGCAAATCTGCTTCTTATAAGTGCATACAGTTTCTATTATCTTCTTTCTAGGCATCAGATTCCTATTGATATTAATGAGAATTATGTGAGCTTAGCTATGGTGATATTAATTTAGTTATAGAAAAACATTTTTCTGTTCTAAGTAATCTAACTGTAATTTTCTAGGACATATATGTACCCTTTTTTCATCAGTAGATGTGCCTGCGGTTTGCGCTAATGCTTGCTAAATACAATATGGTATTTATTTCAACATACAATATAGACAATCCTTATTTCCTTATTATTCTTATCACTTGCAACAGCTTGATTCTAAATATGTGATACACATGTACTTCATTGGAAGGATCTCATACTGAAAATTTCCTCCCATAGAAAACAAATACAGATGCAAAGTGTTTTTTTCAGTGGCTCATCTATTTCTAACAATTTCTAAAACTGTGTCAAATTGTTATTACCAGGAGTTATAATATCCTAACCACACCTTACATATGTGTTGCCCTAAAGTTATGCTCATGTAGGACCTTGATTTCTGCTGTAGATGGATGGGAAGACATAACTCTTTTAATTGTTCAACAGGCTCAGATAAATTTCTACCAGTTGTTACCAGTATAGTAATGGTATAGGCAGAAAGAAGTCAGGTTCCCACCAAACCCTAGCCTTCCAAGTATTTCTTGCTTATTTAACATGGGAAATAACATTCCCATTAAATCTGTTTTGTACTTACAGCCATATGATATCTTCCTGGTGTGACTGGTACACAGAGGAGAGTATAGCCCTTACATTCCCTCCTTTACGCAGGCGTATATATGACAATCTTCCATCTTGTTTTTAATTAGGGGAAAACTCAGACACAAAAAAAAAGCAAGACTAAAATCTACTTTAATCTACCGCAGAGATTAAATGATAAAGGTATCGCTAATGGTACTTTGTTAGTTTTGAGGAAGGTTGTTACAGCAGCCAAAAGACACACACCTATATATCATAGAGCAGCACAACATCTAGCAAAAAAACGCTTGATGCTGCCAGCTTCCTGGTAAAAATCCCTCTTAAATCACAATAAAAGACTCAATCCCTAGCATAATACTTTCTGAAAAGAAAAATATGGCCTGCCAGTATCCTGCCTTAGCTGGGAGGTAGGGAAGATTTCATTCACTGTTTATCAGTGTTTATGTCCATGCCCTTTCTGTACAGATGGAAATGTAGTGAAGCAGAAGCTATTTGGGGAATATAAGCAGGCTGGCAAAGACTTACAGCAAGATATGAGAATAAAAGGCTCAGTCCTATGTGTTAGAAATGGCAATGCAAACTAGCTCCAAATCTGGGATGAATCCTTCTCTTTTTTAAGTGCTGTTAGTTTTGTTTTTGCACAGTCTCTAGTCTTGATTTTCTATTAATAAGAGTTCTTAATCAAATGGTTGTTTTATGCTTCAGTTACGTAGAGATGGATAGCTGACCAAGGAGGAAGAAAAATAAGATGTTACATTACTGTGTCTGAAGGTTTGTTGAACTTACATAAGACTGTTTAACGTGCCAGTGTCAGTGGTGCCTTCTAGCGTGTATTTATCTGGCTTTAGTACTCATAAGTGAGCTTGATGTCTCCCGAGGGACTGACGCAGTATGACCTTGGATGAGAGAGGGTATTTTGTTTTCTACTAAACATGGCATATCTCTGCAGTCTTTCACAAGTGTGTATTTCAAAATATTGGAAACGAGAATTGAAATTATTAAATGCACATACCCAAACATGCATAGGTAGTTTTCCTTGAAGGCTAGGTAAGTCACAGATCCATAAAACACAGGCAAGAAGAACCCCCTCAGACCCCTCTGCACAGATCTACAGTGTTGGAAGTCAGTGCTTGGCACATGCAGCCAAGCTTGACAACAGGCAGGCAAAGAAGGCGAGGAAATACATGGATGTGCTACAGTACCCAAGCTATTAACTTCTCTGGGTTCTGCCTTATCTTTGACTTTGCCCTTCCTCCACCGTACAGGTACTGCCCGAAGGCTCACCCATGTGCACTGCGCTGTGATGCTGCTCCACATCTTACACTGCTCTTTTCCAGAGGAAAGCCTGCTTCAGAGGGGCTGCCTCTGGCCCTGGCACAGAAACTCTTCTCATCTGCTTAGCAAAAGTAAAGGGTTGAGCTGAAGCAGTTAAAGTAGGCATCTTGTTATTTAATTTTAAACAAGATGAAATGCAAAATAAACACTGACAGTGACGTGTGTGTTTTAAGACAGAGTATCTCTGGAGTCCCTTAAGCCCTTCACAATTAAAACATCATGACAGATTTTAGTGTTTTGGAATCTGTCCCTTTCTCTTACTACTTCCACAAAAACCTTGAAGTTCGATATAAGGAAAAGTTTTTAGGTCATCTAGTCTGTCCCATGCCAGGCTTGGATTATGTTCACTGGTATTATGCCAGTTTTCTAGCCACCCTCCAGAGCAGCAGCTTATTTTTTCTCTTTGTCAAGGATAGTGTTTTACTGGCAAGAATAGTATGAAAAAAATATACTGCAGTATTTTCTATGGAGGCCAGCCAAAAAAAAAAAAAATGGAGTAAGGGAAAGAGACTAAGAGAGACAAAGGAGGAAACAATGAAATAGTAAAGAAGGAAAGAAATACGGCAACAACACAGGAGAATAAATAAGACATTAAGAAGCAAGCAGAAAATTAGCAGAGAAAATAGAAAAAATCTAAAAAATATTTCTTAAAGTGGAAATTATTGGTGAAAAAAGTGGGGAAATATTTTTTAAAAAAATCCTAAAATAGAGTTATGTTGGCATACAATTGCCAGAAAGAAAAGAAGATGAGAAAAATTTGTTATCCTTTTATTATTATTCCTTGGTATTTTCCAATATTTTCCTGTACCAATTAAATTTTGTGCCACTCTTTTTTTTCCTGAGTAATTTCTTTTCTCCTTTTCAGCCAGGTATCTTGAGCAGTATTTATCTAGATTATTGGGGTATCCCCTTGCTACTGCTTTCTTGCTGTAGTGCAGCAACCTTCATTATGCATCAGTGCAGTGATTTATTCATAACATAATAGCCACAGTCTTTGGCTATCTAGTATGATCATCAGTTTTAACACATATCTTTTAAGTGATTTTTTTTCTCCTGTTCGAAGAGGTGGAAAATAATAACAGGGACTCAAAGAATGCATGAGAACAAACCCAGTAACAATCTGTATTTCAAATGAAATGAAAATTACTAGTAACTTGCTTACCTTTGGATATCTGAAGCAATATCCAAATTTTCACTATTAATCTGGGAAAATAAGTACAGGACAGACAAGTACGGGCAATAATTGAATCAAACCTCTTCTGTAAAAGTATTAATTATTACAGGAGCATACAGCTATAATCCAAGTTTGTCAATATATACAAAGTCATTATCAGGAACAGTAAAAATGTGGACTTTTGCCAAGATAATAAGATCAATTTTCCAAACTTTGTTTCTCTTAACTATCCTTAAGTTCTCTCTGCTTTGCTGAAATGTATTTTTTGTAATCCCACACACAAGAGTGACATTGTAGCCATGAAAATTTTGGTCATTCATAAACAGCTTGCTTTCTGTCTCAGAAAATTTTGCAAAAAACTATGTCATGAACACTCAGTTCTGAAGCACATGTGTACATCTGTACCACTCTGTCACCATAAAACTACAAAATACTTCACAGTACATGTAGAAACTTACAGTTTGTATTGTAAGGTCTAAAAAGGAGAGTCCAAAGAATCATTGATGTCCCAGAGCCATGTAGTGACTGGGAATTTGTCAGGTGAAAATTTCCAGGACATCAATTCTAGTTGCTTGTTATTACAGGCAAAGACATCAAACCAAGTCTTTTAGACTCCCCTCATAGATAAAACCTCCATTTCTCTTTCATGGCAACAATACATTGGCATCTTATCTTTATCTGGTGGCGCAAAGAGTTATTTAATAGAAAAGCAATTATTTCTACTACTCTGTCATTTCCAACAGAAGATCCCACTGTTTGCAGAAGAAATTCTTGCTTTAAGCCCTGAAGTTCATGCCCTAACTTCTAATATAGTTAAACTTCAGCTTTTCTTTAGCCTAAGGCCGGGTTTTGAATATGATAGTCCAGTCCTCCTCTAAACTGAAAATATTTCACATCTGATGCACCCGCGTTTTGCAGCAAGAATTGTGGAACCACTATCAAAGTTGCAATACAACCGGTATGACTTTTCTAATACAGATGAGATCTATATGTAGGGAATTGTTTTGCTGCCTGCCCGGCCGAGCCTGCAGGATTTTTCTTCCCTTCAAAAACAGTGGCAACTGAATCCAACAACAGAAAACTCAGTCTCACACGTCAGTGTCAGTAGTTCTTTTCATTTCATGTTTCAAAAACTTTTCCTGATATTTTTTATCACAATTGGTAAATATTCAAGACATGTCTGCTAAATAAGTTTCTCACAATATATGGCCAGCCAAAAGAGCTGGTTTTCATACATAACACTTCTAGCTGAGAGAATCAAACCTGCCATGGTAGTGGACCATGCTGTCTCAAGTATTGGGGAAGGGGCATGAATGAACAGGAATTCTCGAGAAGCTTTCCAAGAAACACACTGGCCTACAGGTGAAAAAATACACCAGGCCCTTCAAATATATATATAAATAAAATTAAATTAAAATAACATTATAAGCTCTCAAAACTTACCAGCCTGCTTTGAATATCTGAAAATGTAAATCCTGCTAAATCCCACATGCCTGCAACTAGACGCAGAGACTGTAACGCAGTATAGCATTGATTTTTTTAATATTTTTTTTTCCTGTGCGATTTTGCTGCTAGTATCATTTTTCTCCTAACATTTCTCTAGGTTAGCACCTTTGAGATAGTTTCATTAGTTGTAACAACAGTGCGAGTGCTGTTTCAAGCACGAAATAGTAACCACTTAAATAACACACTGCTTACAGCAGCTTAGCACAAACCAAGGTAAGATAATATAGTGGTTAAACTTCCCATAACCATTACAACTTGCCTACATTTATGCTCCATTCTACATGCTGAATAGAGTCCTCAGGACAAAGCTGAAATGTTCAGGTTGTTGCTTAGATACTACTTTCACAGGCTTCATATGAAAAATCTACGTATACAGGCAAATAAATAGATAAGAGTTAATAGGCTGAACCCACAATGGACAAACAGAAATTACTTCCTATGCGCTGTGTTTGGGAATGGAAAAAACAAATGTGGAATACTGGGATGCTGGCATGCCTCCTCCATGCACAGATGTTTGGGGCCAATCTATCCTAATGAAAACAGGTTACATGAATTTGCATTACTTTGGGTCACTCGGTTTATCTATGTGTATCCTTGCTGTATAGGGTATATACCTGGATATCATGTTTGTTTGCTTATACAGGAGTCTGTTATAATCTGTGATCTTACAACAAGAGATCAAAACCAAGGTCAGATGCTAAAGTTAGAAAATCACCTTAGTCACATACACTATGGGCTTTATTTTCTAACCCAGAGGAGTTAAATTTGCAATGGTTCACATATTCTATTCAGAATGCCCAAATTATATCTAGTGAAAACTGCTTTACTAAAAATAGATGCTGTTCTGCATAAGTATTAGATTGGTTCCTGCTATGCCATTTCCTCAGTAGGAAAAAAAAGGAGAGAGAGAGAGAAAAGAAAAAGCAATTTTGGTATGTGTTCTGCTTTGCTAATATCCAAAAATTAATTTTTAAATTTTTTTAGCACCAATAATTCATGACTTGGGGCAACACACTGAACAAACCAGGAGTTATGTAAAAGCTGATGGTTACAACATCACAATACCAGAGCATTACCTATTATGTAGTTATGGTGACACAAACTACTCTTGTGATACACACCACAAATTATATAGGATTTTTGAGTAACTCCATTTTTCTCTATTGAGCAAAATGCAATGCCTACAGAAATTACTGCTTTTTACCTTTTGTTATATTTTTTGTTAATACCCTGCAAGATAAGCACATGCCTACATAGGCTTTGCATTAAAAAACAATTGTGCAAGCAACAGAAGAAGAGCAGAATTCAATATCCTGATTATTCTGGATGAATGATTAGATAGCAAAATAATTGTGAATTAAAAAGACAGTTACGTTTTGTAAACAATTTTTCTCTCCTTGAAGTAGCTTTTATTTGTTTATTTGGTCCTGCCTTAAGCATTATTTTTATCAGCTTGTCATTTATTTTATATAATTACTGCAAAGATTAAAAAAATCAGTCAAGATATTGAAAACGGCAAATCAATCTAATTATCCACATTAAATGTTCTTTCCATCAATTTCCACTACTGAAGAGTATAAACTAGCTGCTATGTACCACTTCTGTTGCAACTTCAGGATGAATAATTGTGTATATATGCCATTTTTTATATTTCTGAACCTGGCTCTTTTACCTGGTAGTGAAAGGGGACCAAGCAACTACTGAAAATGTAACTGTCTTTAAAATACTTCTATAAAGAGTTATTGTAACAATGACATTCCTTACATTATATACTGTCTGCAGAATTATCCTACAGTAGATTATAATTTTCCAGACATGGGTTTTGGTGAGAAAAACTGAGTTTTAATGATTGATTTCAATGTTTGCTTTTATGAAATGAGCCATGTTCAAATATTATCAGTATAAATATGCTTATAAAAAAAGAACTTCATCTTCTCATCAAGAATCATGTCTCAGCAGAGGAGATCAGTATTGTTGGGGTTTGTTTGTGTCTAAAAGGATATTATTAAATATCATATTTTTATTAATTACCATGCTTGATTTTTCTCACTGTTCCCTAAAATAATGAAGTATTGATAAGGTTTTAGTCTACAGAAATAGGTGACTATTTAACATGGATTTTCCACTAAAAAACAAACAAATTGTTTAAATCATGAGAGCAGAGACCCAAGTCATTTAATCAAATCTTTTGACGGTTTATAATCAAACCAATCAAAATCATGTTAGAAATTTTCCACTATGAACCAGATAACATTCCTGAGTTCCTTCTCCCTGCACAGGACAATATCCTCCTTCCCTTTGAGGAAATGTTACGTTGTCCCAGCTGACAAAGGGATGGGAGATGTTTATACAGAAAACTAGTTCAGCAATCCACAGCTATTTGATGTTTATAGGCTTTTCAGAATAGGGAGGAGGCATACATATACTTAAATTCCTTGCTGGAAAGGAGCACAGGGATGGGAGGGAAACATCCCTTCAGCCTTCAGGTCAGATGACCCTGATGTGCCATTCGGATCCCTGATGGTTCAGGTCAGGTACCCAGCAGGGCACTTGGCAGCTCCCTCCCGGCCAGCCCCTGCAGAAATCAAGGTGTGCAGATGCAGGGGATGTATGCTCAGGTCTCATCCTGGCACGGAGTCAGGAAGCCTGAAGGTCATGTCTCACAGCACAAGAGCTGGGCAGGGTTCCCATATCCCACGATGCAGATATGGCCTGAGTTACCCATTTGATTCTTCCTTCTTCTGAGCATACTTCTTTTTGCTAACCAAGGGCTGGATCTTGTTATACTATGAAAGTATATATCCCTTGATAAAAAGTGATAAGAAGTAAAATCATCCCCGTGGAAATTAATCTGATATTTAGAGTACCACAGTGAGAGGGAGCAAGCTCATCTCGTGTCCTCCCATTGCAGGATGAACCAGCGTGGAGGTCTTTGCAGAGGACATTGTCATGACTTATATTTCTCAGTATCTTGTCTTAGTGGGGGTTTAGTGCTACAATTGGATAGAGCTTTCGAGTACCTGAAAGAATTAAATCATATATAACTGTGGTTCTGTTTACTTTTAATCAGTTTGATGTCTCAGGGTTAGATGGTTCCTTTTTGTTTTTACTGTAAGTGATGCAATATATAATATTAGAATGATCATAAATGCAGGTACTTCAATTCATAACTCATAATCAGTAAAACTCTACTTTTATGCATATACCATGTAATGAACTGTGTTTATACAGTTCAGTAATGTTAAAATACATGGCATGACAATTTCAGCTAAGCTCTTAGAACAGTGTTACGCCCATTCTCTCTCTAGCCACTCAGTGGAATCCCTTCCCTTCCCTTCCCTTCCCTTCCCTTCCCTTCCCTTCCCTTCCCTTCCCTGCGTTTTCTCTTCCCTTTGTTTTCCCTTCATTTTCCCTCACCTTCCCTTTGTCTTTCCTTTTGCTTTCCCTTTCCTTCCCCTTCCCCACTGAACATTACGGTGTCCAGACAGGTTCAGCTAATGTCGATAGCCATATAGACAATGGTAACAATTGTTGGTTTAAATGACTATTTTAATTATAAATTTTCTAACTGAGATTTTTACTAATAAATACTGAATATAGAGCTTGAAAATTCAAGATTAAAAGATACTGGGGTTTTTTACTATTGTTTTTTGATAGTTCAGCAAGTCTCAGGCAAGTTGGCTGGTTTCAGTGGCCCCAATTTCTCAAGATGATGCAGATCCTGAGGAATAAATGTAAATCTGCTAGACTCACCTCAAAACAAGCAGACCTAGTTTGTTCATTCTTTTCTACTATTGAAGGTCTTTGGTCATAAATTCATCTTCAGAGGACAGCTCATTTACATTTGTTTCAGTCAAGAGATCTATCATGTCATCTATTAAAAAAACAGATTTTTGTATTGAAGCCAAACAAATCCACACACACACACATACCCAACTGGTTTACTCACTTTGGCTAAGTCTGTGCTTACATTTTTGTCCATAAAAGTGGCTGTCCTTCAAGAGCGCATGAAATGGGCATGTAGACATAATGAGAGACACTGTAGATTTTTAATTTATTGGAACGGTACTATTTATTAATCTGCTCATTCACTTATTCATGATGTTATTCTTCTGATTTTTACACTCATCATCAATAATGTAGTCGCAGAAAAATGCAGTTCAGAAAAAGTATGTCAATATTTAAGCATGTGAGCTGTTGCTTTGAAGTCACATATATGAGGGGTCAGAGTGAACAATTTGGAAGTTCAGTCATGAGCCTGATAAACCCTAATAAATTTTTCACATCACATATTTGCAACAGATTCATCTAAGGAACCAATGTTCCTTAGAATAGCAACACATATCTTAGCATCCTTGATATACTGTATGAAGAATGGAAACACAGAATTTCTTGTGTTACAAAAAAAAATGTATCCAAATACCATAACCATGTATTTTGTGACAAAATTATACAAGAGTGGACCAGTAAATGACTATACTCAGTCTCCTTCCGTTGTTCAGCTAGTTGAACACATTGCCGCACACTCTGCTAACCAGATGTTAAAATCCTTAAATTATGTTCTAGAAAAATACTTCTAAGACGTAATTTATCTAATTACCTACAGGGGAAGAGAGACAGCTCAAACCACAAGGTAGCACAAGCTGTCTCCAGAGGGCTTTACCACTGGTAGAGCTTCCTTGAAATATCTGGGTAGATCTTTCAGTCAACCAGTTTGTAAAAAATAACAATTTTAGAGTAAAAAGGTTTACAGTAAAAAGGTTTACAGTAAAAAGCTGACATGACATGTTTGATATAATTTCTTTTGACAAATAGAAACTCTTTGAACATGAATTGATTTCCATTGTCACATACAATCTGTTCAGAAGCTGTCTGTCCTTGAAGACAAGAGTCTTAAGAATTCACCATCTGGGCTGAATTAGCTGAATTCAGATGGAATAATTCAAGCCATTTACATTAGTCATCTGCTACAGAAAAATATGTGTATATGTATGATAGAGAGAGAGAGAGATATATTCTACCGGTGATCCATGTAATTTAGGTGGAGTCCTTGTCATGGAGCTAGGCATCAGGACTGACTTCTGATGGGTATTCCAGCATTCAGGGAAGAGGTTTTAGGGTGACAGAGCCCCAAAGCTTCGATGAATGAAAGCGTACAGTCAATTATGAGAAGCCAAAGCCAGCAGCAGTGATTTTCCAAGCAGAGACAGTTCAATGAGGGCAGAGACAGCTGCTAATCTTTTTCTATTGTTATTAAATTTATTTTAAAAAGAAACAAGAAACTGATTATTTGCAGCCAAATACAGGCCTCAGTTAATTTTTTAAACTCCCCAAACTAACCTAAGAGCTTTTTTGTCAATCTGAACAAACCTGGAAGAGATTTAGAAGCAAAGTCAATGGGCCTTTGAATATCATCTTCTGCTAAATATGAATTAGTATTCTGGCCTGATACGGAAAATCAGCTTAAAGTAACATTAACTTCATTTGAATGTATCGCAGCAGCTTGGGATGATATAACCTTCTTGTCTCCATCAGAAACTTTCTTACAGTGTGTGCACTAACATCTCATATCCAAAAAGTAGTATGAAGGCAGCAATATTCCTGGTATGCTAACCAACACTGAGAGATAACGACTCTGCTCATGTAATGGGGATTAATCTTCCACTGCAGTAAGGAATGTACCTAAAAAGTACTAGATTCACAACACAGACAAGCCTGGTACTTGTTAAGGTATACGCACAGGTGGCCAGCCCTGGCATGCAGCCACACTAACAAAATAACAACACAAGAAATTGTAAGATACTACAGGGAGGAAAAAGGGGGTAATGTATATGTAGACATCTAATTCTGACATGGCTACGTTAACAAGAAGTAGCAGAAATGGGAAATACGGTTGATAACAAAGAGGGGGCAGGGGTCACTAAATGCAAGGAATTGCTAATGGAGGTAGAAATTACCAGTGCAGCCAAATCACAAATACTGTAAAGTACCAAAATTAGGGACAACAGGAAAGAGTAAAGAGGGACAGACTGTTTATTTGGGAATGGATGAGGGTGGTAGATGGAAGAACTTGAGAAGCAAAAAAGGGATAAAAGGGAATATAAGGAGAAGTGTACCATTTAACTAGCTGTTTAGGGCTACCTGTTGGGCAGCCTTCTGTTGATCCCACTTGGAGAAGGCAAATTTATTTTTTTTTGCTCTGATCATATGCGTATCTGACTTTTTCCTGTGGTAAGTGGGGGTACTTGAGGTGTTTTCCCTAAAATTGGTGAGGGAATACATGGAGGGCGTGGACTGCTGATAATAGCTCTGGTATTTAACTTTTAGCAGAATCCATATTCAGTTAGTCATCTAAGGACGCAATAAATAGGCTCACAAAGGCCAGCAAGCTAAACAAGCCATTCCTAAATGCTGAGAAACATTCAGTCCCTTATGCTAAGCCAAATTCAGTATTCAGGGTGGTTGTTATCTGCCAAAATCTTTTGTCACTTACACTTACCCCTGCTCAGAGTATCGTCATGGAAGCAGTAATGCCACGCATTTACTCAACCCTGTAATGGTCATATGGGAGGGGGATACTCAGGGGCAGTTCCCTTCCTTAAATGAATCAGACCTACTTCTCCCACAGCATAATAAGAAATTATATCACATGGAAGTCTCTTGATGTCTTCCAACGTATTCTGTGCGAAATACTTATATACTTACTGGATCAGAATTCATGTTTACTAGTCTTCTGTGTATGAATAGAGTTGCTTAGATAGCCTCACAAGGGTTATATGGAAATTTGGACTATACAAGTTTTGAATGTGCAGGCTTCATTTTCAAAACTCAAGCACATGTCTGGTTTTTGTATGTGTAAAAGTCCCACTTGTAATGTGAAAGACCCCAGATGCCTTGTCTTGAGTACAAGTAACGTCTGGGTTGGGTACATTTTTTAGAATCTGCAGAAGTTTTATACCTTGCAGATTACAGCTGAACTTCTTACAGCTGTTTTCTGAAACAGAAGACAATACACAACACAGAATTTGTTGAACAATACAGAAGTTTAGCATATGCTTTTATACAGTTTTACATTACCTTCAGTATAAAATGGCCCCAGTGAGTGATATGTGCTTTAGAAGCACGGAGGTTTTCCACAACTTTGTGGTTTTAAGTGGTCTCTGATTGTTCTGCTGTGAAATTACAGAAACAGCATACTGTATATAGCAAGCTCCATGTTAAGTTTTCCCCTTTCCACTTGTAAAGGGAACCAAATAACACTTCATTTATTGTCTGCTAAATTGTAGAATCACTATAATGTTCCCAGTGGCTTCCATGTTGCCATCTACAAGCTGATAAAACTGAAGTCTTTTCATAACGCCTCTTAAGACAGAGGCTTACTTTTTGTGTTAATCCTGAACATTTTCTATATCTGCCATAGTTCTTGCTTTTTTGTTCAGCCAACAATCTTTTGTGTCATATGACCACTTCCCATAAAAAAGGAGACAATCCAATTTTAAGTGTTCACTAAAATGTGGTAAGACTAGACTCATCAGGTTAGAACTCTTTGGATATTTCTGTACAGTGTACAGGCCCTGATGTTAAACCCTTATGTCTCATCTCAGATGCTTACTTTAGTCAAGTTATTGGCAGTTTTGCCAATAACAAAATGTTCTCAACAAAACGTTGAGAATTATCTTGACATTAGAAGACAGAAGACGTATTTGCAGACCTACAGCATATGTCCCATGAAGAGAAGTGAAGGCAATATAGTCTGACAAAAAGAATGTTAAGGAGCAACCTAATAGTAGTCTACAGCTTTCTGAAGGACAGATACAAAAATGTGGAGCCAAACTCTCTTCAGCTGTGGCAACTGGCAAAAGAGGCAATAGGCACAAATCATGGGTTGGGAGGCTCAGGTTGAACATCAGGAGAAACTTCACCAGGACCACGGTGCAGCACTAGAACCGGTTGCCCATGGATGATGTGGACCCACTTGGAAGCCTGCAAGACCTTGCTAGACAAACCCATGGCTGACATAACTCAGTGATGGGGATAGTAATGCTTTGGGGGAGAGGCTGGATGATGTGCTCCTCTGATGTCTCTTCCAAACAACATTTCTATGACTCTGTGATGTGATTCTGTCATCCTCCCTTCTTAAGTCAGTGGAAATGCATGTAGAAAACCAATTTTTTTTCTAAAAATGGACTATTTTGCTTATTGTTAAAACAGTTTAACAAAACTGCATTTTTTCTGCAAGAAATAAACGCACACATGAAAAGCAACAAGGACTCGGGTTGTACAGTAAAGCTTCAATCCATTCTTCCATTTTGCATGTGAAAACCATGGCGATGATGGAAAGACAGAGACTGTGAATTACCTACATGGAGCCTTAGGTCCTAAAAGGGAGTATGGGTTGAAACCTTAAGAGTCTTGGATGTTTGTAAGGGATGTTTTGTTCTCTGCCCAAAATCCTCTTTTGCCTCTTACCCTCCCATTATTCAAGAAGCATGACTGACTTATTAGCCAATGATCAAAATTCCTTTCTTAACTAAAACTGAAATATTCATGCCCTCTATTAAAGCATGGAGAGAGACAACACTTGTAAAGGAGCATTCAATGAAATCCTTTCATCCACGTCCACACCTAATACAATCTACTGCAGCAGACAGAATATTGCAATGAAAATGTGTTCTCAGTTTCCCTCCTTTCCTGCATCCACTTCCTCTAATCAAATAATGTAATGTTTTATTGTTAGCATAGAGGAGCTACCTGCGACTATGCAGTCAAGGGTAGCCCAGCACGTAATGGCCAGTCTCTGAGCCCACACTGCTGGAAGCAGTGTGTGTTTGCTGCCCTGTGTGCTGTACAGAGAAGGTGTGCATATGGTGCATTATTTTTAAGATTCATGTGAAGAAGAAAATGAAACCTAAAGGAAGAAATCAAGGCTGGCATTCACCAAAACAGCAAAAATCATCAGGTTAAATAATTAATTTTTACTTGGACTAAATGTATGTAGTTTGTGCATTAAACATTACTTGGGGAAGTGATTTTACAGGTGTGACTCATGGGATCAGTAAGAAGAGTTTACCTACTATGCTTGTAAATCTTTGCATTGCATTGACAGATTACAAAAATAGCTTTAAAAGTAAATAAGGGCATACTTCACGAATCCCTTAAGGATATGTACGGACTTGCTCTAGAGTAAACATCTCCAAGAGACCTTTCAGAGCTTTAGCAAGGAAAAGGGTTTGGATCCAAGCAGAGTTCTTCAGTGGATAAAAATAGAACTGCTGCACTAAATATGCATCTCATGAAGAGAAAGCCTCAAACTCTGTTGGACTTTCCCCTATAAATTTCTGATGAATTTGTAGTGCTGCACTAAAGAAATAGATTAGAAACTGACTGATCCCCATCATAATAGTGACCTCAATTTTAGCATTGAGTAGATGCTAAGAATCACAAACCAATCAAACAGTCTCCCTCTTTTCATTAGAGACAAGCATTTTCTTTTACTTCTGATTTGTATTTATTTCTTCCCAAGGACCTCTTTAGATTCCAACACCAAATAAGACCATTTTCCCTCAGGTATATTGTGATTTTTCTGCTTGTGAAGAGAAAAAGGTGTAGAGGAGGCTATGGCATCACTTAATTTATTTACAAGTACCTGCTTCTACTGATTAATGTTTGTCTGAACCAGAAGGAATCAGCTTTCAAGTTTTTTCATTAAAAATGTGAAAGCAATTTTGCTAACACAAACTATTCTTTGTTAGGCATGTCACAGCTATTTTACATTCCACAGAAAGCTGAAAACTGTCTTTTTTTCTGCCTTTAAACCTAAACCCTGCTGTTGCCCAACAATGTGATGTTGGCCAGACATTTCAGGTCTTAATATTCCTATGATCCACCCACTGATATTTGCCAATGACCCTACTCCAAGTTTACTGCAGTGTAACTCAGAGTAAAATCCAATCTTTTTTGTGCTAGTTTCCCATCCTGAGCACTGGAGTGGTGTTTAGTTGGTTTAGTTTACTGGACTTGGAGGAAAGGGTAATCCCCCTTACTGCAGGAACCTGTGGATGGAACTGCACATTCTGCGTCAGCTTGGAGTTCAGCCTACATGAGCAGTACTCCCTATCATTTTACAGTCACGAGCTGGACTGGAAGATGGTGTAGGTGGTATGGCTTCACCAGAGTTATCAGAATATATTTATTTACTTATAATGAGGATGCAGCTGTAAGAATGGATGGTGAGTGAGGCATTGCTGTCATAGTAGCATTTCTGTTGTAAATGTATATTGAACAATAAAATGTAAATGCATACTGAACAATACCAAATGATCTGGTATCTGGGGGCCCAGCCTAGCCATGAGCTTCTGGCTCTGTTTCCACTCTTGTCCACCCCATCCTTTTGATCAGAGCTGGGATGGTGCTGCCTAAATGGCTTCCCGGTGCCACCCAGCAGAGGTGGGGAGGAGAAGAGATGGGAGGTGGTTGGCATGCTTCTAGCTTCTTGGTTTGCTGCTGGCACATCACTCCCGGCATAATACAGGACCCTGCCAAGAACTTCTTTCTGGGGAAGGTTGAGGTAAGGAGAAGGGGATCAGTGGGCCTAGGGAGGACAGTGGATGAAAGCAGTGTAGTGACAGAATGGGGAGATAAAGGACTGCAGAAGAGACAGAATGTCAAAAAATTATCAAATTTCCTTTGCATCCACCTGCATCTAATGTTTTCAGTTGTAGCATAGCCACCTCCCCATTAGCTCACCTGAAAGGCCCAGCATCTAGCTCTGACCAGCCATGCTACAAAACTTTAACTTAGATGGTTGAGGAAATTCAACGTTGCGAGAAAGAGCTGTGAGGAAGCCTGTAGCAGAGTCATAAGGAAAAACATAGAAAAGTATAAAATCCTGAAGGGAAAAACACAAGGAGTTGGAGGACAGCAACTAAAGACTGAGAAAGACTGGCCAGCAGAGACTCTGCGGGTGTCTTCTTGGCGTAGTCTAGCAGCTCACTGAATCCCCTCGGCATCTCTTACATCCGTTAGACAATGAATGATTGCTTTATACAATGAAACCAGATATATCTTGATTACAGCATCTCTTTGCACATACCTAATGGTGCCTGAACAAAATGACCCAGTATGGCAGGGTTACAAGGCTATCATGAGTCATCACCAGTATAAAAATCCTAAGGCTTGGTCTCAGCCTATCCACCAACCAGACTAATCAGCAAGTGAAAGATACAGGGACAAACTTCCCTTCCTCTCTTGTGCAGTGTTCCAAAGTTCACTGACTCCTCGTGCAAAAGTTTTAATAATTTTGTGCTATGTACTGATATCTGTTTTATTGTGTTTGGTGTAGAGTTTATGAACAGTTGAAATAGCATCCACCATCCCTACCAGGAATTTATCTGTTCTTTTTTTTATAGCAAACAATAAAAGCTCTACCCTAACACCACTGAATCTAGTGAAAGGATTTCTATTGACTTTGATAGGGGATGGACCAGGATCCAAATGAGGTAGAAAATTATTTTCTCTGCTTGCTGTTTATTAGAAATTGATCTGAAGAACAGATGACTTAAAAAGAAAATAATGAAAATAGTTTATTCAGTCTAATTGCTCTGATGTTATAGAAGTATTTGTCTAGTACCAGATTGATTGGTATGAAAGAAACATTTTCGACTGACCAAAAATCTTATCTTTCCTTTTCCTTGCTATTTGATTTCAGTACAAATTCCTTAAAAAAGGAATGCAACTTTATAAAATGCCCACTGCATGAGAAAAGGGATAAGCATAGTAATACAAGCACTCCTGTGATTAAAGCATTGACCCAGTTCTTTGTATTTGTATTCAAAAGTATAGAAAATAGCACGATCTCCTCGTCTCCATACTTCTAAGTAATACAAAGCTATGCAATGCTTTTTCAGTAATCCAAGGTAACTGAAACCTGAGACATAGCAGCTTAAGTCAGCTTTGTATTCCTGAAATTGAAAACAGCCCAGCCTTGTCATTTGATTCTTTCTGGTCATCTTATCTACTTGTGCCTATGCCTGCACCAAAATTGTTGTCCACCAGTGTTTGGGGGTTTTCTGTTTTGTTTCGGTTTTTGTAAATGTGGTCTAGTTAAGCACATACTAGGACATACTGAGGTAAAAGAGGGAAAGGTTTTCCAGTTCTTCAAATGTTTTTATGACTGTTGAAACTCTAATTCGTCCTCAATTCTCCATCACTCAGGTTGTATTGCTGTTTGTTCAGATGGAATGGGGATTTGTATCTCTGTTTTGAACAAATAGGCAGACTTGTCAGAAAAAAATGATCTCAGATGAAAACTTTTCACCAGATCTATCAAAAAAATCACTTGTGCATCTATTTGCTAAAGTGGAATATGCCCTATCAAGGACAAAGAAGTTACTATAAATAATCAGTAATAAACAGAATATCAACAGCATATGATGGATTAACCGTCATAAAGAGTTATGGCTGACCATGCACATTGTCTTGTCACACTGGACTGCAGAATAAAAGTATTAGTGGATTTTACTGAAAAAATATTTCTGGAACTCATTGAACTGGTTATTACCTGCAGAAACAGACTGACTGACCAAGTTACAGATGTTTGAATATTTAAAATATTGCAGACTATTTATAAAATAATGCCCTTCATAGAGTTAGCTCACAACTACTGAACTCATACTCTGTTGAGGTCACTTGAGCAATTTACCAGGCTCCACCTAACTGGAAGCAATGTGCTGGATCCAGTTTTGCCAGGCAGGCTGATGCTACTTAGCTGAGACCTGTTACTGTGGGCAGTGATTGTGAACCAAAAAAATCAGAAGACCTGCAGGATACTGAATTTCCTACAAGAAATCCAGACCCATCACATGTTGAGGATGCTGAATGCCTGGTAAGAGTCACTCAGTAGCCCAGACTTGGAGTGTGAATTTCAGCAATATTGATTTTTGGTAGAGTCCCTTTCCTAACAGTTGTGGGAACAAAGGAGCTAAGTCTTCCTGCAATTCATCCTGGCACAAACACCTCTACTGCTCTCAGCTGTCTCACACTGGATGTATCACTCAAGTCACTAAACTGTATAACCCTTTCCTAGTCCTGCTGTCGTTTACATTCCTCATATTTTAAAATCAAGGCTCCCAAGCAAGGAATGTGAGTTGTCACATTTCTTCATACCCATGTTGCCCTTGAGACATCTGTGTTTTCCACTCTTCAAGTTGCTCCCTGGAGGTTTTAATGAGGATCATCAAAGGTAGAGAGAGAAGGTCTCTGTCTCTGAGGTCTTTTTTTTTTCCCCTCCCCACACTAGGGAGAGGTGGCCACTGGGAAGAAGTGAGGTGTTGCACAGTTGCAGGAAAAAGGCAGAGGAGGAAGAGAACATGGCAGGCAGGAGAGCATCTTGTTGGCTCGAGTCTGCCCATCTGGGTCCACCAGGTTAGAAAGGAAATATGTGATTCCTGATCAGGGGCATTCCACCTGATATGAAGTCCACTGGGTCTAAAGGTTGGGGGACATGCGTATGGTGGGCTTGTGTCCTAATGAAGAGAAAACTTGCTAGTTTGGGAAAGGACAGCTCACTTGACTATTTTGTGAGAGTTGACCTTAGGCTCCATCACCTGAGCGCCCGGTAATTTTTAAGGAGCTAAGCTCTCCTCACAGCATGTTTTTGAAAGGTGAAATTATCGTTATCCTTGCTGAGAAGTCACAGGGGCAGATGCTGAGAGATGCCTGTCTCTCAAGGAAATCAACAGGATACATCACTAAGCACCTTTGGGATTCAAAGCCCAAATCACTGCCAACGGTCTCATAGGAAATCCAGCTGTGTCTGAGTTGAACCCATGTGGACCAAGTCTCAATCCAGTGTGTTAACCAGAATTCCGTCTTTCTTACAGACAAAACCTTCTTCCCTTAGCTCCTTGAGCTGTTTAAAAAATGTTGGTAAACACAGTTATATAGAATTTATGTATAAACTGGTACCTCTAGCTTCACATTGTTCAGTTCATTCACATCTGAATGCATGATATCGCATGCATTGGGATTTGTAGGCACGCAGGATATTATTACTGTTTCCATGCAATGTATTTGCATTACAACCTTCCTTAACTGTGCAGCGTTGTTTTGTTAAGCAATCAGAATGCAAATACAACTGGCACAGCTAGAAAACATTGAAGTATCCCAAGTACACAAAGTATGCAAACTGAGCAGTAAAGCACACAAAGCCTAACAAGCTCATTAGTACCATACTACAGTGATTACAGAGCAAAATGCCTTCTGTGGTGCACCAGTCAGGCTATAGAGAGGGAAAGCTTTGCAATGTTTTAATGCAATGTTGCCATCAATTGTGTACTGCTACAGCAGTCATGTTTCACTGGCATAAGCTGTTCGGAGAAAGAGGCACTATTCTCTGGTGGTACCTTGCCTAGGTATCATTCTTGATTAGCCATTAGGCACTACATTATAATGATGAGGATAATAATTATAAACATTAGAATTATGGTCTTTGGTCATACCAAAGCCCCCTTTAGCTCGGTATCCCTTTTCTGACAGTAGCCAGAAGTATATTTTTAAGCCAAAAACATGAGAAACCAGGAACGTATAGAGTGACTCTCTTCCTGGTATGGCCTTTGAATTTCCAGCAATCAGCAGTATGTACGTGAAATCTGAAACTTGACTCTGCAGGTGTCCTCTAGCAGTTTGATTTGCATCACGGTCTCTGTTGTAACTTAATGACTCAAAACCAGATTACCAACAGTCTATTGTTAGTGTACCTTTAACATCCCTGCTAGTAAAAACACACACAGAGCAATCATTCACTGTCCAGTGTATGCCACCTGCCATTAAAAGAAAGGCACAGATCTTCAGTATAGTCACTTCAAAGATCTACTGAAAGAAAGATTAAAGCTTTAAAGAAAGGTCACCCTGTCATATCATGGAGTCAGAAATTATGTCAATCCTTCTTTGAGGCAGAGGATGGACTAAATGGCCTCTCAGCATTCTTTCCTGCACTGTTTTTTTATGAATCTATGATTATTCAGCTGCTGTAACAGTTAGAAAGTTCAGGTTTAATTAGTTTGGAATAGGAAAATGTCTTTCATTCTGCTTGATGATGTAACACACATAATATTTCAGCTGATGAACCAGATGAAAGATTTGTAAGGGCTGTGGTCATGTGGGGACTATAGCTCTTCGGTAACTCATAGCCATAGCACAGGGGCTGAACTGCTGTACATACATATATCTTCTGGCCAAAAGCAGCAGGGAGAGAGACGTGAGCAACATGGGTGTGATCTATCTTAGCAAAAATGTCTCTACATTATTCACCAAACAGAGGTTGTGGCTCTGGTGGACACTTATGTGGACAACCTTGCTGCGCTTCAGGGTGTTTATGGCAACTGACCTTAACAACTGATCTGAGCCTCCTCCTTTGCAGCAGGACCCAATGATTAATTAGACTGGTGTGCTGGAAAGAGAGAATATATAAGTATATAGGCAGCAATGGTGGTGAAGAAAACTGCAAAGTGTTCTGCTGAACATATCACCTCGATGTCTGCCCTCAGAAATGCATGTCTCTTTTGAGAAGTGGCCCTTTCTACAAGGCAGAAAGCATGAGGCATGCTCGTATCTCAGTCCAAGGGTTTCCTACACGGTGCCAACAGTCATTCAGCAGTACTCATTATGCAGGTAAGATATATCGCAGTGCTGCTACTCTGCAACACTCTGCAGATCTTTACGCACCATGTGCACAATGTCTGAAATATAAGGAAATTTATGCTGCAGTCATCCTTTTCGTGGTTATTAGTGTCATTTAGTATCATCTTCCTCCAGCAAATAGACTCACCAAGCAAAATGCACAAGTGCACTTTAAAGTGGATCACATTATCACACCTACATCTTCTGAAGAGCCAAGTGCCATTACTACTTTTCACAAGGAATAACTGCCTAAACTATTTCACATTCTGCAGTGGATCAACAGTGTACTTCCTCCATTCAGTTAGTAACTCAGAAGAGCAATTGAACAGTAATGCATGACTATCGTGTTCTGCAATGGAGAGATAAAATCTAGGGCTCACTTTATGCCTCTTTAAATGTTAGGGTATTCTTTTCTGGAGCCTTTTCATTGAGATATGCAGTTGTATCACCCCTAAGGTCCTGATCATATTTGGGGTGTCAACAAGGTATTTGCATTAAAAATACTACTTTAACTCATACAACATACTAGTGGTTTCTTTCTCAACACTACTGTTTAGATGGCATATAATGCTAACTGCACAGTTATTTTCACAGTCAGCTGTAGACCAAAAGAACTAATGATGGCCAAGTGCTGATAGGATTTTATTTCAGAAAAGTTTTCATATTGTTCACTAACACCCTTTCTTCCTCTGTATGCTTTATTTTTTAGAGGGTAGGTGGTGTATCAAAGACATGGAACAAGGATGCAGGCTGTTAAATGGTAAGATTATGACTAAAATGATGAACTTGGAACCAGAAACCAGGAAGCCAAAAATCAGGAACAAGAAGAAATTTTGGCTAAGAAAAGTAGTCAGGAGAGGGGCTAAGGGTCAGAACCAAGAGCAACCAACAATCTACTAAGCTGAAGAGCAAAACCAGAGCCCAGTCAAACTCCGTATCATACTTTTATGCCTGAGATAAGAAGCAGCTAATGCTTGAGCTAGACAAGCTAGACAAGCCACTCACTGTCCAAGGATGATGGTTAAATAAACTGGAAAAAACCAAGGGAATAATGTTGTAGCCAGGGACCACATTTTACACCTATGCGTTGGGATAGCTTCTTATGCTTGATTGTTCGACAGAGTGTTCAAGGCCAGGTTGGATGGGGCTTTGAACAGCCTGGTCTAGTGGAAGGTGTCCCTGCCCATGGCAGAGGGGCTGGAACTAGATGGTCTTTAAGGTCCCTTCCAACCCAAACCATTCTATGAATCTATGATTCTCTGATTTTGATTCTACAACTGTCTCTATCCAGAATAGCGTGTGGGTCATTGGTCTTCTGGGAAACTGCCTGTGGAAGTCTGGTGGCTTGTTGCACTTTGCTTGTCAAGAGGCTGTCAGGAAAATCACCTAAGTATACAACTTCAGCTCAGCTCTCAGTGACTTGTGATAGGACTGACCTCTGTGCCTTTGAAAATCCACCCCTTGTACTCTGCGAAGTGGTGGCTTCCCATGTGGTCTGTTATGTTTACAATTAGGAGTGTTTGGTATTTCTGCGACCTCTTTTCACTCATTATGACTGCACCTAATATCATGGCCAAGGAAGGGTAATGATAATTTTTTTTGTAATTGTAACTAAAATGCTGCCATAGCAGAGGGTATGTGCTGGCCAAGGTCTTTATTATGCAACTGTATGCAGATCATTGTGAATTGCATCGTTCATCTAGTTCAGTGATGCAGCACCAAGGTCACTGGGCATTTTTAAGCTAATGATGAGACCATAAGTCTAATAAATGTGCTTGGTAATCACAGCAAACATATTGTCATTGTCACAGGTATTATTCTTCCAAAATCACTTAGCAAACACAACTAAAACACCGCTCTTGTGCATGCTCTGACCTCTCCTAAGAATGCACCATCAGGGACATTGGGGAGGTGAAGCTGTGTAAGCAGACAAGTCATGGCCCCCAGCTACAAAATCGGCACTTCTAACAGCACTGTTGCAGTTTACTCAGAATAAATATGCAAGAGGCTAAATGAACATGAGATCAGTGGAGGGCAAATTTTGACAGAGAGCAGGTTTTGAAAAGGAACATATCCATTAGTAATGCCAACACAGGTAGAGATCAATTTCATATTACAATGATCTAGGCAGGTTGACATTAATTATCTGGTTTATTTTTGTAGCCATTATGCTGCAGTAACCCATTCCTTGCTGATCCAGTAGCCTTTTGTTATCTATCAGAAAATACATTAACCATCAAATGCATCGTGTCACTGTGAGCTTTGCCATTATGTGCAGTGATTCTCCACAAGGCTTATCAGGCGCTGCAATTGCTGATTTCTTTGAAAGGATATACATCACCTCCCAGGCTGGGTCACCAGATTGCTAATGTTATACCCTCAAAAAGTTGTGATGTAGTGCCCAGAACTTGTTGCAGCTCCAGTGTCTTGCAACATATCATATATATATGTATATTTTTATTTTTACATATGTATATGTATATCATATATGCATATATTTTTGGCTACCAGTCATGAACAACAGCACCAGGCACAACAGCCTGACCACTAAATATGCTTCTGACAATGGGGGTGGGTGAGGAAGAAATTTAACACAGCCAAAATTATTGGATTCTTGCTTCACTTATACTAATTATTGATACGAATAAAGGTCAGCAATTCAACATTACTGTAAAATTCACTTAAGACCATTCAGTGGACAGAAAATGCCAACACGTGACGATGGATGTTCAGCAAGGAGCTGAAATAAATGTGGTGGCAAGAGAGGTCTAAGACAAGACACAGAGCTGTCATGTCTCATTCTCAAATGACATAAACAATGCAGTCATTAAATCAGTTTCACTGCTTTTGTATATAAACCTTCTGTGGCTTCCATGCTAAAAACAGAATAATATTACCCTTTGCTAATGGAGCTATTTCACCAGGAAACACGGCAGGTATCCAATTCAATGTGTCAGCAGCTTTCAATCCTTAATTCAGTTTACCAACAGGTAAACTATTCAAGGCCTGTATTATATCACCTTTTAGAGATGATATGTGACAAGATGATTTTTGATAAGTAGTGGAACGCTGGTGCGACAAGTCCGGCCCTTGGCTTGCCAAGGAGAGCAGGTCTCTGGGTGCAACCTGATGTTGTCAGCAGCTGCTGTTCAGGTAACCATTTTATTATCATTGCACACTCTGACCCGTGCTATAGTCTCCTCTCGCTCAGAATATGTTCACTTTCATACCCTCCTGCATTTTGTTGCAGTAGAACAGCAAAATAGACTACAGCAGAATGCTGCAAGCTCGTTTCTGAGGGTGACCTTGAGTATGCCTGGCACAGAAGAAGTGCAGTGGAAGACAGGCAAGCACTTTGGCTCCTATACCTCTCCTATACTGCCTGTGTCCAATGCCATTTGAAATAACAGAAAGGAACTAAGTAAGTAGCCATTTTTGCGTGTGAATGCACATTCAGAATTGAACTTTCATGTGCATGCCATGAAAAACAAGAAACCAAAGACAGATTAGAAACCTTCACCCTCCAAAGCCATGATTTTTTTTTTTTTCCTTTTCCTTTGAAGCTTACGTTTAAGTCTTGTGACTTTTTTAACTCTTCAGGGTGGGAAGCATAGATTAAAGATCAGTCTGTGACCCATTACTATTTTATAATTCTCTCTCTGGCAAGTTGAAAGTAACAGCTTGCCAGGCTTGTATTTAAACTTTCATGGAATGATGTAAGGGATTGAAATATGACGGCCCAGGCAAGAGAAAATACAGGAAAGCTGTACAGCTGTTGGGAAGGCCTGTCCAGAGAGTCAGAACAAGAGTTTATTACCAAATACACATTTTGAACTAATCTTAGATCCAAGTATTTATTTTTGAGGAAGTAACAGCTTGTAATAGTGACCGTAATATTTTTAGATTCAGGAAGCACACAGGAATAATGGGGCCAAAAGCATCATCATGGCCATGCTGACCTTCAGGAAGGAGAGCTAGGTAAAAATGTTTCAAAGAATTAGAAGGATGGCTAAAAGAGCTAAACCCTGTCAGGCAGCACAGAGACCCCTGAAGGATACCATACTGGGAGCACAGCACCAGCACATATCGCTTGCTGGAAATCCCTTGGGAACAGGTAAAAGGAAATCAGCATGGCTAAACACTAAAGCAAGGGAAGTTATTGGAATTAAGAAGTTAGCATTCAGAATTATGAAGATGCATCTCAGTAAAGAAAAGAAAAGTTATAAATTCTGGGAGAATAAACATAAACATATAATTAGACTAGCATTTGCTTTGTAAGCGTTGTGGCAAAATTTCAAGGTGTTCATTTTCCCCATAAGTAATTTGACTTGTCTATGACATCTAAAGGCAAACTGATAGTTTGATTCACTGGTTCCCCTGCCATTTATACCATGATGATCAGGATGAAAATGAATACAAAATGCTGCAGAATAGAGCCACTTTATACTTGTTTCAGTTAGTAAGAGCGATAAAAGGAAGTGTAGGACAAAAATGGATCTGTTTTTAAAGCATCTTTTCTGAACTTCGGAAGAAGTGCAACCATATGACTCTCTCCCCATTCAGACATGAGAATGCCATTAAAGCGTGGTAAATCAAACTGCCTGATTTTATAATCATAGCCTGGAGTCACTTGACATGTTTATCTGTGCATCGTTAGTGGTAAATTTACTCCCTGATATAGCAGGGCCAAATCTGTTGCACTCACAAATGATGATCTTCCATAGTCACACACCTCCCACTTATATGCAGCTAGGTCCTGCCTAGAGCCACAATTTGCTCCAGGGTCATGCCTCCAGCTTTCCCTTTTTGTGCCTGTGTTCATAGCCTTCTAACAAAGAAAAGGGTAAATGCCGCCAACTATTTTTCCATGAATGAGTTGTGATTTTTTAAGGAATTGTCTAAGTACACATTACCTTTTGTTTATGACCCCCAGTCTGAACTAGTTCCACTGGAATTCAGTAAAATGAATCCCAGAATGGTTGGCACCAGAGTTCTTAAAAAAAACAAATATGCCAGTAATGGGAAATATTTTTACCAAAGGCTTTTTCAATTCAGAAACAGAGTCAATAGCCTGAAGACAAACTGATCATCTCTTTTACCTCTGACCTGAAAAGGATTAGGAACACACAAGTCATTTTACACATTCTTGAGAAGTTTTGCCATACTAAGCTTCTGCATAAGTGCTCGCAGTATCAGGACCCTCTCCCACAGAATTACTGGTCCTATGTCTAGAGAGAGAAATATTTTGTAGGCATTTCACCAAAGAGTTCAAAATAATGAATAAACTGACGGATAATCAAGATCATAAAAATATACTTCAAGAAGGAAGACATCCTAAAACACTGATGAAATAATCTGCTGCTATTTATTTCCTTCACATTTCCCTTTATTTCATCTATTTCTTTTCCCTAGCTCTTTCTACAGCTACATTCATTTTCTCTACCACTGCGTACTGGATTCTGCTCTTGTTATGACTGCACACACATCTCCATTTCCTCTTGATGGCTTGATACTTCTCATATTATATCTTGAAACATCATCTTGTGCATTCTGTGCTTCATTGCTATTATAAAAATGTTAGGTTCCTGTAAAGCTAAAAGGAGCAAATAGATTTTTTTGGAGCAGATAAAATTGTGGAGATTTGTATTTTGCTTGCTCAAATACAGTTCTGCTTTCAGGAGACATTTTTAGGAGTTGCCTTTGCTTTGTGTGGTGCTTTTCTGCTGTGACAGCAGGTGGTGATTTAGTGGCAATTTTAAAATATAACATTACTGTGCATTACAAACCGTACAACAGTGTTTTGGACAGCAACACCTCTTAAAAAAAAGCAAACCCAAGATGACATTCCTAGTTTCCTCCCTCTGTTGTAGCGCTCTGCTCTCGGACAATTCTTCAACATCACAAAACAGGGCCATTCACTCTGCTGTTAAAAAAAACCCAAACTCACACACATAAATTCTGGATATTAGTTAGCAATCACATAAGATGGCAAGCTGGTTTTTTTGAAGCAAATGAATTTGTATTTTCAGTTGATTTACCGAGGTCTGTTAAATATTTACATTATTGTTTTCCAGTTGCTCTCTAGTATATATATTATATAATACACACTCAGAACAGATTTTTTTAAGAAATTACCTTTTATTTCATGTTTTTTCACTTTTACTACCTTCTCAATACAAATGTTTTTCTTTAAGCTCTAAGACTTTCAGAACACCATTATTGCAGTCATTTACCTGTTAGCTTGATTTTTTATTTCATTATCAGCCATCAGACTAGTAAAAGGTAAGTCATATATATCAAATTTTGTTAATGGAACTTGATTCAACTCTAGGCAATCTAAAAATAAATAACTCCTTGCCCCTCCAACAACCACAAACAGACTGTAACAAGTCTATGAGAAGATACATCTCAGAAAACCGTTAGAAGTGCAAACAATCCATAAAGTAAAGCACACGGGTACGCAATAAGAAGCTGCTGTCCTTCCATAGCCAAGGCAGAGGTAAAAATTTTGGAGGCCGACAAACTGCACCATCCAATAATAAGCAGAGCTAACAAAGTTCCCAGGATCCCCCTAGGAGAAAAAACAAAAGAAACACAACAGTGTCCACTTGTTAGTAAATGTAGCATCAAATCTTATCAAACTTGAGTTCTTATCTAGCAGCTTGTTGTTGGCAAGGTAGCAGTCACTGGAGGTACCAAGGACTGACTGACATAATGAAAGTCAAGCCTGAGAAACAAATTAAAATAGTAACAGGGAACAAAAAAGTAATTTCTTCAGCATGGATAAAAGCAGCAGCTTCATCAGAAGTACTGCTAAAAGGACAATGCATTTCCAAATAAATCTTCTGGGGCTCCAGCAGATGCAGCAGCTACAGTCTAATTTTAAAGTTAGCAAAGATCCTATTGCAGTCAAAATCATCTTGTAGAAGTTGTTAAGATCTAAAATGACACTACAGACCTACTCTCTTCCATCAGCCAGCCTGGTGACCTGGAGGGGTTGCATTTTTGTAACTCTTAAAGTGTGCTGCAGACTCTGGGGAGAGGCAATGAGGCTCTTAAAGAATCACACCTCAGCTCGCTTGGCAGAAAGGTGGTGACTGCCTCCCAGGAGAAAGCTCAACTGGTCTTTTAAAAAAGGGTGCATATTGAGTAGAAAGTAAGGGGTGGGAAAATAACCACTGAGGAAAAATATTTTGCTCATCCTGGCATCCTTCTTTGCGTGCTGGAAGGATGGTGGCTTTCCACACTGCCCCTTGGTGACAGCTGGGCCCTTCTGAAGTTACATTCTGCCACCTCTCAGGCACGGCGTGGCCTGGAGAACAGACGATTATGGAACTATGGCCACAAGTCCACTTAAATATTCCTGCAGATTGCAGAAAGCTCACTATTAAACCAAGCCAGAACAAAATCCTGCCAATAAATGATGTTTTGCATATACTTTCTTTGCACTCTGTATTCGCAGCCTGCTTCTGTAAAATGCATGAGATCATGCACGTAATATGCTGCTGAAGTACATAATGAAATTGGCTGCTTTACACACTTTCACTGTGTCAATCTCAAGGACTCTGAGAATGAAAGAACCTCTGCCACTTGCTAAAGGACCTCCTTGTGCCCCACTCTTCCAAAGTATTAGCAAAATAGAACCAGAAGTGAGAAACAGACTGCTTATACTTACTTAGGTCCATTTATCAGAAGTAATCTCCACTAATATTATTATTGCAATTAAACCACGATGAGTAAAGTTCTCCTTATCTAATTGACTTGCTTTACTTAATGCAATCACATCACATATAATAGTTCGTTTCTTGGCAATCCAGTCTCCAGGCCAATAAGGCACTGGTGTTGTCAGCTCTTAGGACGTTGCGGGAGGAAGGAGAGAATTGATTTTAAGGTGACTCAGCACCGCATTGCAACTTCAACCCATTAAAAATAAAACACTAAAAACCGTGTGATTTAATATCCTCAGTTTAAGTGTTCTTTATACCTATACAGTGGCATTCAAGGAAATTACACTAGGATCTGCGAAACAAGTTCCTGGCCTCTGCTCCAAGTGGAGATGCTAAGACACTCACCTAAAGAGTTAGGCAGAATTTCAGAGCTGGTATGGATGGCTCTTTGAGCAGGTTCCCATGCTGGCAGAGGGATGGGATGCAACAGGAACATACTGTACGATGACAGTTTTCAGCAAGTATAATGACTCTTTAGGGGGCCATCACAAGGTAGTACAATTTAGAGCTGTGGCTGCTCTGCCTTGCACCGAAGTCCGAAGGCCCCTCACGGTTTGTTGCAGGATTGGCAGTGAGCAGGATGGAAAGGTGACATAAAATCATATTGGAACCAAAAGACACCTCTGTGCACTTATAAATTCAGTCCTTGGTCTAACAGCATGTTACTGCCAAAAGGAAGAGTTTGGCTTCAGCAGACAGCGTGTGTCTGGTATGTCCATGAGGGCCAAATCCTCAAGCATGGGAGAAGGGCAAAGGGCAGATGCCATGCTCACAGTGACCAAGAGGACTAAGGGTGCACTGGCACGAGACTGAGCTGGGGAGACAGACGTGAGCGCACCCTCTCCACTCCTTCCATTGCTCTCTCTCACAGCCTGCAGATGCAGCCCCCAGGTGGGTCCTTTCCATCGCTGGGTCTAAGAATGTCTTTCTCCACTTTGACACTCATTTCCTTCACTGTTTAGTTAAGGAAATGGCTTGACCACTCTGTTCAGGGATTTGATAGTAAAGAATTGTCTTTGTTTTTGCCCAGGAAAAAGGTCTGCTGATGTTCCTCCCAGAAAGTTGGCCTAATCAACTTGGGCTCAGACATGATATCAGCACAGATGGGCACAAACAAATCTGGTTCTATGCAAGTTTGCATAAGAGGACTGGTTTTCTCTTTGGTACTGTTCAGCACCCAAAATGTTCCACATTTTGCTTTATTCAGTTACAGTGAAATAGCTAATCATGAAATTCAAAATTGTCGCATTAGTATGTAACTTCGCAATAGATGTGTGCATTATCTTGTGTATATTTTTTGTGAAAATGAACATTGAGGTTAGTTCTTTACACTTTGAAATAGAAATACCTTTTTAATGAATATTTTAAAAATAATGAATGTATTGCTGTTTTTCCCTTGCCATTTAAAATAATTTTTAAAATTAAAAATAATGAAATGTATGTTGAATTTAAAAGTTGCCACTTAATTTTAATAGCATGTTCGTAATAGTTAACCTTGGTACTTGCTGTGTTCAAGCAGTTTCATACAGTGAATGAGAAAGGACTGCAGAATCCTGTAGACAGGCACTTAATGTTATCAATTCATTTCAGAAATAATGGTTTAGTTTTGTAAAGGCTATAACAGTATAGTATTTATAGATTTTCAAAATATATGCTTTCTGTAAATTCACAGCATTTTATGAATGTGCATCATGTGCTTGGAGATTCCTTGTACGCACAACAGTACCCTGCACAGCTGTAACAGCTGGTTTGGAGTTCACCCCATCTGTCCTACAATTATGCATCTGCACCTTTTATTAGGGTGGACTATTAAACAGGTTAATCAAGAAAATATGGGAATGTAGGAGAATAGAGAATAAATAGCTTCTTCAGTGTCATTGCTGTTCACCTCATCAAGGACAGCTCAGTAGCATTGTAATTCATGGAATATGGTTAGGTTAACCCATCCTAGCTCCACAGAAATATGCAACAAAGATTGTGCCAAAATCTTCATCCCACTATATAATTTCCTTAAAAAAGAATATATAGAGATAGATAGATAGATATAGATATACATATAAATATAAATAAATTGCTGCTTTTCCAAAGAAAACAAACAGAGACGCTTTCTTATTCATCAGCTGCCAAGTCCCATATATTATAGATTGGAGAGTTAAAATCTGAGTGAACAACAAAGACTAAGGAGGGGAACCATTATTAATAACACGTTAATGATGGATGAAAGTACTGCTCAGGGCCCTCAGGCAAGACCTGGAGATTCCTTGTACCTTGCTGTATGTGAACAGGGAGGTAAACACAGCCCGTATCTTAAGAAGCTTACCAAATGAGGAGGAAGGAGAGGCTTGCATACAAATTTCCTATTCATAGTCATATTACTGAACACCCCCCCACACATGCACGGATACATATGCCACCACACATTTGTTTTTTCAAAGTTTTCAGTTATTTTCAGGTTTGCAATTACACCACAACTATATCTCAGAGTTTACGACTCTGCTGCATGTTAAACACTTGTTCTAATGCTCCAAATCATTAAAGATTTCTTGATTATTTCATTCTGTCACACAGGAGTTGGTCTACAGAAGGAAAGGAAGCATAAGGATGGAAGCCTGATACTATGAACAAAAAAGGAACAGAACCGGCTATATAAAACCAAAGTCTGGCAGTCACTTTTAAAACTGATACCTCAGTTTGCCACTGTTGGCTCTGCAAAACAAAAATCACATCTGAAGCTGCTGCTAAAATCAAAGGCACTTTCAGTCCAAGTGGGAAACAGTGGAATTAAGGACTTATATTAAAATTTATATTTATTACCCCTCTCAAATACAGTCCAATTTCGTCCATTTCCACCTACACACGGAAACAAAATGGTGTTTTTCTTCACAGTTTTGGAAGCCAGAATTCACTACCTAACCATTTACAACATGTTTTGCATAACACCAGCCTTCTGACTTACTATCCTCCATATGATTCCTGTTGCCATAGACTGGTACTTACTGTAGCGAGAAGATGACTGCAGAAGAGGACAGGATCACCATGGGCAGCAGGCAATAGCCCAAGACACTTGCAACACAGCCATGTGAGACTCCTGGGACACTCATCAGGTTCAGTAGAGCATGTATAGCAAGGCACCCAATGGCACTCAGGCCATAGACGTAGCCAAAATGAACTTTTCCTGCCTGGAATAAGTAGAAGTAGGCATGAAGTATCAGAAATGAGCAAGTGATCACAAAGAGGTGGGAGAAGACAGAAGGCAAGCACTGGGTTTGTTACTTCTCATTGACACTCTCCCTCCGCTTCACCTACATCAGTTCAATTGTAAACCACAGTTGATACTTTTGGGTGATTTATTTGCATCAAAAAATGCCAAGGTACTATTGTGAGAATGTGCTTGTCGCTAACTTACAAGTTGTAAGGCTGATTCTCGGTCTTTCTGTCATTGAGCTCTGAAGTGACAGGAACTGGTTGGTGAGACTTGGGAAGGTCTAACTGGTAACAAACTGAGGAGAAATTATGGAAAGCACGTTTTAGTGTCAGGAAACACCTTTCCAATAGGTGTATACGGGGCTGTGGAAAAGTGTCCTAAGTAAAATGATGGCTTTACTTACTTGTTATGCTTCACATTTTATTACAAACCTCCAGCTTTAAGCAGGTCTGCGAAAAACTACTAAAACTTTGCTGGTTTTCAGGGTGAATGTGTCCATTCATCCCCTTGACTACCATGAGAAAGACACATCTCTGTGGTTAGATCAATACAATGTGTTCATTTCAACATAAACCTGAGTAGTAACTGTCAGCTTGTGTTCTTTTTGTTCCAACAAATGAAAGAAAAAAAACACCAGGTGTTTTATTGTTCTAGGTTTTATTCCTCTGTGTGAATTTAGTGCCTGTGAAAGGTACCAGTCAGACAGCCTGGAGCCTGATGTTTTCTAATTTATACACTAAGCTAGTACAACAGGCAACAGTGGCCACAGCACCACCCATTTCTTCCTCTGACATCATTTTGAAGGATCACCTCCAGGCACGAGGGCATTTTTCACTCCCACAAATGAACACTCACAAAAGACTGTTAAATTTCTCTCTCTTCAAGCTTCTAACAAATGAAATACTGAATGTCACCTATGCAATATTGTCATTTTCACATTTGTACATCAGAAATAAACATTTGTACGTAGAAATAAACAGTGATTGGGATGAAGATGGTTTTGTTTGCTTTGTCCTGGAACTTTATATCCTAATAATAACATACATTTGTGAAGGAGAAAGCTCAAAACTGGGACTCAACCCTTAACTTGGGACCATGGAGTAAACTCAAATGAAGGGCCACATCACATCACCTTCCTAACACATAACAACAGGTATATACATATGGAATACACAGGTGTGCTTGTGCATACACACACACATCTATATATTGCACAAATTATGTATTGCATATGATAAACCACATGAGAATCAAAACTAATAGAGGGTCTCAGTTTCCTAATAATTCTGTAGCTTATGGTTGGATTCTCTTGTGATGGATAAGGTGGAAACATTATTGAAGGTTTTTACATGGTTTGCAATATTTACAAATATGTCTTCCATGATCGTTAGGGAAGATTGAGAAGACCTCCCACCTTATTTATCCATACAATTTAATAAAATCAGGGGGATACTAAGTCTGAGGACCCTTCTTCTCTGCCCCCTCTTCCTCTATCCAGTCAGGTGGAAACCGATCATTGGATGCCAGCCGTATTTGAGTTGGACAGATATAAAGCAATGCAGTGGAGAGAGCCTAATCTACTGATGACACAACCTGAAATTCCTATTATTGCGGGTTGGTAACAGCTCGCCCGCTCTAGCTGGAGAGCAGTGCATGCTTCTGTGAAAGGCAGCCTCAGTTAATAAGCCCTGCCTCTACATCAGCACCATTACCCTGTTTTCAGCTTGACCTGGCTCGCTGCTGAGATCTCCCCTGGTTCCAGTCCTCCAGGTTAGCTCAGGCACAGCCAGGTTGCCTATATCCTAGCAACGTCCCCAGTGTTGGCCTTCCCCCCGCCACTGTGTTCTACCATAAAGGAATAAACTATTCCTGAACTAACAGCTTAAGAAATCTTCCTGTTTAGGTACACAGCTGGCATTTGCATACTACTGGTATAAAACAATCAGGATAACTGCTTCACCAAAAAAACCTAATCATAGCTAGAGAGAGTGTGGGAGAGCAATACTAGCTCAAATTATTATCAATTACAATTTTAGTCATGAAAGGTTTGTAGTAAGTTGAACATCTGCAATGGTTGCGGGCAGCGTTTACTGTAGACCAACTAAGAAAAGCTCTGTCTCAAACAGATGTAACAACTACAAGCTAATACTTTATACTGTTTTTTTTCAGTGTGTTTAATTATTCTACACAGCACCATTTAGCAGCTTAGTTTAAGAATAAGAAATTACTGAGACAGAGATGAAGGGAGCACTAGCACTAGCAGCTAACTGGAAACTCCACTTGGTGAAATGTTTGATTTGTGGTGCAGGGGAATGAGGGGAAAAAAAGAGCAGCTGAACATGTTGGTTCCAATTCTAGTCCTTAACATATGTAAATATATTGACTCACACATACGGGAATACTCCCAATTCACAGTGATGTAAGCAAAACCAGAATCAGGCTTGATGAGTCTAACAGGCTTTGATGAATGGGAAGAGCTAAATTTGTCCTGCAGAAGGAACAAGGTTAGAAGAAAGTCAGACTCTGTGTGCTTGTTTGCATCTTCCTAGAGTGGGTACTACTATCCTTAGCTTAAGTGGATGGGGAAGTCTGATTTTGTACAAACGACTATGTAAAATGTGCAAAGCAGCTGAGAGTTGGGCTTCTGCTAACTTTCGCACTGCTGTTGTTTCTCTGTCTGCAATGAAGCTGCCTGGTTTTACACAAACATGAGGAAGATCAAGTCCTGCTGCCAGGCTAATAACGCTTTCTTCTTTTTCTCTGCGCTCTGAAAGAACTGTTACCATTTGAAGAATATCTTTGCATATTTTTCCATAGTTAAAAAGCTGAAACTAAATAAAATTTATAAATTATTTTTGGAAACAAGCTCTCAACCAAATTATGTTCCTGGTGCTATTAGAAGAGAATTGTTATTCAAGTACAGAAAGATACCATAGCTTATACAGCTGAAGAGCCACTTTAGTATTCAAATGCATCCATGATAAAACGAACAGCCTGAATTTATAAGATGGCCCATGGAAATCACACAAACTTATTGCTGTGAAGCTGTGGCACAAAAACACTAGACGGTTATCAGAGGTGTTCTGACAGCCTAAAACTGGAGCACTGAAAATATTTGTTTTTCTAATAACACCTAAAATGCTTTATATCCCAGAATAACTATGGTAATTAAAGTATTTTATTTCACTAATAGTAGTTTAATTTTAGTTATAATTGTTGGCTATTCAGGGTGGAAAAACAACAGCAACCATTTTTTCCCCCCATTCTTTCTTTCTGTTAGCTTTCCTTCCATTTTCCTGATTATAATCAATTCAACACTTTCTGCTTTTATTCCCCTCATACCTGTATTTCTTTAGGTGGAAAATAGCCTGTCTCCTCGAGCTTCCCACCTCCTTTCCTTTTATTCCCTTTCCTCCTGCCTTTTCCATCCTTTTAAAAGATTTTTATTTTTATGGGGACATAAATAGTAATAATACTTGCCATTTATATTGCAGTTTGCACATTAAAGGTACTGCACTGACATTACAAATTGAGTAAGGACTTGCAAGAGTTTTCTGATTCAGCACTGTTTATCATAGAGGAAATGGAGAATTAGAGCCCCATTTCTCTCACCTCAGTTGCAGAGCAGCAAACCCCTTCCCAGAAGGGTCCCACCTTATCCCTGTCTGATGAATTGCTGCCGACAATCAGAGCTGTACCTCAGCAGCACTGGAGAGCCCCTGTTGTCAGTGATAAATAGATGAATTTGGAGTACTGTACAATCCCTGTTCAACTTTCCTCCTGTAGGAAAGCTATATTCATAAAGAGGAAAGAGCTTAAACACAGGGTACCATATTTTGTTTAGCAGATGGTGTAGAAAAAGAATATAAACTAAGAAAGGACTAGCAAAATTTATAGGAAGGTATTGCAAATCTAAGGTGGGAAGGAAAAGGCTGTTTCCATTTCCTTTTTCAAATTATTCTAGTTATGTAAAGATAATATTATTTGATAACTCTGCACTCCCCAAAACAACATTGAGAGAAGATAATTTCAAAACAGTAGCAAGTGTTAGAAAAACTGGGCTGGTCTGCTATGCCTTTTTATTCCCGCCTTTAAAACCTCCTTGTTAGGTCCTTACTCAGTGCACACTGCTATGCACTGGGTGTTCAGGGCAGGATGTTCAGGTGTTCCCCAGGATATACACTGCACAGATCTCTCCTTTGTTCATATTAAATCCCACCCCCAAAAAAATGTTGTGGTCTTTCCCTTACAGTGGAAGTAATACATCATTTCACCCGCATTACTTCTATATTACATTTAAACTTCATGCAGGTACCCTCAAAGCAATGAGACTTTTTAGTATACAATCTCAGAACAAACAGCAGAAAATTACTCATTTTATGCCAGTACTACCTCTTCTGCAACTTCACATGCAATATCACCCAGGCATTAGCTTGTTAGAAAAGAAATCCCTTAAGACTGCTACCACGTCCTACCAGCAGCAACGTTGCTCCAAGGGCCAAACAGAAAACCATAGGTCCAGTGAGGTCTGTCTCATTCATAATGCTGCCATCTGCAGGCTTCATTGGATTTAGAACTGTTAATGTTTTTTGCCATATATGCTCAAAATTGATCCCAAGTTCTGCAATGAAAAATTCCAGGATTGTTAATTGCTCACAAGAAAACAACATTTTTACATCAACACACGAGATACCACAAAACTCCAAACAAGCAAAGAAATTAATCGCTTTAATGAATATAATATTGTAGGATGATGTAGTCTGTAGTAAGAACGTGATGTCCCTTCTATATATCCAGTATATTCAGAGTCAGCTCTGATTCTAAATTGGAATATTAATTTATTAAATCCTATTTCAGGCAGTGAACCAAAAAACACCCTCAGCAATTTTTAGTTAATATTTGTTTTTCCTATATTTAAAACACATATATTTAATGCCACACTAACTTAGATGTTGAAAAATATGCTAATTAACAGTAACTGCAGAATTCAAGATACTCTAGTAACACCAAGGACAGAGATATATGCTTTAATTCTGGCAAATCTGACAAGAGATGTGTCTTAAGCCTGAACTGCCAAAGCCACTTAAAAATGACATTCGTCCCTTCAAGGCAAGTTAATAACACCTTGTACAGTGCTTTATAAGCTTTTTTTGAATTTAAAAAGTAATTACTGAGGACCCCTAGAAACAGAATAAAATTCTTCCCCATGAAAGTCAGTGGGAATTCTGCCATTAAGTTTAGTGGGACAAAGATTTCTCTTATAACTTTTGCAGAAACACTTCAGCTTGCAAGAGTAATCATCTTCCCTGAGATGCTGCAGTAAGGGGAAAGCTAGGTTCAGAACTGGGTGCCAGAATTACTGAGACTGACAATGTATTAGATCTGTTTGGAAAGCCAAGTATTTACCTTATTCCACTGACCATCATCTCGAGCTGAGCCAAAACACTATATAAATAAAGTTATTCTGTATTAAAATGTGTGTCTTTGGTCAGATTTATGTGGTACACAGATAGGAACCCCACTGAAGCCCTGCGGATCAGAAGCAGTTGTATTTCAACACCCTTTTTGCAGGGTGAGCTGCATCTGAGTTAAATGCTTGGAGGTTTGAGAAGGAGAGATCTAGCAGTTATCTCTGCCAAACAGAGTGATTTTGCTGGTTTTAATACAGTAGTACTATCTTTTAAGTAGTAAAAACTCCACTTGCCTTCCAGTATGCAAAAGCAGGCTGAATATGCTCTTTTGACATTATGCTGAAGTAATCACAAACAAATTCTCTGATTTATTTTTTTTTTAATGTAGCACAAATAGTTGTAAACTACAAAATCAGCCACTAGCCTTAGGATGGTTCAGTCACCATAAAGAATGCTATTGTTCATGTAGTTAAATGATCAACTAATTGAATTTGAAAGCAGCTTTCTCAATTTCTTTTCCACTAGAACAAGCTATTTAGCATCTTCAAACTATTAAATTTATTACTAGATATGCAAAAATGATTATTATCAGTATTTATTAATTATAGATGTTTCAATACATACACAGCATAAGCACAGAGTGGAAAAAAAGTATTTGGAAATGTGAATGCAAACCTCATTGTTATGCTGTCATCTAGTGGTAGTAAAGTATACGCTATATATGCCAATAAGGCTGAATGAATCCATGGCAAATTTTAATAAGAAAATGTAGGTTTGGGGGCCAGGGGCTGTTGGCTGAAGCTCACACAGCCAGGCTTGGCAGCTCTGCTGCTGTTCCTCTAGTGACTGCTACTAGTTGGCAAAGAAAAGTATACGCACCCCCAGGAACCACACACATTGGCCGCAGTTTTATTTTTACCTTCTAGCAAAGGAGGTTCCTCATCAAATCCGTCAGTGTAACTAAGATGAGAGAGAGTGCCAGGAGTGTATGTTGGCTGCAAAATCTGACCCGTGTAACTCTGAGAGGACAGAAGCATTTCTGATGGGGCAAAAGCACTGGCTGGAGGTTGTTCTCCTGTCTGGCTCCTAGGACAAGAAGCAAATCACAGCATAGCAAGTATGAGCAACTTTACAACAGCCTAGAGCTGCTCACCATGTACCGTGGTTTAAATTTTCACCTCTTTTCAATGTGGAGAACCTGGAGATTTTCTGGGCACAGTATCCGCTGTGTGTAGTGAAGCCACTGACCATGGCTTTGCTTCCCTTCACTGCAACCCGCTCTGACACCAGGCAGGGCTCCTGGCCAGCCTGCCGGCGCGTTGCAGCCCATTGCACCCGCTTCTGTGCCCACCCCGCTCAGGCAACGGCACTGTGCAAGCCCCCAGGCTGGGGTGGTGGGAAAGGGAACTGAGCAGCTGTGAGGGCACCCACTAATTTAGCCACTCCTGACTTTTCTGCTAAGCAGCCTGGTGACACTCAGAATGTCCATGCCGCCAGTTAAAGAGCTATATATTTAGACATTTATTTTTTTTTTTTTAATATGAGCAGGAGCTTGAAGAATTTCTAGCAATATATGTGCTTTAAAACCTACATTAATAACATGAAGCTCAGTCACTCCAATTAATTAAACAACCAGTAACATTCAGAGATATAGAAGTAGCACAAAACCCAATCCTTTATAAATAAAGTTTCAATTATAAGTGATTCTGCCTTGGGGAAAGTCTAGGTGATATCTTGAAGCTCCTGTAAGCCCCAAAGCCAGCTGGATCCACCAGCTGCTGAACAGGGAAACTGCAGCAACACCCAGACTCCCACTGCTGATGTGCTGAAATCTCCTTAAGGGGGAAACTCTCAGATCTTCTTCCCCTCAGTGTCCCTCTTCTACGGACAGAAGTTACCAAAAGGTTTAAAAAATATGAGAGAAAAAAAAAAAGATTCTTTCTGTCTTTCTACTGTTACGGTTTGTATTTCTCCACTGAAACTTCCACTCTGTTGATTATGCAACCCTTTTTTGGCACTTGTATACTTTTTTTTGCCATTAGTTTCATTTCAGCTTTGAGATATATTGCCATCTTTTTTTTTATTTTTTATTTTTTTATTTATTTTTAGCATACTTACTTTCTTCTTCCACAGAAGTTTTCATTAGACCCATAAGTGTTGTAACCTTCTTCCTGGTCATCTATGGTATAATTGGACTGGTAAAAGTCAAGGTGAAACTGCTCAAAATTTGACATTCTGGTTGGAAAAATGATTGCAGATATCAATAAAATAGTCTTTGCAACAAGCCAGTACCTATGTTTTGAATTCTCTTGAACTTAAATGAAAATAACAAGCCTTAATGTCACAAACTCAAGAGAATCTTTCTGTAGAAATGCATGATAATTTGGAATTTACGAAAAAGGACTCTACTTTCTTTTGTTGTAACAAGAGAAATCAATCTTCTGTTACTGTTAATTACTGTATACTAATTTACAAGCAGTATACAAGATTTCCTCTCTTGTTACTGTTACCAAAAATAATGTAAGCAATTTTGAAAGAAGATATATATCAAGTAAACTATTGTTTTAAACAGTTCATTTTCCTACTTTACAAAAAAAATTGTGGCCGCATCAAAATGCTTAGAAATTAATGTTTTTAAGAGGTTATTTTGGATTTCAAAATCAATAGAAAAATACAAATACATTCACAGAATTTGTGATTTCTCTTTAAAGACACTAGCTGGCATATTAGGAGTACCAGAGAAACATTCTCACTGGTTAGCTACCTGCCTTTGAAAAGGGCAGCATACTGAATGACTGAATAGTAAAGAAAACACATTAAAACATATCTTTCATTCCTGCTGACCCATAGTTCAGCTTTGTAGCTATGGACTGATTAGACTAAGAAAGGAACGACTTGTTTTCCCTTCTACATTGTGACTAACTGTTTTTATAACTATTTGAATTTTGCACACACTGGGCCCATTTCACATTATCTTGTGTGTAGGCAGGACCGTTTGGGTCATAGATAAGCAACATAAAAAATGAAGCACATTGTTTCTGTAACGCATCATGGACCTTTTGGCATTACAGAGTGTTTCAAATTGAAAAGATAGTTTATTAGTTCTTAGATTTGGTCTAGGTGCTTCTTATGTTATTAGCACGGCTGACAATAAATCCACAAAACCGCTTCAAAATTGGCAGGTCTACCTTCTGTGCCTCGAGTAAGAGTATCCACAAGATTAAGAACTGACCCTGTTTCACCTCAGTGTTACCTTGATGCTGAGCCACAGACGGCAAAGACATCACACCTGCTCGGAGCAGTGCCTCAGTTCAGGGAGACCCCCAGCCACCCACGGGTTCAGGCTGGAGGATGCCTCTGGGGGCTGCCCGGTCCAGCCTCCTGCCCAAAGCAGGGGCACCCACAGCAGGCTGCTCAGGGCTGTGTCCCAACCAGGTTTTGAAAAGTCTGACTTCATTATGTTTACTCCCTCCCATCAGGCGGTTATATTCATTGATGAGATCCCCTTAAGCTCTCTCTCCCCCCAGCTAAAGTTCTGCAGTGATTTAGCAAATGGTCTAAGCAGGTTTTGCCTGTAAATGCATAGATGTATGCATGTGTTATGCCACTTGCTAGCATTTATGTAGTTAAACTCTTAAAACACACAAACAAGTTATATAACCTGACTGATAACCATAACCATACCCAATTTACTTAAGATTTTCATATAAGATACTCATCTCTCCTAACATTTCCCATTTTCTTCACTTTTGCCCACTTTTCCAGCTTTCCAAATGCCATTGGAAAAATATGCTTTTCACCTCACGGTTACTCTCACCGTTACCTCTATATTTATCAAGCACATGCTGCTTATGCAAAAGATTTTTGCAAATCTCTTTGTAAGGTAAAAGTTCTAAATATTAGCATTTCACCAGAGACCTTGAAATGCTGCCTATTAAAGTTTCTAAATCTTTTCCCATAATCAGACTAATCTGTGGGGACCCAATTATTTCATTTACCTAGACCATTCAAAGTAGAAGTTATTCTTATATTATTTTCTTAACTGCTGACCAATCGTACAGGATTTCCAAATTTAGAAGAGAAACAATTTTTACATTGTAAATATGAATTAATAGAAATTAATTGTACTAAGCTAATTACTGCAGTTTTATCTGGAATTGCACACCAGTTATGCATTTGTTCAATAAAGATTTTACATGGAATATATTTCAAAAAACTTTAGTTGGTACCTCTACCTCAACAGTTCAGTTCCAGTAAGTCTTTCATGTTCTTTGCTGTCGCTATAAGGAATGAAATAATTACTTAACCAGGCATGCTATAATCTGTCTAACAGAATTCATAAAAGATAAATTTATTTTTCAAAAGAATTTGGAGTTAAGGTTACTTACTTTTTAAGATATTTCATGAAAACTCCAGTCTGTTGAATTTACATGTTGGAGAACACCTAAAATAACCTCTTGCTTCAGCAGGGATGATCTTAGTGCTATTTATAAGATTTTAAATTTGATCTTTGAACAGATGCATATGAAGGAAAAAACCCCCCACAACCTGTCAATATCATGGCCAGCATTTAACAAGAGCTAAGAATAATAAGCAGAAAAGGATAGGAGTCTTCAAGGAAAGCAGAACAAAGTGAACAAATACTGTTCTACATACTTCAACGCAAGAATCTAGATTGTAGTTTACAGCTTCCTTTTGAAGTAGGTATTTATGAAGATTTTGGGACTGCAACAGAAGAAAGAGGGTGAAGGCACTGTGGGGCCAGGTCCACCCTGGTCCATGTCCAGGACCCCATCCTCTAGGCACATCCCCCTGTCCCATTCCTTCTCCAGGAGTTGTTGTCCATTTGCAAAGCATGCTCTTGCAGTGCAGCACCCACCATGCCAGGATCAGGGCAAGTCTCTACTCAAAAGACAGGGAACCCCACTCTGCTCTTTGAGGGCCTTTATTTATTGAGTGCGTAGGCATCAGATTCATGGAGGGTTTTTTTTTTTCCCATGTAATGCTCAGCGTGATATCCATTTTGTTACCTGACCCATTATGAATAAAACATGAGGAACCTTTGTTCTATAGTCCTGAGTACTAGAAAACTTGTAGCACAGTATGGATTTTGAAATAACATTTAAACTTCAAAGTCAGCGTTTCTATTTACACGTGCTTTAGTATCAGATACCTAACCAATCATAACAGGTGCTGCCTTTTTCACTTATTGATTGAATAGCTTCCCAATAAGCACTTGGGCTGGTTAATTTAAGGAATGGGAAATTAAACGGGATGTATTATCAGGTCATTAATCTATGCCTCAGGTGCATACTAAATTCTGTGAGGTTGAAAGCCAGATGACTTCCATTTCACTAGGAGAATAATCATGTCCTGTTAGTACATGACATGACATAGTACAATGCTATGAAAGAATTATAATATAGGTGCATTTTTAAATAAGAAAAAATGAAGTATACCAAGTTTTCGCTCAGTACATATGTTCAAAAAAGAGCCCAGAAGTGAAGGATGGTGAGAAGTAGAAAAATATAACATTTGTTTCTGCTAATAAAATGTAATTAACTATGGTATCTATTACAGCTATTGTTAAGCCTCCCTCATGCTCTTAAACTTCTGCGATTTCCAGAGTAACAGTTCATGCTGCTACATCCACCAAGGTGAATTTTCAGTTTCAATTCTTAGCAAACTGCTAATCTCTATAATGCCTAATCATCTCAGTTTAGATAATATGGTTTAATCTTGTTTATACCAAATCAGTGGGGGCAATGATATAGGATTAACTTCTGTCCTTCAGAATGTAATTAAAAAATAATAATAATCAGGGATAAATAAAACTTAATTTGCTTGGGTTATTCCTGTTTATTTTAATTACAAAAATTACTTGGTTACTTCTGCTACTTTCTGCTAGAAAAACTTAAATATATATATACACACTGCCTACAAATATATATTCATATATACAGGCATGCGGGCTGCCAGAACTCTGAGTAATTACCAGACAAGGCACTTCAGAGAAGGAATTTAAATAGAAAAAAATACAATGACTAGTAGTGGGGAATGGTTGAAGATATTTCAATAGCTGTTTAATATATCACAGCTAGAAAAGGAAGTCACCTGAAAATTAGAAAAAAAACCACAAAAAATGAAGTTAAAATTGAAACATATATTTCTCTCCATAGATAAAATTAAAAGACAATACGCCTTATTATATATATTATACACGTATACTACATTATTATCCTTATGTATATAGGCATATGAATGGACATTAAAATACAAACATGGAGAATAATATTAGTTAGAAATGATGATGCAGTCAGTTGATTAACAAATGTAAAGAAGATAAGATTAAGTAGTTGATAGGAAAGTGACCAACAGAAACGACTGTCAAGTGTATTAGAAGCAGACAGAATAATACCAGTACTGCTATTCTACCAGATGAAAAAGTAACGGGATCAATAAAAAAAAATTAAAAAAAAAAAAAAAGAAACATTTAATTAGAAATGCTCAAAACAACATTTAAAATTCTGCCTCTAAATGTTTTAGAATTGATCAATAACTTTCTACATTGTTGAGTTGTGAAACAGCAAGAAAGTTTGAGAAGATCAAAACCGAGTAAATATGCCATTTTGTAAAAGGCTAAATAAGATGTCCTGAGTAATTATTGGCTCATCACCATAAGATTAATCCTAGCATTATAGGCTCAGATAATAAAAAATTGAATTGATGAATCCAATCAACATGGACTTTTGGAAACCAGCTCATTTCAAAATAATTTATTTTCTAACAAGATTTGTAGTGGGGAAAGGTAACCACTGATGACCTATATTTATACAAGGCATTTTACTTGATTTTGCTTCAGTAAATATAGAACCATCACTGCTTAATGGGACAACAATTATACTGATCAAATAAGTGCTGTCTGATGTGTCTCAAATGTAATTGTAAAAGAGGGGAAGTTTTGTAATGATGCCTCACAGGACAGAAGCTTTACAAACCTCATCTAGCAGAGACTTTGAAGCAAAATCTACCAACCAGAGGCAGTCCCAGGCTGGTTTGACCAGAGTATGTTACGAAAAACAGACAGCAAGTAATAAAAAGATACTTGAAGCTATTAGTCAACAGTAAAATAAAACTCAAAGCAGAAGAGCTTGAAAATTTTTGCAGTGACAGCAGCAGCTGATCACAAGAGCAGTTTCCCAACAGTGCTAGCAAGTTGCCTGTAATAGGACATTTGATGATCAGATGAGATATTATATTTTAGTTCAGCTAGAGAATTAATTCGGTAATGCTCCATGACCTTTGTTTATCCAGGACTACAAACCAGATAGCTGTATTGAGTCTGGCTGAGAATAGATCTTCTGTTCTCCTTTGCTTCCACCCATGGCCTTTGCTTTTGCTTTATTAAACTGTTTTTATCTTGACCCACGAGCTTTTTTCCATCTTAGTTTCTCCCCCAACCCGTCCTTCTGAGGAGGGGGGTGATAAAGCGGCTTGGTGGGCACCTGGTGTCCAGCCAATGTCAACCCACCACAACAGTACAGGTCCTTTGTAGTCTTAAAATCTATGAGTAAGAAATTATTCTGCTCAGGGGCAGGTTTGAAAACTAAACAAACCATTCTGAGGGAAAAAAAAAAAACAAAACCAAAAACGTATAAGGCTGAAAAAGATCAGAGAGGGGCTAGGAAAAATGGATTTGTCCATGATCACAACAGCTATAGCAAACATTAAATGTCTGGTGTGAAAGGAGCACCCAGTCGATATTTGCTGGTACAGGTCAGCAGACTGAGCAAAGGGATGCCTGAGCCGAGCATTTCTTCAGGTACCTGGTGGTGTTCAGTTCATCACTAACACATTACAGAAGGCATTCACACATGCATTAACAGAAGGAAAAAAGAAACTGTTGCACCTCAAGGCTTTAGAACAGAATGTGAAACCTCACTGTCTTTCACTGACAGGTACGCAGGATGTTAATAATCTAGGGAAAAAATAGTTTGGATGAGGTTTAATCATCAAAAATGAAAATGAGAATTGAAGCTGATGAGTATAAAAAAGATGAACAGAGTTGATGAAAAATGTGAGAATTTCTACAGGAAATTCAAAACATTTTTCTAAACTAAACTGCTATGGTTCTGTTTACCGGCTTTTTCCATCTTTCCTGAAAAAGAAAACAGATGCAAAGAAAAGTGAAATATCATCAGTTGTCATAAGCTTATATTTTCATTTTCATCTTTTTTTTACAAAATGAGGTAATAATCACAATAATTTTTAAATTTCAGGAAAACTTAAAAAAAAAATAGATCTCAAGATTAAATGGGACAAGATAGAAAAGACTATAGAATTCTGTCTATAGAATCAGCTATGTAACCCTATATTTATTATTCAAAGTAAACTGAGGAGTATGGCAAATCCATTATAATAATTAGTCAATTATTCTATAGTTTTTTCAAATGTAAAAATTAATCACATTAAGGATTGATTCAGTAAGCCTTCAGCTTAATTAATTACATTTACAGGCCCCATCAATAATTTTATAAGTGGGACATTATTACAATATGTTACTAAAGAAGAAAGGAAAATTTAATTGCAAAGAAATATACCATTTACTACTTCTATGAAATATTTTTTTACTAAATTAATTACTTACATTTTATAAAGTGTCTGCTAAATGATTTTTGTGCCTACAGGCCTCAGACACACCTACTGTAACCCCCTAATTCTTTCCTATGACAGGTTTTCAGAGGGTGGGTAAGAGGCAAAAAAGAAAAGTGAAATCCAAAGCTATTTGTGTTTTCCTTTTATATGCTGAACAAGTCTGTTAGACTTAAACAAACAAGTGAAAAGTTATGGGTTTCTGCACAGATGGTTGTACTTAGCAATACCCACTGCAGTGAAAAACACGAATCTGTTGCTAGAAATTATTAGGAAAGGAAAAGACAGTAAAACAGAGAATATGATTATACCATACCAGTGTGTAAGTCTGTGATTCAATAAAAACTTGAATATTGTGGGCATTTCTAGCTCCCCTACCTCAGAAATTGTTTAGCAGAATGGTGACATGCTGAGAAAAGGGCAAGGGAGGTGTGCATGGAATGAGCTCCACGTGAAGAACAACCAGGTCAGCAAAAAGTCCTTAGGCTGGAAAAGAAATTATTAGTAGTGGTTTACAAAATTGAGTGACATTAACTGGGGGGTAGGGATAAGCTGTTGATTCTTTTTTCTGAAAGAACAAAAGCCAAAAAGTGTTGGCATTAGGTTCAACGCAAAAGGTTCAGGAGTGACAGACCTGTGGAACTCCTCATCAAAAGACGTTATGCATGTAAAATGCTTATATGGATCTGGAGCAAGTCCATGAAAGATAGATCCACCAAGAATTACTACATGCATAGGAACAGTATGCAGCTCAAGAAGACCATAAACTAGAATTAGTAGAAGTCTAGGAAAATATTCAAGGAAAGCATTCATATTTTCCCCGTGCATTCAATCACTGTCATTGCTGAAGAGAATTTCTATTTTGACTTACATGGCTATTCATATTCTTCATGTTTGTGAAGGAAGAAAGCAACCCAAAAGAATATAGATTCAAATCTAAGAAAAGGGCGGAAACCTACTGCATGAGACCATAACATCCTTAATTTTATGTGGGATGGATTTGTTGACTTCCAAGTTACCAAAACTACTGCTTTTTATGGCTTCAACTACACCTCTTCTTCCACAGAGCTTTTTATTTCTGATCGTGACCCTTGTTTTCATATCTCTGTTCTGTTAGCTGCCTTTCAGCTTCTGACTCATAATACATATCTTCCTCATCCAGCTTTTTTTTCTGCTGGAAGCAGCAGAAAAGAACCCTTAGATCTGGGTTAACTGACCTGCTAATGACTTCCAAAAAAGTTAAAGGAATTTGTCTTGATTTTTCCAGAGCTTCTCAGCCTAATCTCTTTCCTGTATAATACTTCTGTACTAGGATTGGTGGAAAAAAATCCGGAACTCCTGTGCTGCTCCTTTGCCTTATGTAGAGAATATCTTGAAGAGTTCAGTTTCTGATCCTTGGAGACACTGCCTGGATAAGGATATGCCAAAAAAAAAAAAAAAAAAAAAAAAAAAGAATTAAAATTCTGCTATTGTTTATGTTTATTATGAGAGGAAAGAGAATTTTGAGAGAAACTTTAGTTCTATGGTATCAGAACTAATAGAGCCTGATTGATGCTAGATTAATATCTTGTGGTTGAATTCTTTAATATCCACCAAGACAGAAACTTCAGCTGAAGAGTTTTTTAATGGCTGAATCACACATAACACCTTGTTTTCAGGTTGATTCTTTGGTGTCTAATAAGCACGAGATGTGTTTTCTTTTTTTTTTTTCAATTGAGGTACCAACAAGATTTCTTACCTCCTAGTAGTTGCCTATTCTCATGAAATTTGTAGAAATTTAACTAGCATTAAGAGCTCTGCCTCTCTGTTTCACACATTCAAAATTAGCCAACAGATTCAAAGTTGTGGGGAATGCCAAAACAGGTAGGTAAGCAGCATGGTACAGCAGTCTTTTATTTACAGGAAATAAAGATTTTTATGTAATAGAAAAGACAGTAACATTTTAATTTTAATTTTAATTTTGGGGCGTTTTGCTGTATCCTTTCTGTTGTGTCGGTCTAGGGCAGTTTCTTTTAAATCTTCATCTTCTTACAAAGAGATCAAAATATAGAGGTGTATAAAGTACAATATGTCTTCACACTCCAGGAGAGCTCAATTTGAAATAAATCATGACAAAGGATGAAGAAAATAAAACTTGTTTCTTGAGGTACACTTCTTTGAAATGTAGGTATCTAATTATATTGGCTTATCCTTGCATTAAGAGAACATAATTTTCCAGAATACTGAAACAGTAGTTTAACATATAGAAAACACAACTGTTTTTTGATGTTTTTATGGGTTTTGCTCAGTAGATTGTGAAGTGGTTTATGCAGGAAGTAGGTATTGTTGCTGTCACACAATTGAAAAGGGAGTTTAGGCAACCTTACTAAACTCACCAAGCCAGAACACAGGTGGGAATAAAATTTTAAACTTCTGAGACCTAGGACAGAATTTTTTCTGCTATTCATAGAAATGTTGGCTCTGTGGCAAGCCCTTTATATAGACAAGCTTTAAAATACAATATAACATTATTCAAACAAACAAAATAAAGATATTCAACATTTGACAAGTGTGTTGCATGGTACCTACTTTTCACAGGGCTCTTAGCAGCGTAACAAACCTGCAACACTGCATCATTTTGTGTCAATAATCTATGGATCACAAGTCGCCTAAAGGGAATGTTAACTCCAGAACTTGAGGTTTACTTTTTGGATAAACAAATGAATTTGGCATCCTTAAAGGGTTTCTCAGGCAAAATTTCAGCTTCCTTTCTGTGCCCAGAGTAATTATGTACAGAGGAGTATAGCCAGACTTGGAACCAGATAAAGAGCAGAAAAAGGTGTTGGTGATTTGTAAAACGTGCAATAGATCTCTGGAGATATATGCTGCTTTGCTCATACTATTTTACATATATAACAGGCGTTTCACAGGACAGAAATGTTAAACTAAGAGAAAAGCCTTTGCTGGTTGCTGTTACTTTGCTCCCACGGGGGAGTGGGGGTGGGGGAGGAAAGGAAAGAGAAAATAAATCCAAATCTTGAAAATAAACCCAAATCACCAGAGAAGGCCTTTACTAATAATTAATCTGGGCTTCCTAATGAATTTCTATTTAGCTGAATATATCCTGACCTTGCTAAAAGTCAGACAGATGCCACACAGATCCTGCAAGTTACTCACAGGGAGAGAGGGGACAGTGGCACCAGGTCTAATCCCCTGAGCAGCAAAATCTGCCATCGCAGATGAGCCCTTCCCACGCCCAGCTCAATTTGAATAGGCAAAAGATATATGAGCCACATTTGTCTAGAAGCAAATTCCACACACTGACAGAATGCTGGATGCCAAAATGGAACAACAGTGATCTGTGAATTCAGGATTCATCCCAGCTGAGGTCATCCAGGGTGCAGGCTTGTCATGACAGAGTGTACACTCAGTCGTAATCCAAGCAATGGATTAGTGCCACAGCCCACGCTGTAATTAAAGACCTTATACAAAGACCTTGTTGCTTATAAATTTGTAAAATCTTAAGTATTTGGGCTTAGACTCTCCATGCCTTTTATTTTCAAGGTGAAGAAAATTCAGTGAAAAAAATGCTCACTGTTTTCTGAGAATCATTTAAGGAAAGAAGAAAAATAATAATTGAGCAAGTATGAAAATAAATGAGCAGAATTAATTCGAATCATATCTGTAAAGAGAATCTCACTCCCAACGATTTCAAACTTTTCAGACTTCATGGTTAACATTTCCTTAGCCCAGGTTTTATGTCTTATTACTCTGTATCACAGTAGCCATTATAAGAGATGGATACAGAAACAAGATAAAATTTATTGGCTAAAAGCCAACAGCAGACGTTCAACAAACAAGGAGCCAAGGTATTTTTTTCCTCTCAACATAGAAAAGATCCACAGCAGAATAAATGAATAAAAAGTAAATACTACAGCTATAGGTGTACAAATATCAGAGCCAAAATTATAATGGGTGAATTGCTTTTGGAAGTGCTTATTAAAATGATCACTGTTCACTATTAACTTTATTTTAGTATTAAGCTAAATAAGGAGAAAAAAATTAGAATAGTTTTGCTAGGATAACTGAGAAAGGAAAAAATTAAGTTTTCTGGCAAGGTTTACTACAGCACTTGCTGTGTATCAGTTTACTTCTTTTAAAACTCCTTTACGAAAGACACAATAGAAAAGCCTATCATGAATTGCACTGTTAAGCAGTTCTTATCTATTGCTACACACTGAAGAAGTTCCCAGAAATATTTCATTTAATTTTCAGAGACATTCATTTATCTGGTGGGACAGGTCTTACAATATAGATATTGCTAGCTCACAGGAATCTTACATAGACCAAAAAATCAAGCACAATGGTACAGAAGGTATGTATACTTCTATTGTCATTGAAAATAAAAAGCAGGGATACAACTGTCATTCACAAGATACCGTGTTTTAAACAACAAATCTTCAAAGCTGTCATTTTGGAATATTTTTAATACTTACGTCCAATATGAACAATCCTTTCTTTTCTGCTCAGAAACATTTTCCTTTCTTGCAACCCTTTTTTTAGGCAATAACCATCAAAAAGATTTTAATTGTCCCTTCTCCACAGCTGGATGGATCTAGCTTTCTAACACAGATAACTTAATGAGAGAGAAAAGCAATTAAAATTGGGATTAATGACCTTGGCCTGATCTATGTCTGGAGGGAACTGGATAGACATAGCAAGGAGTGTGGATTGTATCCCTTCAGACACAGTTCATATACCCTGATTAATACTGTTTTCATCCTAAGGACTGTCCCATATATTGGGACCCCATGTTTGAACAACAGAGTGCTAGATCGTCTTTTCTGCTTCCAGAAAATAAGACCTTAAGAAAAGATGGTGAGCCAATAAGAATTAAAGAGGATATAACAAATGGCAAGGAAAATGGTGAAAGGGATGGAGGCTGGGATTCTTCACACTGGAGAGAAGGCAAAGGGGAGCATGACTGAGGGCAAGGGGATGCCCTGGAGGCCTTGGCCAAGCCTCCATGCTCCCAGTAAACAGCTCATCCCTGCTACTGCTGCTGAAGGAAAAATACTGGTCTGGGCAAACCATTCATCTCACCCAATGACGCATTTCTTAACGTTCTTACTGCTTTCAGCTAAAGTTGTAGGTTATCCTAAAGTATACATGTAATCAATGGAAAGATAGAGGTGAGTTAGGTCTATCAAGTTATGTAAGGTTTTATCTATTGGACGTATGTGGAAATTAAAGTGAGGCCATGCTTTATAGATAATGAAATTAGCCACATTAAGCTGTATATATCCTCTGATTTTCTCAACTTTAAGAAATGCTAGTGTTCCCATCAGTCTTCAGCTTGCAGTTCCTGCCCTGTACTGTATTACAAGGTAAGCACTGGGCTGCAGGATGTGACTGACGCTTTTTTGAGAGAAAAACCTAGCAGCTCACTGTTGACTAAAGCTTTGAGAGGCATCGTATGGTAGTGAGGGCAGCTGAGATGGAGGGAAGGCAACGCTGAAACTTAGATTTGCACTACACAAACCCATCAGATATGGGCTCTGCATGGGCAACTGCATTGCTAAGAGCACAGGCCGTGCGATCACAGCCTGGCTAGCTCTCCCTTTTCTAAAAGAATCTAAACTCATTCTTTGAACATTCTGGCAAAGTTATTTTCTAAACCTCTCAGTATTATTGTTCCTGTCCTCTGGAGTTCCTACATTCAGTGAGAAACTGTTTGAAGCTGTGCTGCTTCAAACAGAACACTAGTTTTGAGAAAATGTTATTTCTTTGCTAGGCCCATCATGGGAAAGTACTGAGTCCTTGAGACATCCATACCGAGGGAAGCGGAATGACTGTACCACATTCCCATAAATATTCCTGGTTAATGCAACTGTGACTCCAACTGGTTTCATGACTACCAAATACAAAGGAAGGGTTAACCTCAGGTAACAGTTGGGCAGCGGAATGGAATGGATCCAGCCACAGAAGACAAAAGACCTTGGGGTGGGCAGAAGTGGGGGTGTGACAATATGCCATAGCATGGCACACTTCATGTAGCACACAGAGATTTTGTTCCTACCGCACACAGTCAAGGAATCCCTGAAACGGGGGCAGATAGCAGATGTGTGTCTTGGAAGGAAGCCTAATGAAATAGCAGCTGCAGCGGACTGATTGACTTATTTACAGTGACACCAAAGGAAATACCTATTTCCCTGGGGAGTTCAGTAACACAGGATTTTCACAGACTTCAAATGCAAATTGGGCTAAAAGGCTGATGTTTTAGAGAAACTGAAAAGATACCAAACTCTCAACAGGCTGGAGTAGCTCAGAAATTGTCTTTTGGAGATGGATCCAGAGCACCTCATAGGGTGGCTGTTGATATTAACTATAAATACACAGGCTCATGGAAACTGGGGGGGTAAGTTCCCCACCTGCCTTCAGACCTGAGCTTGAGAGTCACTGATTCTGACAATGTAGCTGTAGCTTCTTAGAAGAAGCTGAGATCATGAAAAACCCTGCTAAAGCTGAAAGTGAGCTGCATCCTTTGATTTCCCCTCCTGTATTCATCAGGCCAAGCAGCCTGTGAAAAGACAGCTATCTGACTTGACATAATCTTCTCCATGAACCCATCCCACCTGTTTTTTTCTTACTTTTTTACAGACATTATAAATTAAATAGTTAGCACCACTTTTTTTCTGGGTATCATAGTGAGTGATGATCAGGTCTTTCTCTTCTCCCTGTTAGGTCTGTCCTTCTCTAAAGAGACCTGGCTGTCTTCCATGACATCTCAAAGATAAACAATAACACAAATGAACTGTCCTCTCTGTAGGCTCTCACTCTTCATAACCTTATTCTTTTAGTGCCACGGAAAAGGAACTCTAAGAACAGGTAAAACGGATTGATCAATGCATCACTGAGTCGACCCCTGGCATCCTGAAAGTGCATCTCCAGGCCTTGCATATTACAGACATGGCATACAGCATAATACAGTTCAGCAGCAAGGTTTGCTCTCACTAAAGCAGAGGTAATTAAAATCACCATGTGTACAGAGGCACTTACAGTTTATATCAAAGGAAAACTTGGGAAAATAACCCCAGTTTTAGTATGAAATAAGACAAAAATGTGGAATTATGACTTTGATGTTGCAGGTTCTGTACTATTCAAAACAGCTAAAGGTAGTAGGTACTCATTCTCATGTACTGCTGGAGCTGAAAGGTATTCCTGCTTCAGTGACTTATCCGCTCTTTGACTGACTGGGCTAATATTTTAAAATAAAATCATTTCTTTATATTTTCATACATACAGCATTGTTTTGTTTCTTTTTAAATATTTTTCTCTCTCTTTTTTGCTATTTTCTATTAATAATTGAATCACTTGTTTTCCAGGCAACTATTGTGATGATATAGATGTCAAATAACATGCTATACTTGGTGGTTTCATACAAAGAACTGAATTTTGTCCTGAAAGTCAGTTCACACTGACTTACATTGGTTGAATGCCCCTATGAAAAAGCAGAATCAGAGCCACTAATTTGGAAAAAATTGGGTAAAATTGTAAGGAGTCTAAAAAAAGCCATATACTTTCTCCACCTTGGTGGAAGATAAGGAAAATATGTGCAGTACGAAAAAGTCAGAGCATTTTTTATGTTCGTGAGGGCCCCATCCTTAAAAAAGGTTGTTATTCTTTTTAAAAAGTTTAAGCAACACATATGCTAAATGGTTAAAAGAAATGGTTGTGGTAGACCAAGGCTCACTTTTATGTTCTACAAGCTAGGTATCCAAGCACAGAAAATCAATCTTCTATATTAACAAGCCAATCTGTTCCCTTTCCTAACTGTTTACTCATACCTAATTACAGAATGTCTCTTGCAGTATTCCTATTAAATATTAACTCGGATAAATAATCACTGAATTATAGAAAGAGCACAACATCAGCTGAAACAGAACAGCTCTAACAAAGGGAAAGAGCAAAACCGGTTTCTGTACTAAACAAGCTACAATATTTTGGTCCGTGTCATATAAATGGAAGAAAATACAAGGTAAATAATATTCCATTTATTGATTTGTCATTTACCCAGGCAAGGCCTCCTAAAACATACGAATTCTACAATTACCCATCAGCCTGCTAGGCTTTTTGACTAGTTTTCTTTCACCATATCTACAGGCAGTGTAACTCGTGACCTTACAACTATTAATGGCTTTTTAAAAACAAAACAAGGTGTAGAGACACTACTTTTGTGAGGCATTTTAAGAGGTTCTTGAAAAGTACTTTGCTGTCCTTCATCTCTTTACACTAACAGAAGCCAGAATTACAAAATTAATCAAAGTATATCTTCAGCATGACCCAATTATTGAGTGGCTCTCATGGTGAATCTGGGCTCGTGAATTCCCTGGAGGAGCAAGGAAGTGGCTTTTTGGGAAATAAACAGTCTCTTTATACCTTTTTAGAAAGCACGGGAACGTGAAAAAATGCAGGGTAGCATCCTAAAATGGATTCCTTGGAGGATGGCTAAGGCTGGGCTACTTTGATATGGCAATTTCATTGACTTGATTTGGTTTTGAGAAGAGAAGACTACTCCTATCATTTTAAAACAAAATAACTTGTAGGGAACTATGCCTCTAATACATCTTAACAATAAAAGAACTAAGTATGGGCTTAGGATACAGAGCTTTGACAGCAATTCAGAACATGGGCAAATATTTTGCCAGCTGCCCAAAAAGCCACAGGGCAGTCAATAAAGACAGAGGACACACTTGTTAAACAAACCATTAGTCTTAGAAGGGAAGAGAAGTTATAAGAAAAAAATAATCCAGAAATGAAAGAAAGCAAAAGGTTGTAATAATTACTGTGAATAAGGAGATGAGAACTACAGATACCTGGTAAGAGTTTTTAGCAGAGATAAAGGTGGATAAGTGCTGATTCAGGGAATGAAATCCATTCCTCAGGAGAAAAAGCCTCCCATCATATTGATACATTAGGTTATTCACTTATTAGATGAAAAATAATTGTTAAACAGTTAATTTCTGTCAAAATCCAATCCATCAATATTTATGTATGTGTCACAGAATAATGAGGGTTGAATTCTTTACGTTCTAATAGCAATACCAGAAAACATTGCAGAGTCAAATTTTAAAATAGCTGTATCCAGATAATTTGCATACAGAACTTTTAGAAGTGCTGCCTGACAAGCTCTGTGCAGCATTAACATGGCTTTTCAGCAACTTTTGAAATACACTGTCAGTTCCAGAACAGAGTTAGAGAGCAAACGTGTTACAGCTTTTAAAGAGGGCAATTATAGACCTGTCAGCTGGATGTCAATCATATGCAAAATAATGGAATGGATGCTACAGAACTGTAATAAAGAATTAAAGGAGGGTAAGATAATTAATGTCAATCAACCTGGATTTGTGAAAAAGATATCCCATCAACTTGATTTCTTATTTAAAATAAGGTTACAAAATAGGCTGACAGAGGTGGTAGGTAACATTTTCAATATAAAATACATAGATTTCTGTGTGGTGTGTGACTTTGATAACATGCAATATTTGATTACAAAATAGCAACAAAACAACTTTTACACTACATATCAAATGGATTAGTGTATTTGTTAGGTGTCAGGTATACTTGTTAGGAAATTACCATCATGTACTTGTGTGTCTAGCTGAAGTTCAGCAGAGTTTTTCCTTGCTTGTACACATTTTAACAATGCTCTTTATTATCTCTGGGAAACAAACTAATTTGTAATAGACCTCCAAATAACACAAATATCAAGGATTATTTAGATAATGAGAAGGACAAGTCACTGGTGCAAAGCAATCTGAATTGTATTGCAAGGTGGCCATAATCAAACCCGGTATTTAAGATGTGGCCAAAGGCAGTTATCCATCTAGGAACAAAGAAAGTGGTCTCTGCTTACATGGTGGCAGCATCAGCTTCAGAAATTTTGTGGCAAAACAATTACCCTTAAAGCCATAAATAAGTTAATAAAGAGAAAGGGAAGGCTACGCTACTAGCCTTTTCTCATAAAAAAAAAAAATATTAGTAAAGCACAATGCAAATATGATAGGAAAATCAATTAACTGTTAAATAAATAAAGAAAAACAATATAAAAATGTAATTTGTTCAATCAAAAAGTCAGGGAACTTTGCCTGGCTTACACATAATATCTTAAGGGAAGCCTACTGATCAGGTAAGAGCTTATACAGGAGAGAAACTTTCATGATGGTCTTTTCAGTCCTGACAACAGGCAGCTGCTAATACAGTAATTCAGAATAGAAATAAATCCACTTTCTGAAAGATTTAAACTAGGCAGCTGTTAAGAGTAATTGTCCCATGTGGCAAGTGATTTTGTATCACTGACAGCCTTCTAAATCAAGACTCCTTACTTTTTATTAATAATCATATTCTAGTACAAAGAAGAATTAAATCCAGAAAGTCTTAGAAACTTTATTATGTACAGGTGAAACACCAAGGACATCTTCCTTTTTGGGGGCCTTTCAATCCAGATACATATGACACTTTTTCAGTATTTCAAAATCTCTAGACTGAACTTCAATTTAGTTCAATTTACATCATTAAATATATGCTTTATCTATTCAGCATGCCATAATATATTGCTTACAAAGTAACCTCTAAGATTTAGAATGTTTCTGTACCTGGATAACACAAGGGTGAAAACACACTTTAAAATGTCACATTTCTATGAAGAAGATATTTCATTAGAAATAAAACTCTTATAACCAGTAATCTTTACTGTTCAAGCATTTTTCTCAATATGCAGTTTGTTAAAATTAGGGAACCTATTAAACAGGTTTCAGCTATTACGTAAACACAAATCAAGCTAATAGGAATCCATCTAATATCCATTAAGCCTTCTCAAGAAAATCTTAAGATAGGCAATTTTCCATTAGACTGGTAAACTCATGCAAAGCTGCTAATCATAATCTATATACTAAGAACTTAATATGGGGAAGGAGAAGAAAATATTCTTGCTCACTGCTCATTAAAATACATCGGAATTATGAACCCAGGGAAGTAAATAGAATATAGTTCTAAAACACTGTCTTTCTAGTAAGCAGAATATAGAAGATGAATGTCTTAAATGACAAAGGTTCCTAATCTAAAGAAAAATAGCAATTATTCTGTTATGTATTTCATTAGATACTGGTTTTCCTCTGAATGCTATGGCCTAGAAGCATGTAGTTTGGCATCACTTGCAGAAAAAGGGAACATTCTGTTTTTTCTTTTTATTAGACAGACAATAATCATCTCAGGTGCTTTACTTCACAGACAAAATCACTGCTGTTTCACTCTGTTTCTGCTGTGACTTTTGAAAATCAGACAGGAAGATGCTAACTACCTTTTTCTGCTTTATTTTTAAGGCAAGAAATACATGTCTTCTGTTTTTGTCAGCTTGGCTACAACAGAGATGTCTGGCTATCACCACCCACAAAGTGCCAAGAAATAGAAGTTTAAGCTGCATTGTAAAGCACAATTGGAGAAGAACTTGAATTATTGCAGTAACACAACAAGTCAATGTCAAGGAAAGGCTCCAAAACAGAAATTCACTGTCAGCCTGAAGAAGCAAAATACTAAGTCCAGTCACTGCTGTCCGTTTGCACTGCTGTCCATTGTAACTTTGGTTAAGAAAGGTCTAGAGGAGATACAGTGGCAAGTGTGGACATTGCACTTGATGTCTTTTGATTGCAAAAGTAAGAAAGGAAGAAAGGAAAACATTTGTTAGCTTTTGTCCTTCCAAGAACAATAAGGGCCTGTCACACTCAAATAGATAAGGTGAGGAACCAACTGGGTCACTCATTTTCTGGGTAAGAAACTGGCAGGCCAGGTTAGTTAATTCAGGTGTCTGTTCAGGCACCTCCCTCTGCCACATAGACACATAGTTAGAAGATGAGTGTTAGTGACCTGTCCTATAACGTGTTTAGTTTACAAGTTCCAAGACTGAAATTCATTAACCTTGGTTTACTTTGCTTGTTTGTCTAGTGTTTTTCTTTCAGGGTAAATTTTGTCCTTTTAATTCAGTTCATACTGTGCAATGTGAAGCCTGTGAATTTGGGTTAGGAGAATACATTTTACAGAAAGGCGAAATTTCTGGTAATGTTGCCTTTAAGAAAGTCATTCACTTTTAGCATCTGCTGACAGTAGCACTTCCCAGTGACAGGAAAGGTTTTTGTCATGGCTATTCCATTTGCAGTGACTATTTGTGGAGAATAGAAATCCATGATTTTGTTTACCCAGCTTCTGTTATAGAAATCCTCACAAATGAAATAAAGAAATATTCCCTCTCCACCTTTTTTCCCCCTACTACTGCCATGGAATCTTGTTCTGTTTTTATTTTTACAGTTTTGCAGTCTCACAGCGCTACCAAAGATTGTTTCCAAACGAGGTGCATTCCTAATTGAATAGCAAGTGGAATGCTCTCTGCTGTGTTTCATAGATACCATTGATTACCGATCCGCTTGGCCTTGTGCATGCCATATATATATGAATATATATTATGCTAAGAAATCTTAGCTGCATTTTATCAGCTCATATTTTGCTATCAGGGAAATGCTGCTTTACCTTTTATATTATTCACTATATTATCATACGCTATTCCATTCTGTGCAACTGTCACACTTATGAAAGTTTAGCAGATGACTCAGATCACTGACAGTGTAAATGCTGTCCTGGTTTCAGCTGGGATAGAGTTAACATTCTTCCTAGTGACTGGTACAGTGCTGTGTTTTTGGATTTAGGATGAGAATAACGTTGATAACACACTGATGTTTTGGTTGTTGCTAAGTAGTGCTTACTTTAAGTCAAGGACTTTTCAGTTTCCCACGCTCTGCCTGAGGTACTGAGGGCTGAGCAACTGGCCCTGAGCCAAAGTTGACCTCTAGATGAACCCACCAACCCACCATTATATATATTTAGTATCAGATCATTGGCAAAATATGCATGATCATTAGTGAAATATGCATGATCATTAGCGAAAGATGTAGCTTAGATAAAACATAATCATTAGTGAAGATATAGTGCATCCTTCCTTGCTCAGAGGCAGGTGGACAAGGCCATGAAACCAGATGTTTGCCCTTGCTTGGAAACAGACGGTTGAAATCCAGTAAAGGAAAGTCCCTTGGTTCCTCCCTGAGCCCTGGCCAGGCTTTGGTGGGATCTGAGAGGAGAGTGAAACCAGATGTTTCCGCATTTGAAATTACGTGAGCTTGTTCATTCAACAGTGTAAAGGCTGGACCCTCTTACAGCAACTTTGGAGCCCTCACCTATGAGGGGATGCCCTGCGTAGGACCTCCCGATTGCTGGGACAGGCTCTCCAAATCCTTGCTGCGACTGGGGCTCCCCAGCAATTGCAGATCTGGATGATGGTAAAGTATTAGGGCAATTGGTGATGTATCTTTCTTAATCACTATAGCTAACCTTGAGTAGTAATGATTAGGTGCGTTGCCTTGCTTATCTGTTTTATTGCTTGAATGAGGGTACTGTAGACTAATCCTTGTGTAGGTGTATACTGCCTTATTTTCTGTATTAATTTGAAGCAAACAGTAAGTCAAGGTTATTTTCTGTATTGGTGTCCATGTGCTATCTGTTGTCCCCGTCAATTGGCAAAAGAGCCAGTGAGCAGCTGCACAAGAAGCCAGGAGGAAGCAGAGCCAGGACAGATGACCCGAACTAGCCAGAGGGATATTCCATACCACAGAACATCATGCTCAGTATATAATACTGGAGAGAGTTGGCAGAGGGCTGCCAATTGCTGCTTGGGGACTGGCTGGGTATCAGTCAGCAGGTGGTGAACAATTGTACTGTGTATCACTTGTTTTTCTAGGGATTTATTCCTCTCTCTCTTTTTATCCTTGTCTTCGTCATTACTATTATTATTATTATGATTATTATTATTATTACATTTTACTTTATTTCAATTATTAAACTGTTCTTATCTCAGACCACCGGTTTTACCTTTTTTTGATTCTCCTCCCCATCCCATGGCGGGGCAGGGAGTGAGAGTGTGGCTGCATGGTACTTAGTCGCTGGCTAGAGTTAAATCATGGCATGCTTACTTTTGCAATATTTTCAGTTTATGGACAAACATACAACTCGGGCTATGAAACCATGTCGATTAGGGAACATATTTGTTTCTATTGAACACAACTGCCAGGAAATACACATAACACTGATTGATTTGCATTTATGACAGAATTACATTGTATTCAACCGAAATAATTATTGATAGGACATTCAATGCTGCATTCATGTGTAGCTATAAAAATACAGTTGGGAATCATACAAGAAATTCATACTTATATTTTGTTTCACGTTTTCAGTCATGAATCTGTAAATATTTGAATGTACCATTTTATGTGGTTGGCTTCAATGTTACTCAATATAGCTAATGATAGGTACAATTAATTATCCTCATTACAACTAATGGTTTTTGAAGTACAGGAAATTAATTTTGTACATCCATCCATTACATTTTGACACATAAAAGGATCACTTGAAAATTCATGTTTATGCTATTGATTTGCTGTCCTGTAAATAGTTTAATGTTTATTATTCTGCTGAACTGGACATCTTTCCACAATTGTTCTAGTAAGTGTGTTCCATTGCATATGGATCTCAAAGCAAACTGATCAAAAATGTGCTTCATGTATTTATTCAAGGTGAAAAGTGAAGGTAAAGACAGATGACACTGTCATTTTTACTGTGTTCTGTCCTGGCTTACTGATGGACCACCAATCTGAACTTGAATTAATATATTGTGTTCACACGACTCAGTCATACATGAAACACAGTTCCATCCCTGCTTTGGTTCATTTACTTCAGAATTCCAAAATATGTGGACCTGCCAATAGCTTAACACTAAGGACTGCTGTCTCCCTGCGTGGACGAGCACTCCCTCCATAGGTGTTCACTCTATGCCAACAGGACAAGAATGAGTTCCAGCATGAAGGTGCAGCACATAACCTCGTTCAGTAATTACGCCAGCACACCTCGAATCCTGGCTGTATTCAGCCAGCTTGCTGTGCAGGTGGTGCAAATACAAGTCTTGGTTCTCTACGGAGTAGATACGGAATGCAAGTGCAATCTTTAGTCACACTTTTTGGTTTGTAGTAACTTTTGCTTTTGTAGGTATTTCTGTGACTATGTGAATTTGTGCATGTTGTTACACATAATGAACAATGTGTGTTGCTAGAGTGGATGTGAGATTTAGCTACTTCTGCAGTTGCTTTTTCGCATTGCTGAAATGTACATTGCTCAGTGGTGGTGATATGTGAGGATATTCTGTAAAGCCTATTAGTTTAATTCCTGCTAATAGAGTGCCACCTCTACATTTGTTGGTATTCTTGTCTCTTAGGACAGTGAAGACAATATCCATTTATGAATTATAGGATTGCTATGTATTTATTTATGTTCTCTGTTATTGCACAGGGGTAAGCCAATACCTATAGTGCATCAAATGTAATTGTATGTAGCACTAACAGTGTTTTCCTACAAATGTGGCTGCTATACTTATATGTATGCTCTGTATCACAACTTTGGATTCATGGCCTCAATCACACTCATTTTCCATTCGAGGACATACTTCTCTTTCCCTGTGTGTTTTCATGAATTTATTCAAGGACCCTCTTTGCCCATTACTACTCAAATTCAATGTGATCAGCACAGTAAACTATGCTAGCAAATTTACTACTGCATGCTGCCAAGCCAGTATATGCCCTCTGCACTACATATCATATACTTTTACGCAGTCTATTGAAACCAATTCCTTGTAACTTAAAGAATATGGATTTTATATTGATATCTGGAAATTAAACCTCCTTTAAATGGTTTTACCCTCAAAATATACTCCAAGACTTTATTTGGCACATCTCTAGAATGTGAATCTGATAATAAATCTGCAAATGTCTAAGTGGTCTGTTGGCATTTCTGAAATATTTTATGTAGCTACAGCTAAAATCGTGATTAGATTGAGAAAATGAGAAAGATAAAGCCAATAAAAGTAAACTGAGCAGCGACCCTAGGCCTCCATGTTTTCCCAAGTCTGTGAAACCTTAACGCAAAATTTTCAAGCAAGAAAAAACTAAAGGAACATGCAGGCAGTAATGAAAGCTGAAGTAGGAAAAACATAAGCTAGAAAAGTACCTGGGAAAGATGTCAACCCACAAAGATTTTGATAAAGAATAACAACAGAAAGTATGTCTCAGAAGATGACAACATTCTACCGCTTCTAGAATTTTACAAAGCACAACTGTGAAGGCCAGAACAGCCGTATGCTGGTAAAGCAGCAGACATATAACGCCTCTGTAACACCAGCAAGTATTTCAAGACAGCAGTATTCTATGCCTTGCAGCAGCACTGTGATGTTGCGATGGGAAACAAAGCTGCTCTTGCAAGTTATTTCATACCAAATAAAGGAAAAGCTCCAAAAACCGGTAAAACTTGAAAAAATACAATTTGTGCTCTCTGTAAATAGTTAATGGGACCTAGGACACAGGCAAGATGTCCTAGCAGCTGCTGTTGCTAGGACATCTGATAGCAGGAACTGGACCAAATGCTGCAGGTTTGAGGTGTTTTTTACAGCCAGCCAGATGGAGAGCCCTGCGGAGGCTCTGCCCTGAGCCTGCCCCACTGCTGATGATGCCTTACGGGGCCGCTGCAGGAGACTCCGGCCACAGCTGGGGCTCAGACAAGAACCCCGCCCGGCCGGGTCCTCAGCCGGGCCCGCCGGCACCGCCGGCGCGAACGGCAGCCACACGCCTGCAGGGGACGGCGCGGCCCAG
>JAVJGI010000001.1:56361469-56396800 GCA_035590275.1 Ibycter americanus
GGGGGCGCTTGGCCTGCCCGAAACGGGCCTGCAGCGAGTCCCCAGAGGCGGCCTTTCTTAGGCAGGCTGGAGTAGGCATTTCCCGCTGCCAGGGCCTTTGCGTCCCCGGGGCGACAGGCCTTGCCGTAGCAGGCAAGCTGAGGCACCCGCGAATGCTGCTCGGCGCTGTGCGCTGAGGCTGGCGGGGCACCGCGGCCCGCTCGCCTCTGCCTGGCCCGGAGCGGCGTGCGCAGCCCCTGTAAGAGAGGTGCGCTTTGTCTAGCTCTGAAATGGGCCACCAGAGTTTTTCGGTGAAGCGTTACTGACGGCTCTTAGGGGGTCTTCTGGTTCCTGACGCTGAAAGCTTTGAAAAGCAAAGAAGCCGCTTTTCTTCAGAATGTCATATTACCTGGAACGTGCAGAAATAAATAAATAAATAAAATCCTCCTTTTTTTTGATGTTGGACCTTTCTGTGTGTGAACCAAGGAAGTCAAGCTGGTTTTGTGCCTTTTTTTCTTTTTTTTTTTTAAATTTTGCTAAGATGTTACCTGTAGCTTCCACAAAGTCTGCTTGCTCCTAAGTTCACTGCTATCTGAGCTGCTAGGTAATGTAGCTGTATTCTTAACATGCTTGTGAAGAACAGTGTCCTTAATGGTCCCCTGAACCCATTTTTCTTAATCCTTAAGTTCAGTTGTTAAACTTGAAACTGTTTTTACAACTCCCTGTATTCATAAGAACATTGTACCTTTCACAACACTTTCCAACATACTTACTGATTATACAAGTAACAAATAAACATATATGTATGCATGACTGAGGTGAAATGCCAGTATTTTAAACACTAATGACAATTTTTTTCTCTCACTATTCAACCTATGCCTGTTCTAGAGAAAAGAGTTAATTATTTTTTTAAAGGCCAGTTAGTATTTTATGTAGGGGCTATAACTATGGTTTATGAAAATAATTTCTGTTTTTCAGGAAAAATTAGATATGTCGACGTATCCTGTTGAAAGCATTAGAAACTTCAGTATTATAGCTCACGTAGATCATGGCAAAAGTACACTAGCAGACAGATTATTGGAAATCACAGGTAAGTGTCCTCATTTTATGCTACCTTTTCTTGACATGTAAGGTGACATGTAAGTTTCTGTAGCTTTGATTATTACTGAAATTTCTAATATCTTTGCTCTTCTAGTGCCAGGTTGCTTGTGCTTTTAGGCTGCCAGTTGTGTACTGTTACAGATGTGATTATGATGGACCTTCTTTTTGGTTGAGATCTGCCTACAAGTAGGGGGTGAAGAAGTATGTAGTTTAGAAAGTGACTGAAAAGGAGTGAACTACCTTGTTCAAGATGCTGTTCCTGCCATTCCTGACCAATCATCCATTAGACCAGTATACAGCAAGTTTATGTTGTTTACTGCCAGTGTTTGGGGTGGACAGAAGGGAGGGACTGTCATGACCTAGGAATTCTGGACCGAGTAGTTTTCAAAAGTGTTGATGAAAGAGAGGAACTTCAGCTGCTTGTACTTAAATGAAAGCAGTGGTATGTCCTCCTGTGAGCAAACCATAAACTGCTTTTCATGGTGGTGGAGCTCACTGGTACTGAAGCTGACATGGTGCTGCATTGTAAGTTTTAGAAATGTACGGACCTATGTTGATTTAGATTGAGTGTGTAGAATAACTGCCAGTAATTAAGTGGGTTCCATGGATTCTCAGCTGCTATATAGACTTGCTTTTTCCTTCACTCTTAAGTATTGGTGAAGTTGTGTTACTTTCATCTTCAGAGGTATTTATTTTGTCCTCGCCAAAGTGCTTCTTGCACTTCAGTGGTTTTATTCCTGTGTTGTTATTGAGAATAAGGAAAATTACCCTTCTTTAAAGTTAAAGTGAGGAACAGAAGTGCTAGGGATCTTCATAACTATAAGTGACTCTGAAACTAGGCTTTCCTTGGTGGGGAGAGAGAGAGCATGCCTTAGAATTTCTCTAAGGTAAGCTGTAAAGCAATTGCTGTATCTCCCAAGACTAATTTCAGAATAGCGCTTGTATTAGCTACTTGGAAATACCCTTTGAAAGAGTCTTACTTTTCTTATTTAAGGGGTGAACAAAACCAAACCTGGGAGAGAAGCTTTTGATCAAAGTCATTCTTTATGATTACCTCTTGTGTGTCACTATGGGCAGTTTTACCTGATGCCTATGATAGAATGGAGTTTTGAATTCAGATCTGTCAAGCTGTGCGATAATGCTCTTTTTGCACTTGCGATTGGCATTGGTTGGAGTGGTGGGCCATGGAGCTGCTTTCCAGGGATAGAAAGTGAAGTTTCTTTAAACATCAAAATTATTTAGAACTGAATGGAATCTTTGTTGCTTCTTAATCTCTGATTTAGGTTCACATGATACTTTGTATCATGCTTGTTCAGGAAAGTATCATATGTAACTTTATATGTAAAAATTTATTTAACAAATGTTAAGAGTTAAACCATAATTTTATTTTAAAATGAAAATCTAAGTTTAGCTTAATGAGATGAAAAAGCTTCATTTGCAGCTGCAAGTCCCATATTCTCCTGGTTAATGGCATTTTCAAGAATTATTTATTTTGAGGACTAACGTACTAAATGAGGTAATACAGCTGTTGGTTTTTTTTTATTATTCTTAGGAACAATTGCTAGAACTGATCGTAATAAACAAGTGCTGGATAAACTGCAAGTGGAACGCGAAAGAGGAATTACAGTTAAAGCACAGTCTGCATCTCTCTTCTACAATCATGAAGGAGTAAACTACCTCTTAAATCTTATTGACACGCCAGTAAGTTAAGTATAAGGAGTGTTTAAATCACACAAAACTAAATGTCTTTAGAAGTAGGAGGTTTCTGGCCTCTTGTATTTATTCAATTTCTTTTTTGCTTGCTTTTTTTTTTTAAAGACTTGTGAACATATATACAAATGAAAACATCATAATATAGAAATCTTTGCAAAAGACTTTAGAAATACCTGAAATTGTAAACATTTATTTTCTCTACAGGGCCATGTAGATTTCAGCTATGAAGTATCACGGTCACTGTCTGCCTGTCAAGGTGTCATACTTGTAGTGGATGCAAATGAGGTGGAGTTCTTGTTTTCTACTTAGAATTTCAGTAATTTCTTTAAGCAAGCTAGAGAGAAGATTAGGTTGGTTGTTTTTTTTGTTTTTCCATCTGTGTGTTTGCTCCTCGTCTATCTCCATAAAAGTATTATGTTGCAGAAAAAAATATGGGAGTTTTAAAAGAAAAACTACTAGGCACAAATACTTGTGTGTTAATAGATACTGCAATTCCTTGACATAGCAATAAAAGCACATGATTAATGCAGAATCAGATCCTACTTTTTACAGAGTGTGACCTTTGCAAATGGCCATCTGGAGAACTTTTAGCTATTGTACTAATAGCCATTTGAGTACCTTCAGTTTGTTGTTGGAAAGCTTGATAATTCGTTCAACGAGCAAACTGTTAGTTGCAACTAAATGCCATTGTGGTTTTGATCATTTGTAATACAAACCAATACTGGCAACATAAAGCTAAAGGTCATTACAAGTCAAATGTGAACAAATGTATTCTGGAAGCGAGAAGTTCTGTATCTGCAAGACCAATAGGTTCTTGACTGATCGTTCAGGAGAAGCAGGGGAGTGAGGGAGTAAAATGTTTGTAAGGTGATACTCTCATAAATTTACAAAGCCTGTACTAAGAGGGAAATGAAATTAGAGCTCTTAGTTGCACTTTTATTTGTACAGGGCTAGAAACATTTTTAAAGAATCAGTTAACGGACTAGAATGTGAGCCTTATGGGATCATGATTTTACATGTGGACACTTTATCATAAGAATACTTCGTAAGAGTTTTCTGTATGGCATATTTATGATTGGATTGTGTAAGGGTCAAATGAATGCCACATTTTTCCTGCTCATATGACTAACTAACTTTCAATGATTATGAACACTTGCTCCTTCCTAGCTTGATGGGCAAGTGGACTTAAGTAAACTTTAATAAATACATTTTCTAAATGTACTCATGTTTTTCTATTTAATGTGTATATATTTTTTTATGTCACATTTAGATATGTGATTACTTGGTATTCTGTATTTGCCTTTCAGTCAGAATGCTTACAAACTCAACTTTTTCATTATAACTGCTAATGTTTCTCCTGCCAGCCTGAATTCTGGAGACAACTTTCAAGATTTAGGTCTTGCAGATTTTTTTTTCATTTTACTTTTTTAAATAAATATTCTTTGCTGCTGCTTTACTTTACCTGAAAAGTTAGGCCTATATATCCATAGTGAATATCCCCATATAACTAATTTTCCCCTTGATCTGTTTTAAACAATGGGGAAGACAACATGTAGCTGCTTTTCCTCCTTCTCTTCCCGGCTATCCCCACTCCTCTTGTCTCTGGTCCAATTGTGATATTAGGCTTTATACTCTTAGTCATTAGCATCTCTGTCTCTTTGCTTTCCCTTCTCTGATACTTGGATCTGGAAGGTAATCTTCCTTTTTTCCTAATCAAAGCTATTGTTTTGTCATGCTTTTGAAAGAAATGTGACCTTACAACGTTTTCTTTTTTGAAAGTAACTGTAAGGTGAGTTGAAGGTATGTTCCTGCCCTCTGGAGTAACTACAGTCTTATTACCATGATAAGCATCCCATTTTGTTTGTCTTAGTACATTTGTGAATAGTTTGTTGTGAACAAAGAATCTGATTTTTAGATGTACCTGTTATGGTCTTGGCTATTCAGAAATAAATAACATACACAAAAATATGTACTTGGTGCATAATGTATGCGTAATACTGTGTTATCTATAAATAATTCCGTGTAAATGGTCACACATACAGCATTATTAGTTTGTCTACTGATACTCAGATTTTGAGAAACGATAATTAGGAATGTTGTTTTCTTTCTCAGCAATGTGTATAGTCGATAACCTTTACTTATTTTCCATCCCCCAAATGGAGTGGATAGAACAGCAAAGTAACCTTACATTGTATAGTCTGCCTAAAAAAACCCCAATAAACAAATGAAAACCAAGCAAACAAAAAAACCCAATCGCCAACTCAGGAACATTCCATGTTAAACTTTTATAATGCTTATTTTCTAGGGTATTCAGGCTCAGACAGTGGCAAACTTCTATCTTGCTTTTGAAGCACAGCTTGCAATAATTCCTGTCATAAATAAGGTAATAAAAGTTTTAGAATTTCATATTAAATAGTTGTGTGTTTTAAATGTGTAGAAGATTGGTAAGAAATGTATCCTCAAATAGAAGTATGTAACAATAATTAGAATGTAATAAGAATTTTGTGCATTTTCTGTCTGTTTAATATTTTACAGTAGTTGCTGGGTACTTCAGTTTTCGTTTCATAAAATACGTGTAGAAGCATTTTCCAAGCAGCACTGAAAAATTATTAGTGTATTTTATCCTAATGAGAACAAGCTGAAGCTCTGGCATTCCAGGGTTTCAGATTGACTCGATGTTAAATAGAGGTGAGAATGTTTAGATGGTATGGACGTTTTATAGAATCAAAATCATTTAGGTTGGGAAAGACCTTTAAGATCACTGGGTCCAACTGTAAACCTAACACTGCCAAGTCTACCACTAAGCCATATCCCTAAGTGCCACACCAACATGTCTTTTAATTACTTTCAGGGATGGTGACTCCCATCACTTCTCTGGGCAGCCTGTGCCAGTGCTTGACAACCCTTTCGGTAAAGAAATTTTTCCTAATAGGAAATCTAAACCTCCCCTGGTGCAACCTGAGGCCATTTCCTCTTGTCCTATCGCTTGTTACTCAGGGAAGAGACTGACATGCACCTTGCTGTGGAGAGCGATAAGGTCTCCCCTTGGTCTCCTTTTCTCCAGGGTTGATGACACCATTTGCCACAGTTGCTCCTCATAGGACTTGTGCTCCAGACCCTTCACTGGCTTTGTTGCCCTTCTCTGGACGCACTCCAGCACCTTAATGTCTTTCTTGTAGTGAGGGGCCCAAAACTGAACACAGTATTCAAGGTGTGGCCTCATCAGTGCAAAGTACAGGGGGACAATCGCCCTGGTCCTGCTGGCCACACTGTTTCTGATACAAGCCAGGATGCTTTTGACCTTTTTGGCCACCTGGGCACGCTGCTGGCTCATGTTCAGCTGGCTGTCAAGTAATACCTCCCAGGTCCTTTTCTGCCAGGGCAGCTTTCCAGCCGCTCTTCCCCAAGCCTGTAGTATTGCACAGGGTTGCTGTGATTTGGGTGTGAATGGCGGGAAAGGTGCAGATTAACCTACATGTGCTTTGCCAAGCTCCATGCAGGCTGGTTGTGATGTGGCTTTTTGGACAGTACTAATCCTGCTTTTTGAAATACCAGATTTCTAACAGCTGTGGTTTTCAAATTGAAGCTTACAGATGTGAATGATTTAGAAGGCTGTCAGTGTGAGCTCAGGTTGTCTTGTATGTATACACTTTAGTCTTAGTGATATGTTAACTTGTATAATTTCTGTGCCACTTCTTAGTAGACCCTTTAACCTGAGAACACTTAAGACTCCTATCTGTGCATAGGAAGGACTTAGATAATTTGGGGTATATGTAACTGTCCTGTAGCCCATCATAATTTAAATTCATTAGTTCATGAACACGGGAATTCTTTCCATTTGAAATACTTTTCTCTGGTGAATCTTCAATTGGCTTTTTACAGAAATCAATGCTGCTTGCTATGATAATCCATATATTCCTTCATGTGCTTTAGTGTTTGGTTTTTTTTTCTTTTTGTTAATGATGATACACAGAGGAGATTACATGAGTAGCAGTTCAGTCTTGGTTTTAAATGAAATCCAAGTGCTGTGGTTTATACAATTTTTATGGGCTGTATGATTGGAATCGCAAGTTTAATTATTGCTTAGCTTAAGTTAATTGCTTTTTGTAGATGTATATTGTACTTTAATACATGTTTAATATTAATTTTTTAATTAATGTTTAATCATATAAACAGTATAGGTAGCACTTAATGCTTTCAAATTATTTTGTAAAATAAAGATTTTTACCGGCTCTTGGACACAAGTGTTTTGCCTAATGAAACAGGCAAAAAATAGTCTAGTTACAGAGGGGATCATTCCTGAAGTCAAAGAAGATTTTTTCTAAAATGAATCTTGATAAAGATTTCCTGAAGACTCCTGGTATTGACTCATAAATACGGAAAGGTTCCTTGACCTGTATATTTGGAAACTACAGTGCTGGATCATAATGGAAGATGTGATTGCCTGTGTATTTAGCGGTTTGTTGTTTTTCAGATTGACTTGAAAAACGCAGACCCTGAAAGAGTTGAAAAACAAATCGAGAAGCTGTTTGATATCCCTACAGATGAATGTGTAAGGGTAAGATCTCTTAAAGTTTTGTAACGTGGCAGATTGTATAACTATATCTACTTTGCAGCTAATGAAAGATGTGTACACGTAGTAAATCAACAGGGTGCCATCTGTCTGCCATACGTGAATTTCTTTAAAGTTCTTCTTTAAAGGAGATTTCCAGTCTTCTGGAAAAGATGGCTGTGCAACATACTTCTCTGTTAAAAATTCTAGTATGTCTTGATGAATGGCATCAAATAAATTTTTAAATTATTTCTCATTGTGGGTCTATATATTGTTTTCATTTTTATCGTAATAATAATTGTCATTCAGGAGAGAAATTATTCTATAACTTTTTTTTTATAATCAAAAAAGTATTTCATAGTAATAGCATTTTAAAATGTGTTTCAGAGTGTTTTTATGGATAATAGTATCTGTAGCCACCAAAACTTGTCTAAGTGAATGTGACACTAGTTAATAGATACTGAATGGGTGTAGGACATATCTCATAAAATTGTTGTTGTACTTGTTTTAGATATCTGCTAAACAAGGAACAAATGTTGAAAAAGTTCTTCAAAAGGTCATTGAGAAGATTCCACCGTAAGTCTGTATTTAATTATGAAACGTTGTAAGGTTAATTAGGAAACCATGAGTTGCATTTATACAGTATTGGCAGTAGTTTTGCACTTAATACTCTTCTGATTTAAAGTCAATACTTTATAAAGAGATGTGGGAGAAATCTGATGTTGGAGCTGGTTAAGTCAGTTTCAAATTGCAAATCAGAGAAAAATGACACTTCAGATTTGAGATGCCTTTTAAGAAATGAACATGTGAATATCGGCAGAGAAGGCTTCTTTATTCTTAAGAAGCGGGAGAGGAAAACTTAATTCAGTCTGAAATGAAAGATGAGATGTGAGTCACTAAAGGTGGTACTTCATGACTGTTTATATAGCTTCCATGAAACTCGGTGTTTGCGGATGTGTGCTGTTACTTGTTTTGAACTTTGCATTGTTAAAACGGTAAAAGTAGTGGAAATCTGCTGTGTTTAGAGTTTCATATCCTGAACTCAACCTTTAAAACAGACTTACCTAACAACTTGATGACAAAGCTGCTAAATTAGTTCAGTTTCAATCAGCATATTGTTTTTTATTCTTGTTTCCTACTATTACAATAATTGTAGTCCTCATATTAAAAGAAGCCACAATGAAAATCTGAGGTTAGGTTTCCGTGAAAGGTGGCAAAACCAAAATATCAGTGGACTTTTTTTTTTAAACTCAGATGTTGAAATGTAGCTGTTGAATTTTTGTTGTCCCCCAAGTATGATATTTTAAGCATTGGTTTTCACCTGTTGCTGGGTATGATAGGTGTGCATTTGTTTTTGTTCTAATTGTACTGCTGTTCCACATGGGGGAAATAAAATACAAATATGCTGCATAATACATTGTGAAACTCTGAAATAATATCTGTTCTGTGTTTACTGAAAATTACTCAGTAGTTTTATCTATATTAATATGAATATGGCCAACTTCATGAGGCAGGCTTTAAACTGAAGGACTTGGAGGGTAAGGTCCAAAGTGGCAATGCTCACACCATTGCAACCAACTGGGGAATAAGCCAGGCCAAGCAGAGCAGCAACAAATGTTCCTTAGCTGCCTCCCAAGATGAGAACCAGAAGACCAATCACCTCAAGCGTATGTATATCAATGCATGCAGCCTGGGGAACAAACAGGAGAAACTGGAGTTTCACACCCAGTCAGAAAGTTACGATATTATAGGAATAACTGAAACATGGTTGGGACAACTCACATAATTGGAGGATCACGATGGATGGCTATAGGCTGTTCCATAAAGACAGGCAGGGAAGAAGAGGAGGAGTAGTCACGCTCTGTGTTAAGGAGAACCTTGAATGTATAGAAGTCAGCTATGACGATTATGGAAGCCCAAATGCCTCTAGGTCAAGATCAGAGGTGTTGTCTCCAAGGGTGATCTTACAGTAGGTATCTGCTACCGACCTCCAAACCAAGATGATAAGGCTAATGAAGCAATATTTGGATCACTTAAGCAAGCTTTAGGTCAACAGAACCTGGTTCTTATGAGTGACTTCAACTATCCAGACATTTGTTGGAAGAACAATACAGCAGCTCACATGTCATCCATTAAGCTCCTGGAATGCGTAGGGGACTGCTTCCTCATACAAGTGTTAGATGTGCCAACCAGGAATGAGGCAGTGCTGGACTTGCTACTCACAAACCAAGAAAACCTGCTTTGTAATATCTCAGTTACTGATAGCCTTGGCTGCAGTTGTCACAGTATTGTGGAGTCTGGGATCCTGCTGAGCATGCTGAAGGTTAGTGCTAGACAAAGGTTTTAGATTTTAGAAGACCATACTTCAGCTTGCTCAGAGCTCAGTTGTGAGGGATTCTGTGGAAAGCTTTCATGGAAGATAAAGGAGCTAGCAAATGCTGGCAGTTTTTCAGGAATGCTCTCCTGGAAGCACAAAAAACATTCATCCCTTTTAAAAGTCAGGGAAGTAGGTGGAGGAAGAGATCCTTTTAGCTTAACTGCAAGCTTCTGAGTCTGCTCAAAATTAAAAGAGAAGCATACCAGAGATGGAAAGCAGATGAATACCCATTGAGAATTACAAGGGCATTGCCAGGATATGCAGAGATGCAGTTAGAAAAGGAAAAGCTCATCTCGAATTGAGATTGTCCATAGATGTCAAAAACTACAAGAAAAGGTTCTTCAGGTATGTAAATTAACAAGTCAAAACAAAGGGAAAATATTGGCCCATGGTTAAGCAGGAGAGGTGAATTAGTCACCAACAACACTGAAAAGGCAGAAGTTCTCAACACTTCCTTAATCTCTGTGGTTACCACTGATGTTGTGCCCCAAGCCTTGGGAACAAAAATCCACATTGATGCAAAGACAGACCCACTGTCAGTGAAGGAAGAGTTGGTATGTGAACTATTACAGGAGCTTGACCCCTCCATATGCACCCGAGGGTGTTAAGAGAGCTGGCTGATGTCATTGTAAGGCCACTTCCCATAATCTTTGACGAGCTGTAGACATCAGGGGACATCCCAGAAGACTGGAAGAAGGCTAATGTCGCCCCCATCTACAAGAAGGTCTTAAAGGATGATCCAGGAAACTATAGGCTTATCAGTCTCACTTCAGTACCTGGGAAAGTTATGGAACAAGCCCTCCTGTGTGCTATCATAAGTCAAAAGAAGCATGTGATTGGGAAAAGCCAGTACAGGTTCACCAAGGGCAAATGATGCTTCACAAACCTGATTGCCTTCTACGACAAAGTAACCTGCTTGGTTGATGTGGGGCAAGTGGTGGATGTTGTCCACCTGGATTTCTCCCAGGCTTTCAGTATGGTTTCCCATAGCCTCCTCCTAGAAAACTGTTGTGTCTAGACAAGTGGTCTTGTGCAGTGGATAGGGAACTGGCTGATGGGCCTCACCCAGAGGGTGGTGGTAAATAGCTCTTTTTCAAACTGGCAACCTGTTACAAGTGGGGTCCCCCAGTGATCAATATTGGGCCCAACGCTGTTTAGGATTTTCATAGGTGATCTGGATGATGGGATCAACTGTACCCTGAGAAGCTTGCCAGTGATACTAAACGGAGTGGGGAAGTGGACACTTTGGAAAGGAGAGCCACCCTGCAGGAAGACCTGGATAGGCTGGAGGAATGGGCTGACAAGAACCTTTTGAAGTTCAACAAAAGTCTTGTACCTGGAAAAACATAATCCAGGAGGACAGCACAGACTGGGATGTGCCTGGTTTGGGAGCAGCTTTGTGGAAAGGGACCTGGGAGTCCTGGTGGATAAGCAACTCAATATGAGTGAACAGTGTGCTACTGTGGCAAATTAAGCCAACAGGATGCTGGGTTGCATCAACAAGGGCATCACCAGCAGAGATAAAGTAGTCATTACCCCACTCTACTCAGTGCTTGTCAGGCCACACCTGGAATACTGTGTTCAGTTCTGGTCCCTGCTATATAAAAAAGATGTGGGCAGGCTGGAGAGGTCCAGAGAAGGGCCACAAAGATGATCAAAAAACTGGAAAGCCTGCTATGTGAGGAAAGGTTGAGAGAACTGGGTTTGTTCAGCCTTCAGAAAAGAAGGCTTAGGGGAGACCTTATCACCATGCTCCCGTATTTTATGGGTGGCTACAAAGAAGGTGGAGACTCCCTTTTTACAAGGAGTCACATGGAGAAGATGAAGGGGTAGTGGGTACAGGTTACTCCTGGGGAGATTCCAGTTGGACACAAGAGGAAAACTTTTCACAGTGGGAACAATGAGCCATTGGAATAATCTCCCCAGGGAAGTGGTGGATTCCCCAACATTGGACGCTCAAGATTTGGCTGGACAGGGTGCTGGGCTATCTTGTCTAGACTCTGCTTTTGCCAAGAAAGGCTGGACCAGATGATCCCTTCCAACCTGGTATTCTAGGATTCTATGAAAGATTTTGGAGCGGGGTGGGGTGCGGTGCTTGCTCATTCAGTATTGAATGATAAACACACTGTAATACATTGTTTTAAATTTTTTGTGACAGACCCCAATGTCATACTGCTGATCCATTGAAAGCCTTAGTATTTGACTCCACCTTTGACCACTACCGAGGTGTCATAGCTAACATTGCACTCTTTGGTGGTGAGATTCAGAAAGGGCATAAAATTGTGTCTGCACACACAAAGAAAAGATATGAAGTTAATGAAGTTGGAATTCTGACTCCAAATGAACAGCCAACACATAAGCTGTAAGTAAAAACTTCTTGCGTTGGAACAAGCCATAAATTGGTGTAAGATACAAAAATCTTGCATTTCTGTTTGATTTTTGCTTGAGTGGTAAAGTCTGGGAAATGTCTGGGGGTTTTGTTCTTGATCTTTGGTGGTGGTTTTTTAATGATTATTTGTAATTTAATGCTCAATGTCTTTGATTTTGGGCATGCTGAGGCAGAAGCTTGTGGGGACTGCTTTTTGGGCACTGGTGGGGGGAGGAAACCATTCTGTATGTAGAGCATATGGACAGCTTTTTTTTAAGACTAGCATTTGATATTCAGCTGTCCGATTTATTTCTAGGAACTACCTTGTTTGAGAATGGAAGGGAATGGGGCTTCATCTTAGTTATTGCTGCAGCATATTTTGAGGGTGGAAAACTTAAAATCCATGAATACAACAGCTTCCAGAAACTGGCTCCTCATGGCAGTGGTGGGAAGAAAATCAGGTACTTAGAATGAGTGGAGAAGTTTTATCAGTTTGCATCCAAGTATGTGTTAATGACTTTCTTGCAAGATTCTCAGTGAGACTACCATACTGTGTCTGGTGGGTTTGAGCCCAGCCAACAACTAAGCACCCAACCAGCCCCTTGCTCACTCCCCCAACCCTAGTGGGATGGGGGAGACAATTGAAGGAGCAAAAGTGAGGAGGGACTTGTGGGTTGAGATAAAGACAGTTTAATAAGTGAAGGAAAAAGAAAAGAAATAAAGTGATGCAAAGGTAATCAATTACTTACCACCTCCCACAGGCAGACCGATGCCTTGCTAGTCTACGAGTAATGGCCACCTTGGAAAGGCCACACTCTTTCATTTTTTTTATTGTCTTTGGTCAGTTCAGATCTGCTGTCCTGCCTATGTCACCTCCCAGTCTCTTGCCCACCGCCAGCCTATTTGTTGGGGGTGCAGAGTGACAAACGGAGAAAACCTTCATGCTGTGTAAGCACTATTCAGCGACAACTAAAACATTGATATATTATCAATGCCGTTTTAGTCACAAATCCAAAACACAGCGTCATACAGGGCTTCTGTGAAGAAAATTAACTCCATCCTAGCCAAAACCAGTACACTGTTTTACTGTTTGTCTGCTATGGGTTCCTCTCCTAACAGCATTATATCCTGATGGAAGGTGTTTGCCTCTTGTTTGTCCCTCTTAATATATGAAACTTGATGTGGTGGCAGCTGGGAACTGTTCTGGCTTCTGTCTCTTACATCCTTGAGAAGCTCCTTCTAGCTCCAGCTTTTAAACTGGGAGTAGCACAGAATTCAAAATTCAGAACTGTAAATGTACTGTTTAACAGAAGTAGAGCTACTTGAAAGAGTTCACAAATCAGGGGAGAAACAAATCTGTCTTCTGGACTGTGTATGAGCTTTTAGCGGGGTGATTTATTTGAATTTCTGCCTGGCTAAGTCAAGTAAGAAAAATAGTGGAAATACTGATAATGCCAAGAACCATGTCTGCATAACACCAATTTTATTTAGATATGCTGGACAGGTGGGCTACCTCATTGCTGGAATGAAAGAAGTAACAGAAGCCCAAATAGGAGACACACTGTTTTTGTATAAACAGCCAGTGGAGCCTTTGCCTGGCTTTAAGTCAGCGAAGCCAATGGTTTTTGCAGGTGAGGAGTAAACTGGTATAAAGTGGAATTACTTTTTTTCCATTAACAAGAGTAAGAGAACTGTTAAAGCTTTTAAAATAATAGATGTGTATATTAAGAGTTGTGAGGATTAGAATTTTAGCAAAGTTAAGCTAAAGAGCTGCATCATTTATACAGCTTCGTGTAATTTTCCCTGTGGCAACAGATAGGATTAATAATAGTTGCAGACTGGTTTTATATGAATACAAGAATAATATGTGTTTTTAGCCATTATTATTGCTTCTAATGCCAGTAAACTCTTGACAGCTGGAAAAGAAGGGTTGAGACTTAAAAAAAAATGTCAGTTTTGGGAATTCTTTATCTTGATAATCAGGTTTGCATAATAATTATGATTTTTTTTCTTTTAAAAATTAGCAGCTGTTTTGTTTTTGTTAAACATGGTAAACTGCCAAAGCTAATACTCAGAATGATTCTGTAAAATACTTCACTTCTTAAGCTTCAATAGTCCTGTTGAGCTGTTGCCACCAGCTTCAGTAACTACTACAAATGCTATGGAAGGTGGCTTTAGAAAGAAATAAATTCCATACATCACTTTCTAGACTTGTGAAGGAATGTGTAAAACTCACTTGAATGGTATAATGGAAATTAGACAGTCTGTCAGTGAATGTAGAAAAGTGTAATCCTGTAAATAATGGGGGGTTTGTGTGCATGTGTGTTGCTTCTTGGTGTAATCTACATTTTTCTGAACACATGGTCATGTGAAAAGTGATACAGTAGAACCTATTTCAGAGGCAGTAGTTATACAAACAGCTGTTTTTATGAATTTCAAAAAAACATAGAAACCCTTGCAACTTTGAAATGGCACCTTTTTTTCCCCATTCACTCTTACCTCTGAAGGAATGTCTCGGTGAAATCTTGTCTGTGTATTCATTTATGCTTAAGCTATATGTTTACGCTGCAGCCCTGCAAAACAATGGTTATACTCAATTGTGCACCTTCTACAACTGTGAAGGACTAGATGAGAACAGTGTCCCTACCATTATGATTTGAGTGTTAATTCTGAGGTAATCTAAAACTTTATTACATTGGGACTGATTTTGAAGAAAAAAAAGTCCTTATATTGTTTTTCACATCTAAAAGCAGTTGGAACAGAAACTAAGCTATTTCTGATTTTATTGTGGTGTTCCCTGTAAGAGGCATATTTGAAAGTTACGTATGCACTAGATAAAGCTCTCTATCACATCATTTCTATCTAATATGTTTTGACAGGCATGTATCCTGTAGATCAAACAGAATATAATAATCTCAAAAGTGCTTTGGAAAGGCTGACATTGAATGACTCCAGTGTAACTGTTCATCGTGACAGTAGCCTTGCCTTAGGAGCTGGATGGAGGTGAGGCTTTTATACTGCTTTCCTTTCTGGAATTGTTCATAAATTGAGAATGCAGGTTTAAGTCAACTGAAGGTAGAATTAAAAAGAATTCAAGATTAGGAGCTTCAGTTCAAATTAATGATAGGTAAAGGTCAAAAGCATTTGATGTTCTTACATTCTGTGCTTGCGCAGAGTGTGTAATTTGTTGTAAATTTGTGTAATTTGTGTGTAAATTGATAGTTTTTGTTCTCCAAGACTCATACTATTCAACTGTAGGATCATTTGGTCCTTTGGAGGTTGTTTGCTGTGCCTGATATTGCCAGACTAGCAGTGTAAACATGCTGGAAGGTAAAAAACACCAACAAACCCACTGTGAAATTCCAGGGAATGTACAGATACTTGTACCAACAGGATTTTTTTTTTTCCAGGCTGGGTTTCCTTGGTCTTTTACACATGGAAGTTTTTAATCAACGTTTGGAGCAAGAGTATAACATGTCTGTTATTTTGACTGCACCTACGGTTCCATATAAAGCTATTCTTTCTTCAGCAAAGTTGATAAAGGTATGTTAAATTTATTACAGCTTTATGTAAATAGCAGCGTAAAAGCCTCCTGTAATAAACATCTACACTTTTTTTTTTAATGTAGGGTAGTACTTTATTTTATGGTAAACATTAGAAACACCAATATTTAACTTGAAACTTTTTAAATGGATTTTTTTTTCTTAAGGATGTTAACTTTCCTTCCCCCTTCCACTTCAAGCACTCTCTTTTTATGTCTTACCTGTCCTTGAAAATGGGAATATAGGACACGTTTCTTGCTGTATTCTTAAGTGCATACTGACTGGACTGAATTTAAAGCGGGTGAAATATTCTTCCAGGCTTTATCAGTAAAAACACTAATGTTTTTAGGAATAGCTTGTAGACTGGCAGGGGCTGGTGAAAACGAGTGACCTTTTTTTTTTTTTTTTTTTCTTTGATCACAGTGAAACAGGTATGTGCAAACTTCATTGAATTGGGTGCAAATAAAATTACTGTGTTGGATTTTTAGAGAGACAGATGTCGACTTGCAAGCACCTGCTGACAGAGGAGGCTGCAAATAGACTAACTCACTATCCAACATGTATCTTTAAACATGACATAAAATCTGTAATTTACTAAGAGCTTGTATAAGAAGGGTTGCTGTACTTGCAAGGTGTAAGGCATAGACCCTTCTTCTCTCCAGTTATTTTGGTTTCTTGCTTAGGCAGTGTCACAGCTATGAATGTAGTTGACACCTTTGCTGCATAAGTGATACTAGATTGCTGATATGGGATTGTTTTCAAACGATGCTGGAAGTTGAGTCCTTGTCAGAGGAAGTGATATAATCACTTGCTTTGGTGCAGGACCGTGGCAGGGTGGTGTTTTATATAAGAAGCACGACTTTCCTTTTATTCTTACTTCGGAAGGATAACTCCAGCCCCTGTCGGGATGTTGGACTGGAAAAAATAGGTAATGAAAGCATTTACACAGGAATCGAAAACTTAATTTCTAAGTTTTTTCTAAGTTTCTAAAACTTAATTTCTAAGCTTCAGCCTGTAAGGGAGCCTGAACCCAAAGTTCTACTTAGAGAAGAATGCCCCCATCACCAAACTCCAGGATACTTGGAGCACGTCTTTTGCTGAAGCTCTGCCTTATACTTTATAGGATCAGGATGGAGTAAGAAGGAAGATCCTTGCTTTACAGGCAAGAGAGAGCTGGGAAGATGGACAGAAAGGCACTTTTATTTCTATGGATAACTCTAGGTAGTAGTCCTAGTTCTAAGCACCTCTTCCATTTAAAATTCACTGGATAAAATGCCAAACCCCCCACCTTTCAAGTGAAAAAGTAAATTCTGTAATCTTCCTGTATAATAATATTTAAAGATATGCTGATCAGGGACTTCTATATGTGATGTAGGAATTTCTCTTAAAATTGTGCTTGGTATAAATGTGGGTTGCATAATTCACAAGTGTTTCCAAGAAACTGAAGCATTTGTTTTAGCATTTTTTCAGTGCTATATTTGTCTCTTGCTATTCATTCTACTTACTGTAATTTTACAAATATCTGCTTTATTTGTTTGTTTTCAGGAGTATGGTAAAGCAGAGATTACTATTATCAACCCTGCTCAGTTTCCTGATAGACTTTCAGTATCAGAGTATCTGGAGCCAACTGTTCTTGGTACTATTGTAACACCTCATGAATATATTGGGAAAATAATTGCTTTGTGTCAGGTTGGTATGTAGTTTTAGTTTTGTCATTTGCATTTCTAAGCTCTTTGTGTCATACTTAAAGTGAATACACTAGATGGTGCGATACTAGATATTAGTACTTAGAGTATCTTTGACAGTAATTATTAAATGCTTTTGAAAGAAATACGTTAAACTTTTAATGTGTAAAAACTATTTGTAAGAACTACAAAATGCTTATACTGAAAGTTAGTGATGAAGCTCAGTGACAACAAAGGACTCTGTCAAGCATCCTGTACTAGACAAATTAGTAGCTAGTTCTGTTTTCCTGAAAGAATGGAATCTGCAGCAGGGGAATAACATCTGTTATTTTTTGGAAGTATGTTGATGGAAATACAACTTCTGTCAACACTTTACTGAAACTTTATATACATTTTCAGTACTTTACTGGAGTAGATTTATGATAGTGATGGCCAAACATGTTTCCCCAAGTGTGTTTGGAATAGTAAAAATGTTTTAACTGCCATGCATATTGTCTTTATATAATTTCTTCACAATATTTTTCTTAGCTTTTAAGACTTCAAAACGCATAATACAAAACAGTACAGTACTTGTATGTCAGTACAGTGAAGTGTAAGATCTATTTAAAAAAAATTCCTAAAATAACTTTAACACCCTTCTGGCAGGAAAGAAGATGACCGTGCAAGTCCTACTGTGTAATACTCCAGTGTGTGTGAAAATCTAATTTCAGTGAGACTTTGTGGATAAATAATTCTACATTTAAAAGGCAGCAGTAAGCAGAAGCTGTTAAGGATTTCAGAAATTCAGCTTTTAGAGAGGATAGACTTGAATCATATGTCCAGTTAAGTTACAACTACTTTGTTTTCTACGGTGCTGCAGTTTGTTCTGGGACTTCAGTGAGCTACAAATAAGAAAGTTACTGGGAGCTCTCTTGCATAACTGGATAGCTGTTTATTTTAATTTGCTTTGTATGTATTTGTGGAAAATTTCTGTCAAGGGGAACTGAAACAATTTTTATTTGTCTAGGATCGTAGAGCAGTCCAGAAGGATATGTTGTACATTGATGAACGCAGGATTATGCTAAAATACCTCTTTCCACTGAATGAAATTGTGGTGGATTTTTATGATGCTCTTAAGTCTCTGTCTTCTGGTTATGCAAGGTAACTACCTCTTCTGTTCCCCCTTCCTGTTGTCCCCCACCCTGGATCCGGAAGAGTGAGAATGAAAAAAGATCTGAGAAGAAAATGTGGAAGGGTACAAGTGAAGAATATTCTTCTATCATGGTGCTGCAAATCTAGTCTCGTTTCACCTTTAATGAATTCGATTCACTGTGAAAATGGATGGAAATGAGTCTGAAAAACACTGAAAGTATATCATTACCTAATAATAATTTTCTCTGGTGATGCATGTATTTTTCAAGTGTGCCCTCTAGAGTGGCGCTCGCTCATCTAGATAAGTAAGATGTCACTTTAGACCAGTAAGAACAATCTACAATCGGCATTTTCTATTAAAGGAATCATTGAAACTGTACTTAATGAATTAATTGTCTCTCGGTGGGAAAGGGAAAATAACCAAATATTGATTCTTTAAAGCTAGTAAAAACAATCAATATACTATATTTAAAACAAACGCCACTTACATTAATTACATGATTTATTATGGCAATAAAGTAAATCTGTATTTTGAGGCAAAATGTTCTGTTTTGTGTGGATTTTCTAAATTTGGAGGCTGTAACAAAGCTCAGCTGTTTGTGAAGAGCCTCTGTGAGTTTAATGGAAGGGAAAATGTTGCGTGGCAGATGGGCTTATGCCACAGGAGGCTCAATAGCTCTTACAAATCTGGTATGAAGAGATGTTGTTAGTAACATACATCACATTTTGACAGAAACTGGTATACCCAATTACATTATTCATTTTATAAGCATAAAAATTGATTTAATTGAAGGACCAAATTTAGTTTGAGTTTGTGTTTTCTTAAATATGCCTTATAAACATAAGGTAAGATGTGTTTTGCCCAGGTTTGTATATATTTGCAGTAAAAGCATAATCAAAAGTGGAGAGGCAAGGATAGGTAGAAGAAGCAGGGAGATGGAGACTTTGAATTTTCTCTGAGGATCTAGTTATCCAACTAGGTAAAAACCAACCTGTTTATAAAGAAGCTATCTCATTAGCAGAACTATGCTGGGTTTCCTTTGATTCAGGTGTGATTGCAGATGATGTTGCATTGTCTCATTTCTTGATTATTTTTTTTTGTTTCCTAATTGACTCCCTAATGTTGCTTGTGTATTTAGTGCTCTCAATAATCATACTTTTGTTATATGAATCTATTTACACAACTAAGGTTTATTAAGCCAATTAAGATAAAGTACTTTCAGATACTCTCAAAGGATTTTTTCCCCCCATCTGTTCTGATAAATACCAGATCTGACCAAATTAGTGATATTGATATTCCCCATATTTATACTTACATACAAGATATATATATATCTATATCTATCTATATCTTGCATACATATATCCCTGCATCTCCTGCATTGTAAGAATTTTTGCAATCCGATACACAGACAGCAAGACCCATACCTACCAAAGGAGAAATATGGTGTGGAAATAAAGAGGAAAACTTAGTTGTCAGAATGGTAACAGGAGTCATATATATAAAAAAAATCTGTCAAATGAGAGGATTAAAAGAAAACAATCCAGGGTTACTGTTTTGATTCCTGTGGCATCAAGGATGTTTACTGCTCAAAAGCTGTATTGCAGGATTCTGTTGCCTGGAGCTTGAAGGAACTTCCAGTTCCAGCTGATAGGACTAAGGGTTTGAACAAACTTTTTAGGAGATTGCATTAAGCATGTAGATTTTTGATTGATTTACCTTGCTCAGTAGCTGGATGATATGATGATGTCGTCTGCTACATTTAAGATGAGATTTATCTGCAGTGAATTTCTAGTCCAGTCTTGTGTAAGGGAGACATACTGAGACTACTAAAAACTGTGCTCCTATTGTATTAAAAGGTTCAAGTGTTTTATTAAGAAATGTGTCTAAAACTTAAAATTTACAGAACAAAGAATGCAGGATATAATTTTTACAAAATCATCACTAACTTTTAAACTGTTTTTGTTTAGTTTTGATTATGAAGATGCAGGATACCAGGCAGCAGATCTTATCAAAATGGATATTCTTCTAAATGGAAATCCAGTAGAAGAACTGGCAACTATCATACACAAGTAGGTTGACTGGATTCTCTATTCTGAAGAAATAGACTTCCTATTAATATACAATATTTTCATTTCATCGTATAGTAATGGGACTTGATCTTAAGGGTCTTTTCCAATTTAAATGATTGTATATATATATGTTACTAATATATGACAAATATGTATGAACACAGCATTGAGGATTTCACCACTTTTGGAGATGATCTAAAAAAAGAGAAGTATTTTGTAATAGGAAAATTAGGAAATGCATACTATAATTAAAAACAATTTTCTACTTCCCTTTCTCAATTTATATGCTAGGTGTAATATTTTTGTGGTAATATAGGGCAGGGGGGGAGAAGGAAATCCAAAATGCCAGTCTTCTAAGAGGCTGGAAAAACTTAAATACAGGAGATGCCAGATGAATCATTTTGGCACTTACTACTCAATACTGGAAAATACCTTTTTGTATGAAGCAGGTGACATACAGGGACCACTCATTAGATGTAAAATTATGATCTGATCAGCTTATCTTTTGAGTTAAAAAGAGGAAAACCTCTACTAAAATCCTTTTATCAAACAGTTTGGTCTATGGATATATTTTTGGGGTTGTATTACTCTTTCTGAAAACACTGGTGACTTCATTTTTCAGTGATAAGGCACATGCAACTGGTAAATTCCTGTGTGAACGTTTAAAAGGTGCTATACCTAGACAATTGTTTGAAATAGCCATTCAGGCTGCTATTGGCAAGAAAATCATTGCAAGAGAAACGTAAGTGAAGCTCTTCTGTTTCCCTTCTTTTGTTTTTGATGGGGTTTTTTTCTTCCTTATTTTAAGCTACTTAAAAAATGGACTTTTAATGCCTTAACCTAAGTGGTTTTGTACATTACAGTACTTTGATTTTACTGTAAAGTCGTACTTTTCTTGTATATGCTACCGAATCTCTCGGGGGACACAGGCTGACCAAACCCAAACATTTGAGCTGTGACTATGACTAAGGTATAAATTTAATTGGGAAATGTATATTTTTATTTTAAATTGCTTGTGGTCAGCATTGCTCTTAATAACTTGCAACACCCACGTGTCCACTTCCTCTTTGGCAGTGGAAAAGTTTCTTAATACTGGAAAAAAGTTAGCTAGTTGTAGAATAGTTTAATCTCTGGGAGAGTCAGCAAAAAGCCCACTGAACTGTCCTGTTCCAAAAGGAATGTGTTGCAAACTAAACACACAGCTATTTCTTAGCAGAAGTCACTTCTTTTAGAGCAAACAGTTTCCTTGACACTTTGTTTCTTGTCACATTTTTGCTGGTGCTGTTTAAATAGGATTTGAAATGTGGTAGGGATCCAAGCAGAAGTGCTGTAAGAATTTGTATGTACATATCTATATACACACATGTATGTAGCACTGTGAATCATAGCAGAAATCGTAGATAAAAAGGCATGTACATATGTACATTATGTACGTATTACACGACCTAAGGGATATTTCTAGAACTGAGAAATGTGAATCTTCTGATTAGAACTTTGTGTTCTGTATACAAAATATGAAAATGTCATGATTCTGAGGCATCTTACAAAATAGTAAAAAACAATGCTTAGCATTTTGACAACTCAGTATTTAGCTTCACATATAGGAGATGTTCTAATATGTTAATGTATGTATGTTTCATTTTACAGGCTGAAAGCTTACAGAAAAAATGTTGTGGCAAAATGTGTAGGTATTTTTTTCATTTTTTTAAATTTGTAAACCTAAGAGTCCTGCTGACTGATAGGCTTATCTTTTCCTAGAAACCCAGCAAAGACATGTTCTGTTTATGCATGCTACCAAGTGTCAGTGGAATATTAACAGATACTTTTAAGCTTGTATTTTGAAACTCAACTTGTGTAACCTCTAGGTTCAGCTTGCTGTAAAAGTGGATCAGAAAGAGTAATGGCTTTTTCAAAATTACACACATCACAGTGAACTCAACAGTGTATCTGTGTTCACTCCTGTCTCCTCACCATTTTCTGATAGTTGTAGACATAGAGTTAAATGTGTGTGTACACACACATATGTGTAACTTCACATATTTCTTAAATTGTTTTTTTCAGGTGATTTAAGAAACTATAAATGCGCTTTTTTAGTGACTTGATTATAGTTAAACTTTTACCTGGGTTTTCAGTAATACATCATGATAAGGTCTTAAATATGCAATAGCTGACTATCAGCAAGACTCGACAACATTACAGGAATCATAGAATGGTTTGGGTTAGAAGGGACCTTAAAGATCATCTGGTTCCAACTGCCCTGCCAAGGGCAGGGACACCTTCCACTAGACCGTGTTGCCTGAAGCCACATCCAAACTGACCTTTAAAGAATTTCTTCCTTCTATCTAAACTAAATTTACTGTCTTTTAGTTTAAAACCAATTACCCCTTGTCCTGTTGCTACAGGCACTACTAAAAAGTCTGTCCCCATCCTTCTCATAAGCCCCCTTTAAGTATCAAAAAGCTGCTATAAGGTCTCCCCGGAGCCTTCTCCAGGCTCAACAACTCCAGCTCTCTCAGCCTGTCTACAGAGGAGAGTTGCTTCAGGGAAAAACATGATGCCTCTTACTTATTTTGTATTTAGCTCTCTGAAGTGAACATGTCAGAAAAAATTAAACAAGCGTCCCTTTCTCACAACTATTGTAGAACTGTTCTGCTAGGCACATACATGGGATGCTGTTTGTTCAGCATTGTATAAGGGTTCACCTAGTGCGTCCAAGCTGGCATCCTGCTGTTCCAAGAGGATTATTTGGATATCCTATAGGTTGTGTCTAATGTCAGCCAGGCTTATGCGAGTGCATAAATCTAGGTAACCAAATTCAACCCTCAGTTGTCTAAATGAGCATGCTTGTTTGCTCCCTTGTTCTTTTTTAACTAGTGGCCTTTTGGATTAACTGTTTGGAGTATAAAATAATCTTTTGTCATAATATAACTAGCCTTTCTGACTATTTTTAAGCCCTTGAGTTTAGTGTTGCTGAAATGTACTGTAGTTGCATTTAAGCTTACTAAAATATTTTTCCTTTTCATAGTATGGTGGAGACATTACAAGAAGAATGAAGCTTTTAAAGAGGCAGGCAGAAGGGAAGAAGTTGATGAGGAAAATTGGCAATGTGGAAGTACCAAGAGATGCCTTTATACGTGTTTTAAAGAGACAAACTGACAAATAGAGATCAGCGGCATGCAGCTGATAATTCTCTCAATTTTTTGTAAAAAGGAGCTAATGTAGAATTTATCACTGTGAGAACGAACATACCTAATTTACACCATTTAAAGTCAAATATATGTGGGAACATGAATTGAAAGGACTATGTACTTAAAATGTACAGATACTTGTAGATTATTATGAAATTAAAGTTAATTAATTTGACTTGACAATGGCAATTCTAATCATTGTTTTTCATTGTATTTCCTTTTCATACTTCTAACACTTAAAATTTAACATAATTAGGTTTTATTTTTGCATTGCAAGTCTGTATGAGAGAACAGGAACAATGTGGCAGTTCATAAAAATAATTGAAAATATGTATAGTCAAACAATGCTGGCTTTGTTTGGTTTTTTGGTTTGTTTTACCTAAAAGTTTGTTGCCACAAAAATGTCAAGCTGCTTCCTGTTTTACTTCCTCAAGTCGTGGTTGTCAGGAAATCATGAAGATGCTGGGAATTTTAATATATTAGAATGCAAGATATGTAACCGCTGTACCCAATAAGACCACTTCAGGCCTTAAAGAATTCCTTTGGAATGAAAGTTTGGTTACAGACTCACAGAATGGTCAGGGCCTCTGGAGATCATCTAGTCCAACCCCTCCTGCTAAAGCAGGTTCACCTAGAACAAGCTGCACAGAATCCCACCCGGGTGGGTTTTGAATGTCTCTAGGGAAGGAGACTCCACACCCTCTCTGGGCAGCCTGTCCCAGTGCTCTGCTACCCTCAAGGTGAAGTTTCTTCCTCATATTCAGATGGAACTTCTTGTGTTTTGGTTTGTGCCTGTTGGCCCTTGTCTGGTGCTTGGCATTACAAAGGAGCCTGGCCTCATCCTCTTTGACACTTGCCCTTAAGTTACTTGTAGACATTGGTCCTCCATGCAGGATCCTGAACTCTACCATCTTGTGGTCACTGCAGCCAAGGCTGCCCCCAGCCTTCACATCCCAGACCAGTCCTTTATGAGTATGAGGTCCATGCGAACACCTCACCTTATTGGCTCCTGCACCATCTGTGTCAAAAAGTTACCATCAGTGCTCTGCAGGAACGTCCTGGACTCTGTGAGCCTAGCTGGATTGTCTTTCCAGCAGGTATCAGGGTGGCTGAAGGCCCCCATAAGAACCAGGTCCTGTAATCATGAGGCCACCTCCCATTGTCTGTAAAAGGCCTCACTGACTTCCTGATCAGGTGGCCTGGAGCAAACATCCACAACAGTGTCCCTCCATTAGCCTATCCCTTAATCTTTACCCATAAACTCTTGACTCATTCAGCATCCACCCCAAGGCAGAGCTCGATACATTGCAGTTGTTCCCTCACATAAAGAGCAACTCCACCACCTCTCCTTGCCTGCCTGTCTTTCCTAAAAAGTACATAGCCTTCCTCGAGAGCATTCCAGTCACAGGAGCTATCCCACCATGGCTCTGTAACTGCAATGAGATCGTGGCCCTGCCACCAGACACAGCGCTCTAATTCTTCCTGTTTATTAGAACACATCCTGGTGTACTTGTTGAAAATTTATATCGTTCACATACTAAAGTCTGAGCACCAAGTTCTCACTTGAAAGCTGTAGTTAAGCATGCTTAATATAAACTGTTGCTTTTGGAAGTATAAACAAAGCAATCATAAACACAAGTTAATAACCATGCTATATATGCTATATACTGCATTTACAACTGCATGTCCACCTTCCTTCACAAACTTTTAAGTTGCTTTTATTATTCAGGGACTAATTTGGGTCTTCACAGATCTTCATTTCTTGTTACTAAATATATTTATTTTAGAGAACAGATTGCTAGTAATACCTACTAAAGTACTCAATCACCAGAAAGGGCTGCTCTTAAATTTAGGATTGTGACTACAATCTGAGATTGATTAATCACAAACTGGTTCTTCTATTACAACCTGAGTACAAGGATGAATTGGGAAAATCCCTGGAGTGATGGAATTGAACTGGACACCTTCAGACATCCCCTTCAATCTACATTGATCTCAGAGGCTACAGAAAAAAGGAGGGGGGAATTCTGATACTTTAGTGGCTAGCTAGTTTGTTGTTGTTTTATTTGTTTTGTTTTTTATTTGAAGCTGTTTCAAGTATACTGAAAAACCAAAGATCTGGGTGTGAACAAGGTATCCCGTATCTCTAATAAAGGTACATAAGCTGCTGCTACTATTGATGCTGAAGAAAGGACAGATGCTGTGGACAAAGGCTCTCTATCATTAACATAATTATTATTTCTCCCCTAAAAAAGCTAGCAGGAATGCTATCTTAAAAGCCAGCATTTAAGAAAGTACAGAGATATCTTTTAAGAAAGTACAGATACAGTAGTATGTGCTAAGATCAAAGGAACTAAAGGAAGATCTCTCCCCATCCTCCCTTTAAGTAGACCTAAAAGAAAATAAGTACTGGCTCTGTAATGAGGAATAAAGCAGAAGCTAAAGGGAAGATAGAGATTATCCAAATAGTACATCTTTCATAAAGTTGCTGAGTATAACAAATCAAATGTTACCTAATTAAATGAAATTACATGCATGTATAAAGCTGCTTTGAGCATGAGACTACTAGAACTCAGTCTTCTAGCTTTATAGCCACCTGAAACAGAAAAAATACAAATTCTAGTCTAATTCTGAGAGGACTTGTATATATCAGTTTTGAGAGCAAGGACTTTAAATGCACTGGTTAGTACTCTTAAAGTAAATTAGGTATTAGTTTTAGAATCCGGTCATTTTATGTCAATCTAGTCACATATTCCCCCTCCCCCACCTTTGAAACATACTTTAAAATCTTACTGAGAAAAAGTGGAATAAAACACTAAAGTAGATGTGCCAGACTAAATTAGAATTTACTCACTTACCCAAGAACCAATAACCTAAGACTTAGCAAATTTGAAAATGTTTGCTTTGCCATTTAGATTTTAACAATGTACTGCAGGGTAACAGGTAAAAAATTACAGGGCTGACTTATTTTTAGTAGTTAACAAGTTTGGAAGGTACCATCATTGAAGAACTGGTATTTCCTAAGAAAGTAATTGGAGGTATCTGAAGGACTGAAGTGATAGAAACAGTGCAGCAGTATTAAAAAAAAAAAATAATGAAGTAATGAATTTACAGGGGCTAGAGTAGAAGTCTACATCCCATAGAATGCATAACTTAGAAAAAAGTTTAACAGAAACAAACTGGAGAACTACTGAAAACTATTCACGAAAAGAGGCAGAAAGAGTCTTAGACCCACTCAGACAAATATGGGTACTACTGTACCAGTATTTAAACTGGCCTGTGTTTCACAGAAGTTTCAGTAGTTGTGAAGGTAAAAGAGGTACCAACACTGTGGCCTCACAACATTTTAAGATAACACAAAAAAGGGCTCTGGTTGGTAAGGCTGCCGAGGCAGATGACTGAAAGGTACTCTGGAATAAAGAACAAAAATAAGGAGCTGCAAGGAAGAAAAAGCTTTTAAAGTAGAAGGATACAAAAGCTACACATTTCCACTCATGCCTGAACCTGAATCCTATTGTTTCCTCAATAGAATGCCAAATATAAAGTCTTTACTTAGCTGTAAAGACTAAGAATGGCAAGCCTAACAATGCAATTTGTGGGTCATATGCTACATGTAACAGCTTTCTCCTGAAGCACAGTTAAACTTTTCCCCCCAAATGTTGCATTATACTTAAAAATCACAAGTGTGAAAATTGAATCTTAACCTGAAAACCAGTTTTAAACCTGTGCTTGTTCAATCTACTTAGGAACTGAAACACTAGGCCTGGCTTCCTACACTGCTCTAAGACAAACTCTTCCATCCTTTCGTAATTTCATAGAACAGTCCAGGTTTGAAGGGACCTTGAAAGACCATCTGGTCCAACTCTTTATGGGAGAGGTGAGCCTAGATGAGATTATCTAGCAACCTGCCCAATCACATCTTGAAAAACCTCCAGCAGTGGGGACTCCTCCACACCCCTGGGAAGGTAATGTGCTTTGCTACCTACCACTCATAGGTGAAAAAAAAAGTTTAAGTTATGCTTTGTTGCATTTTCTCCCAGTGAGTATTTTACACAGGGCATGCTCCCCCTGCCCCCCCCAATAAAAGTCTTAGTTGAACTCTTAACTTCCTCTTTAGGTGGAAGAAAGCACAAAATTCCTAACCCCTCCATGAAACCCTTAAGTATTTATTCATGTCAGAATTTATATTAGAAACAAAACAATTTTGAAATTGTAGATATATATGAAGTTTTACTTATATTCAAAGTAGGAAATAACATTCCTTGTAACAGCTCAATGTTTGTAATGATACAATGAGAGGTCACTATTGCAAAGTAATTAACAGTTGACTTTAAATGATTATATATTAAACCTGCAGACATATTCCTGTAAGTTAACCTTATTTCAGGCATTTAATAGTAACATCAATGGTATGATTAAACAGGTACCTCCAGAAAGGAACATCTAGGTTTTTTCTTATGTATAAAGCTCAATTACCAAAAATATAAAAATCCTAAAGTAATTTGAAATACATGAGAGGAAAGTGCTATGGCAGAAATTTAATATTTTTATCTGTGAAGTTACAACTCTCAAGAATTTGGTGCATTTTTAGGCACTGTTTTTATATTTTTATTTGCCTGAATTGTACAGCAGGACTTGAGATGCCCAAAAACTGTTTAAGATAAATTTAAGGCAACCAAGTGCAAAAGCTCAGTGTACATAAGATATATGTAAACAGAACATTTCATAGTAGAAATTGTACAATTATTACAAGTCCATAGTATTGACAAAGGCCAAAACCATTCTGCCTAAAGACACAAATGCAAAAGGTAGTTACACTAATCAAGCCAAAAGTTACAAATTCCTGGAAATAAAATATCATCTTCTCTAACACAAGGCAGATGCGTTACATTGCTGTGCTAGAATAAGTGCTCTGCTTCCCCCCTCCCCCCACCCATAACATGCAGAGTCCCCCAGGTTTGTTCTATTCCATTTAGTTATGTACCACCAGCCAACAACAGAACTCCAAATCTTAAAGCAAAATGCACAACATATATGGAATGTGAATGTACAGATATTGGACCTTTTAAAAAAATACAGTACCTAGGATTCCCCATTTTAAACAGTTTTCAGCATATTGCATAGCAGTGAACTCATCTGCTACCTAAAACTGTTGCTGTTGACCCACATGGAGTTCCTCTTGAATTCTTCTTTCAGTTTTCTTTCATACTGTACAGTGGGTCCACAAGCTTATTGTGCACATGCATTAAACCTTGGGGGGGAAAGCAACAATGCCAGCTTTACATTAGTTATACTTTTTCAACATGTCCTTCTATCCACATTTTTACTTGGAGTTTGCTTCAAAGTATACATCTTAAATAGTTCCCCAAAGAAAACAACAATGGCTATTTAAAGGAGTTTAAAATCAGAAGTTAAAAACAGCATATATTCCTGTATCACTTATACTAACAACATCTTCAGCATAAAATGAGCAGGGATGAGACAGTTGTCTGGTAACAGACCTGTTAAAAAGTAGATCTGGAATACTTCCAGATGACTTCAATACATGAGATCCACCCATCTTTCTTTTGTAATAAAAACTGTGTAACAGAACATAAAAATTCCCTCATACCACAATTTGTCATAAAAGTCAGCTTGAATTCCAGTGTTCTAGCACTGCAGCATTACTTTCTTTCTAATTAGTAATATACTATGTGGTCCTAGACAGGAAAATAAATTAAAAGTACCCAGACTGTTAATCCAGATTCAGAACTTCAGTAGTCCAGCTGTTTTCTAGCCTAGCTAGGCTTTTTTTGGTCATATACAAGTCATCCATAGCTGTGGTTAGGGAAGCATTTGTTTTCCTATTCAGGTATTTTAATTTTGGAAAGCGCTGAAGAGAAGAGCAATAAAAAAACTGCTTCTTTCTTTACTGTGTTACAACTTAGTAAAAATGCTACCTACATCTAGTTGGTATGACATTGTCACAGATAATTTTTTAACCTCCTTTCACCTTAAGGACTAATATCTGCAAAGTAAAAGACCATTTTAGCACCAAACTGAAGATTAACTTCTAAAATTACAAGTTTAAGTAATGTGCAACATTAAAAGTAGAGAACTTTTCTTAAAAACCGTGAGAGAATTCCGACAGTAGTGCATGTTTTAGTGATTATCTATGGCAAAGAATATTTAAATACCTTTGCTACATGATGCATCTGGTGGCAAACTTAGTAGCACTGCAGCAACATGAAATTTGAACAACTATACAATCTGAGGTCATTACTGTAGGTGACCACAACAAAAGGCATTTTATGCAGCACCTATTTCTAATCAATGTGTGATTATTTATCCTAAAATGCAGATGTTACTGTTTCCTTCTCCACTTGGTCACACATTCAGGCAACACTCCTACTAACCAACCCAAGAACCCAGCTCAATTTGTCTCTCTAGCTAATGACTTGACTTCAAATATTTGTGCAAAAACCCCAAACATTAGAAGGCAACATAAGTAAAGAAAACAGTTTCTTAAGATTTCGTGAAGGGTAACTATTGGTTTGATGTGCATGGTCATGCCTAGTATTTTTCAGGAGTTTAACAGTGACAAAATATTAAGTATACATTTGGTACAAAAGCCATTTGTACTGAAAGAGTAACAGCTGCACACACTACTCAAACTAGAACCATGTTTTGAACTTTAAAGCATTTCACTTCCTACTAGTGTTTTTCTCTTCTAAAAGAAGGAAATGAGAAGGAGATAATTACCCACTTCCTAGATGCATGAGAAATGTTTAAAGTATTGCTGCTGTCATATTTAATGAAAGATATTTAAATCCTGTTAGTGAATGTTTCAGGAAAAAGTTAGAAAGAAAAGGGTTTTTTTAAAAATGTATGCACCAGAGTCCTTATTTGACAGATGCCAAAACAATTATTTCAAAGGAAAGTCTCACTGTATATTCAAGTACGCTCTGAATAAACAGATTTCTGCATACGTTAAAAGCAGCATGCACAAATACAGAAGAAGCTATATTGAACTGGCTTATCTGCAGTAATCAGTAAATTCAAAATTCACTTTCTGCTTCATTCTGCAAGGCAGTTACCTTTCCCTTTCCCAATAAGAACACTGAAGTACACTTGGCAATTCTAGTTTCTAACCAACCAGTTTTCAGAAAGTTTAGAAATAAAGTGGAGTAAGAGTTATTCTAGTTACCAGCCAGTGTGGTACTTTATTATGAAAAAGCCTTCAAGTTTCAAACAGTACCTTGAGGATTTTTTTTAAGTGGTGAAAAATCACAGTAAATAGCTACCATAATTAGCAGTATTAAGAACTACCCAGCTTCCTATTAAGTCTAACCTGAAGATCAAGATTCAGAAATAATTCCAGATTTGACCCACATTGATTTCTCTTCCATCTTAAAAGGGAAAAATCTCACTGATTTGAGATTAGGTAAAATTAAGCAAGTTTAAAGTAAACAATCTTTAAGAATTCTATTGCTCTATATTACAGGGTAGTTAAAGACATTGTGACAATAGCACACATTCATATAATGTAGCCCTTGATGTTTTTAAAGCAAGGTTCAGTTTCATTTATACCTAGTAATTCTATTATCAGGTTTATATAAACAAAAGCTTTGCCTGGGAAAGCTACAAAACACAGGATAATGTTTAAAGTTTATTCAAGCAGCTAAAGCAGTTTATCTTTGAAAACAACATTAAGTACTACCTAGCAGTGTGATACAGGTAAAGACCAACACACCCCACACATAGGGGAAGACAGCATACTGGAAAAATCCAAAATTAACAAGCTGGCCACAAGTGATATCAGGATAAAAATCACATTAATACCAGAATTGCAATCTAATATATGGACATTGGTGATATAATACCCTAAAAAATAATTTCATAAATTACAGTTTTGATCTCAGATGCCTCAACTACTACAGGTATCCATGCTAGTGAGAAAGAGGACTGACATACACAATTGCATTTGCTGTGCTAATATAGTTAGGAAAAAGCTTTTCTCAGCTTCTACAGTCTCAGTGAAACAGAATTCACATCTAGGAAGTCTCAATGACTACCAAAAATCCCAAGTTTCCCCTCAATATACTTCCTACAAATATGAAAAGCTCAGTAAAAGGGTGCAGTGTATTCAAAGTCAGTATAGATTATGCTAATTGCACTGCATGAAAAAACACCCTCAGCTGGCTTCGAAGTCTGTATCACACATTTCAAGTTTACTAGACAGCACATTACAGTACGTAGCAAAAGCAGCATGAAAAAATAATCAGGATTAATAAATGTACAAGTTTTAAGTGAAACTTTCCAGTATATTTAAGACCAGTATTCTGGAATACCAGACTGCTGCTGTTCTACATACAGCTGAATATTACTAAACTATCATTTTAAATTGAAAGCAATGGAAATATTTTTCCAAAGTAAATTTTTCAGGAATGTAAGGAATACAAGAAATAAGTTAACATTTAGCATTTTGAATATATAACATTATACACTAGCTAAAGTGTCAAAAGGCTCAGACTTAAGTCAATTTAAAGTGTTTTTTTTTTTTAAGTACATGTAACCTCTGGCTCAGTGCTCACCTTTAAAGTACTTCACAGTTTTAACTCTTAGTTCTAAAGTAGCATCTTCATCACACACAAAGATAGTACGAGGGTGTTGCTGGAAAGCAGAAACTGTCCACATGTGATTGACTCCTTCTTCAATTGCTTTGTACAATGCAAAAGCCTTATGTGCACCTGTTATAAGAATCATCACCTGCAAAACAAAGGTCTCTTTACTTTCAATCCCAGTATCAATACCAACTAGTCTTGAAAACAGACGCATGCAACTAGAACTAAATGAGTTCTTACTTCTCTAGCATCCATCACTGTACCCACACCAACTGTAAGCGCCATAGTTGGTACTTTAGATAAGTCTCCATCAAAGTATTTAGCATTTGCCAAAATGGTGTCCATTGCTAAAGTCTTTAATCTTGTTCTTGAAGACAAACTTGATCCGGGTTCATTGAATGCAATGTGGCCATCTGGACCAATGCCTTTTCAAAGTTAAAAAAAGTATATCATTCCAGACCTGTGAGTCAACAAATATCCTCAAACATTGTAAATTCATAAAAAAGTTTTAGGACTCATTTTTTCCTTTTGGTTCCCCATCTCCAATAAAAAACATTCAAAACTTACTTGAAATTAAGTTATTAGAAACCTGGACACCAACCTTCTGTTTTAGTATTCATACTGATTGTTAGTCACAGAACTTCCTCATACCATCTTTGAAAAAACTGGGTTTAGCTATATTATGAAAATAATGATTAAAGTCAGTGTATTTGAATAATAACAACCACAGAGCATTTCCTCATACCTCCAACAAACAGATCAATCCCCCCTGCTTCTTCAATTTTCTTTTCAAATGCATCACATTCTGCCTGTAAGTCTGGAGCATTCCCATCAAGAATATGAGCATTATTTGGATCTATGTCAATATGTTTAAAGAAGTTATTCCACATATAGGAATGATAACTCTCTGGATGATTTCTGGGAAGTCCTGAAATAATTTAGAGTAAAATTAACATATTGCAAGATTTAACCAAGCAGCCTTAATTCTAGTCTATGTGTAACCAATGCAGGGCATGCAAGGCAAATCAGTCAGATAAAGCAGTATTTGAAATTATATTGAGAAGAAATATTTCCTGCTGGCATGCAGAAGGTAATTGGTTTACATTCCTTTCAGATACATTTTATCACAGAGAGCATAAAGTCCTCAAAAGAAATGCAGTCACAATATTACATAACATACCTTCTACAGAATTATTCTGAAGCAGTTAATTTAGCCCAGGATCCACCTGTTTCTTATTTGCATTTTTGTGGATAAAGGAATAGAGAAGAATGCTTAAGATGGCCCCATAGACAGAAGTCTAACATCGAGGTACAAAGATACTAGACTGACATTGTGCTTTGACAAAGTATTTAATAGTTTAAAAAATGCGAAAAAAATGAGCACATCTTACCTACATATTCATCCATGTTGAAAGTCTTTACATATTTGAAAGAGAGATCTCCATTCTTGTGATATTCTATCAGCTTTTTGTAGCATCCCAAAGGTGTACTCCCTGTCAAATACAGTTTTTCTACTGTTCTATGTATCCACACAACATTTTCAGTGTATTTAAGTGTCTTTATAGTCAGATTTTGCTATAGTGCTTTTCAACATAAAAGAAACCTGTTACTTCTCATTTAGTTTGAGATGCTGAGAAATACTACCACAACTTTTTACACAAATTAAATCCATATTTAAAAAGAAATATACTGGGAGTATTACCAAAAGTATATTTATGTTGTTTTAAATACTGTATCTGTTAGCAACAATACAAACATAGTTCTATATTTAATCACTTATATAGGCTTTGAATCAAACTTGCCTGTTGGTAGACCAAGCGTGAAATATCTTCCTTGGCTTGGCTTGAATTGGATAATACGATTACAGATGTATTTTGCTGCCCATTCACTAGCCTGATCATAATCTTCAAGAATTACTAGCCTCATTACGACAGTGAAGAGCTTGTATGACAAAACTGACTTAAACCTGGAAAAAATGTCAACGTTTAAAAATAAGCACGTGAATAGTTGCAAAACCCTTAGATTACAGAAAAGACAAAAAATGACCTTTTATACCGATGACTTGTAGTGCTATATAAAGGAAATTTACTTGCATAAGCATATCGCACTCTTGCAGTGCTAGCTCAAGCTGGACTATTGGACAATCAAAAGAAAAGCTACAGAATCCAAGTAGATAGATTACAGTGAAAATATTTATTAATTGTCACAGGCTACAGCAACTGTTAGGAAAAAGCTAAAACCAGAACAAGCCATTTTGAACTTCAGTCATTTAATTAGTTGCTACTCTTAGAAAAGAGGAAATACTCTGCTTGAAATGAAAGTAAACAGATAAGTAAGCATTAACCCCTTTTTCTTGTGACTAGCCGAATGCCTAAAATTTCAAAAACAAGGCCCGGGATAACCCCACGCATCTATATTCAAAATACATAATTGGAAGGAAACAATTAAAACTCCTTTCACTCCCATTCCAGCTCCCTAACAATGTTTCAGTAAACTTATTAATCTGCAAAAAAAATTGAAGTATTACAGATACTTGAAATCTTTACAGCTCACAGGAAAAATACCTATGAGGTCACTTTTCTCTTTTCAACATAACTTTAAACAGAAGTTATTCTTTGTAGGCTCCGATTTTGAGTACAACTATATCAACTATTAAGATGAAGATCTAGAAAACAAGCTTGACTGTTAAAAGTACACAAGCGTCTCTTGCATTTAAGCAAAACTCATTTTTCCGCGAGTTCCTGCTTAACAGAGTCAGGTGATTATCAGGAAGGCTGAGGTTCTTTAGCCAGTTTGCAACGTGTTGCTCTTCTCTTCCCAGGTCCGAGCGCATTAGGCATTAGCCAGAGAACACCACAGCTGTCAGAAGCCTAAGGCCAACTAAGCGCCAAACCACCACTAGCACACGCTACTTTTAGTTGCCCCAAAGCGAGAGGCCAGGTTTAGAAATACGCACTGCGCGGCGGCAGCGGCTGGCAGGGTAACACCTGCCGGCCCCACCGCAGAGGGCAGGAAGCCA
>JAVJGI010000001.1:56403920-56461293 GCA_035590275.1 Ibycter americanus
GGCACAACCCCTCAGTTCGGCGTTGCACATCATTAGTTTGTTAAGAAACAAGGCAGTAAGACTGTATAGAACACAAGGTATTTAACAGGGAGTATTTAATTGTATTTAACAAACGCTCCCTGTTAAATACCTTGTGTTCTTTACTGGACTTACTTGCTGCCGTACGTTTTTGCTTCAACAGCTGGCAGGAAACGATAATAATGAACTTTATACTCCTTTACAAACAAACCCCAAACACTAACCCACAGCAAAAACCTAAAATATGTATTTATACAAAAAACCTAGATTCCATTAAAATGGAATGAATCTATTATTTTTCCCTGGTAATTTCTTTCAACATATATAAACTTATCTTTGGAAACTCTGATAGTATCCCTTGCCATGTCAGCCGTTGAGTCAGCATAGACTCAGGTATGGCTTGAGCAGATCAGAAATATATTTGTGCCTAGTTTGCAGAATGTGCAGCAAACTACTGATGGATGTTTATCTGGACTGGCTTGGTATTTACTGTGCGACCATTTCAACCAGAGGGTTTCTGAACCTACTTTGTACTTAGCTGCCTGACGCTGTCAAATAGAGCTTAGAAGATGGTTATCCTGCAGTGCAGTTGCTGAAGCTTGGGTCCTACCTAGGTCATTATTTCTTGAAAGGGAAGATAATGGTTCTTGCCTGACCTGGGACATTACAAATGAACTAGAGAAAACAGAAGGCTTGAACAAATTCTTCTCCCAGGAGAATTCTTTTTTAATCCCTAAAACCAGGAGTGACTGCCAGTCCCCAGACAGCAGGCTGTTCTCAGCTGACTGTACCATGTGTGGTTGTGTGCATACCCCCTTCATGCTGTTCCAGAGACAAAACAGCAGATCTCCAGGTGCACCCTGATTAAAAACCCCTTTTCTCTATTAATGCATAGCTGGTGCATTTTTTTGGTGTGATGATCGTTCTCGTATGAGGACCCAGGGATCTCCTATGAGAATGTAGGTGCATGGCTGGGTTGGTTCCCCCCCATCCTACCCTCACCCTGCAACCAGTCAAAACTTCCCTCAGACTGTGGCACTGGAAAGAACTGATCATTCTCATCAACTTTTTAGTATAATTTTGAACTTTGCAAGATATAAATTGTTACAAAGTTAAATATTAGCTTTAGAAATTTATTTATATGTCCTAAAGCTACCTGAGTCTGGTTGGTTGGAGTGGCCATGTGATGAAACATGGGATGAGACAGGGTATGTGGACATGGCAAAGCCTCCAGGAAGTATCTTTTATTGTACCAAACAGAAATAGCCCATTATTTTATTTGACTCGTCTGATTTCTGTTGCCACCTCTCAGACAGAGGGGGTGGTGAGCAGCAGGCAGAGAAGCTGAAAGACCTGAGGCCAGAATTATCCCTGACTCTCTTAACACTGCATCCTTTATTTCTTTAGCAAAGTCCTGGTAGAGCCAGGCTTTCCAAATACATATTCTTTTTTGAAGATCTAAAAATACATAGAATGCAACCCATTTACTTCAAAACCTATAATATCTATTCATATTCTACAGGTAGGATAATACTGGCACAAAAGACAGAATATGAAAAAAAAATGTCTTAATTCACCTCAAAGTTACTGCAGTTTGGAAAGGGAAATAGATTTGTGTTTAACATTACATTTGGCTTTAATTGTTTTTAGCAGGCACTCGGGGAAGCCTGAAACTGTGCCAAGATCTGGCTTAGCAGAGCAGTCAGAAAGGATCTGCCACTCCAGCTTCTGCATCTTCTAGGAGCACAGGGAGGCAAATCACATAGTCACCAAGTAGGAAAAGCAGGAAAGGGTGGGCAAATGCTTAGGATGGCTACTGTTTGCTGAGCTCTGACACCTGGAGTTGCACCTATAGACAATTTGACAAAAAGGGTAACCTCTCTCCCTGTGGGCATGGGTGTAAGGGTGGTGTAGGCATGGCCAAATGACTCACCCAAGCAGGGCGTTACGGTATGTCAGTGGTTTTGAGTTTTACACACAAGGCTTTATATGAGTGTGCCTCTCCATGATCAGTGTGCCATCCACAAAGATCATACTCATTCCATCTTCCTCTCATAGTTTTCCTCTGCTGAGGCTTCACTGTGCTTGACATCCTCCTCTGGCAGGAAGGGCCTCTCCTAGTCTTGCCTTGAACTATGTAGACAACTGCTAAACACACAGTTTTCAGTGAGTAATTGGTCTAGCTCCATATAAAAACAGTCCCAGGCTTTTGGAGCTGTCAGACTGTTGGCATCAGGTTATTTTCATTCCATTAGATAATGTTTGTGACAGTGCCCCATTTCAGTTAATTTGTATGTTGTCAATGATATGAATGTTTTGCTTGTTGGTGGAAAAGGTGTGCTTTGTGCTGAACTCCTTTCAGAAGTTTCAGATTGGTTGCTGCCTGTGTTTAGTGGGACAACAGCTAGTACGTGGGGAGCTGTTTTCTTCAGGCTGCTCTAGCGCTCCCCCCAGATGTTTTAGATAATGCAGAAAACAGACTGCATTTTACCTCCTGTAGCTCTCTCTGAGGGGCAAGGGGTTCTCTGGGAGCTGGGATGACCTGAAGGTTTGTAAAGTGTTTGAAGAATTTGTAGATCTCAGGCTTGACTTGTGCTGCATACAATGCTGTGGTAAAACTCACTCTGCCGTGTTGATCCTGCTCTCACCTTAGGGTAAAAACCTCGGCAGGACAGGAGACTGTGCTTGTGACAATAAGATTGTGAATAGAAAACAAAGTGGGGTGGGCTCAGGCCAGATTTTAACATGAGGTAGACCTGCCTGTACTGATTATTTGGATTAGCATATTCAGCATTTTCAGAATGTTTTCCTCTTTTCACCTATGTAGAAGCAAAGATGGGAATTAAAAAGGGGGCACGTTTGTGAGTGATGGCAGCACAAAACTTGCAGAAACATTTCTTGCCATATGCTTTAAAATACAATAGATTTAAAAAAAAATAATCTGCCAGTATGATTAATCTCTAAATTTTATTAGCCTTATTCCTAGAATGACTGTCCTCCTCTAACAGAAATGAACCTGTTTCTAATTGCTGGTTGTCATATCTCCACCTCTCTGCTTTTCATACCTCTGATAAGGTTATAAAACCTTACTAGGAAAAAAGCATTTTAATGCTGTGATATATAGGTGATCCCACGAGGCACATGAAAGTAAGAGGTGCTCTGAATGTGAATGATGGTTGCAAATTGTGATTTTTAGCTGTCGGTCTGATTTGTGGCTGGAGCTGTTGGAACTTACACGTGGCACATTGAGCTGCTTGCACTCTGAAATTCAGCCTCATGCCTGTGTTGCTACAACTGACATCTGTTTCGGTAACCTGCAGCCAATGTTCCCCATGAGTTTCTGTAATTGCTGTTGGCAACTGACACAGCCAGATTATGTCTAGGAGTAGATGCCCCTGCTGATTTCAATTTAAGCAAGGCATGAATCCACAAACAAGAAGCCACAAATTGTTGGAAGGAGTCAGCTCTTAACTGATTCACTGATGTATATGGTAGCAGTGCACTGAAAACAAATCACATGGACTTTTTTGCATACAGATGACCACTTCCTTAACGAACGTCACCTCTATTCATTCTGGGGTTATGTTGAAGGGTCTTTGACTAAGAGTAAGGGACAGTTGCGTCCATCCCTTCAGCTGCTTCCAATGCAAAAATTTCCCATCATAAAACCTTCTGCTGGGTTAGATGGACTTTTGGTTTGACCCAGTACAGCTGTTCTTGTATTCTTACAAAAAAGAAATTAAGATTTGCTGGCTTGCAAACTTATCTACAGATGGGAAGCATTCCTGATGCAGCAGAAGTCAGCTGAGAAGAACAAGCTGGTGGTCAACACTGTGGAAAAACAAGCTGGAAATACAAAGCAAAGGTGAGGAACTCTAAGAGAAAAGTTAAGATGGTCTTTTGGGAGAGAACCACTGGAGAGAGGAAGCACTATGGAGAAGAATGGTCCTACTGCCTCCAGAATGGAGAAACCATCATGTATGGGTTAGGTGCCATCTCTGTACACAACGGTCCACAAAGAAGTTTGTGTCAGTGTTTGAGTTACATGATGGCCTCTTACGGGTTTTCAGTCATGCATGTGCATTTTGTTTGCAAAGCCTTTTACCTGTATGAGCTTAATTGTGCTTCTTGTACTACTCCACTTTATCTAGTGAACTTCCCCAAGAGAGATGGCCGAAACTCCTCTTTTTCCACCTTTTTCACCCTTCTGTTTCCTCATCAAAGTCCTCCATCAAATGTAGTGGTTTCCTTTTCTTCCCCAACCCCCAGTTCAAGTGCCTCCTAGTTCCACCTCTCCCCTGATTCACAGGGCAGCTGGTCTGTGGGTTTGTGGGGCAATGGATGTACACAACAAGCTATGTATGTTCCTCACTTCAGTGAGAGGTAACGGGCTGGGCAAGAGACCCTCTGAATCTGAGACCCCTCACTTGCATCCCGGCTGCTGACACCGTGATAAAGCAATGTACTTAGGTCAAGCATCAACTAAGCAGTTACATATTTCATCACATGGTCCCCAAGGTTGTTCTGAAAGGCATGACACTTGCATGAAGTGTACATCTTTCCTGCATGTCTCCCAAGTTGGGAGACCCCAGACTTTTGGCTTGGAAATTCCTCTGATGATCCTCCTGTGTAGAGGATTGCAAAGAAATGTTATGCTGTGCTATTTAAGCTGAAAGTTTAATTTGGACAGTAATTTTAAAGTAAAATTCTGTTTCAGAGCAAGGCTTGTCAAATTGTTTGTAATCTGCATTTCCTAGCCTACATTTTGAATTTATCCATGTTGTTCATATGGAAATAAGCAGAAAAACTGAGAACTTGTTACTGCTGTTTTTTACTTCGTTTTGTTTTGTTTTCCTGTGTTAGGCCTGATTATTTTTATCTGGGAAAAATGTGCATTTTTCTTTGTAGTGAATAATTTACAGAAATTGATTGTGCATCTAACTTTTCTGATTTTCTAATTCTGGCAGTTGGTGGCCTGAAAGATGTTCCATGAAAGGCCATTTTCTCTCCTGTGGCCTCTGACTGTGGTCAGCTGTATCCTGGAAGCTGCATGGAAGCAACTTTCTGACAATTACTCCTCAAAATCTGTCATTTTCTTTCTCTTCCACTTACACCCTTTCCCTCTTCCTTTCTGTCTAGCTCTTTAGCTAGTAATGTGCTATATCGTGCAATATATATCATACCAAAAATGTTTTATTAACCATCTGAGGGTGCATGGTATTTTTTATAGTAACTGAGACACCTCCGTCGTAGCTTTAGGAGTTTGAAGGCTTCAGGGAGCACATGGCTTTGGGTATGTGAGGAAAACATTCTTTGGCATCAGATGTGCCATGTACTATGCTGTTGAGAACAAGGATTAAAGGGTTTGCCCTGCCATCTGTCAGGCTGTCATTTTCAATAAATGTTGTATCATGGAGATGTTATTATGGCATAGACATTGGCTAAAAGTGGGATGCACACATCATCCTAGGACGATATTTCTGAAGTGAAAAAAGCCCCATTTTTTAAAAAAAGTGTGGTATCTAAAAAAATTAAGAGTGGCGCTTTTTTAGTTTGTTTTTTTCACAGTTGTGGGAGAGAAAAATGGCCAGAACCTGAGAACTTCTGTGGAAACCACATACTGGACATTGGGGAACTAAAACTCTCTTCTTGACCCAGTTACATATCATACACATGATACGTGACAGTCATTAGAGGCTATCAGCATATTGACGCAAGCTTTGGCCTTTTGTCTGTGTTTCCATGTGCTTCTAGCTGTGAAGGCCACAGTCCAGTGAAAACAGTCACTTGATCACACACCACTGTTCCTGCTGCTTTGCAGGTAGGAGGACAAAAGCATTCCAGATACTCTGTTGCTGGAGGGTTATTTTTTACGGGAACTTACTGAGAGTCCTTGAAGTTACAGGCAAGTTTGTATTGGTGGTTTTTGGCTATGTGTTGGAGATGCAGCAGAAACTCCAAGACAAGCTCTTTAACTGATTAAGTAAATTTTTTGCCCTGGAAAAGGGCAAAACCGCTGCAAAGGAAATTACAGAGGCTGCTGTGGGCAGTACCTCTCGAGCCGGTAAGCGGTCTGTGCAAGGCAATTCAGGGTTTTCACCAAGATTTGGCTTGCTCTGCCCAAATCCCTCTGTCTCCCAGTAACATGCATGGTCTGGGATGATCTCTCAGTAGTATCCTGTGCTCCTTTTTACAGCTGGGTAAAATTATAGTGCTTTTATCACAGATAATCGCTTTGTGGTGAGTCTCAAAAGCGGTCAGCTGGGCTTTTTCTATATGTGCAAGTGCCAATCAGGAGTCTACTGGCAATGCAAGCTGCACAAATGTTTATCCACCAGACATCAGGAGATTTAGCTTCTGAATGCTGACCTTCTGGCTTGCAAACAACTCCAGCTAGAAAATGAACACCAAGACATGAGAAAGCTGTGCTCTGCAGTTCCTGAGAACCGAGGCAAGAACAGCAGAGATTTTCTGGGTTGTTCTTGTGAACGTAGGGGTCTGTGTTCTCCTAAAATGCTTTTTCTACCTACCAATTTTTATGTGAACTTTTTGTGCAAACTCAGTGTAAGAAAGCTATGCATTTCTCTTTGAGAGTACTTTTTTAGTCCACTGTTTGCTGCTGCCAGTGCTGGCTTATGTAACTTGCAGTACGATAAGGATCCCTTAACAGACAACAGCGACCTAACCATGAAATCAAGATATTTTGATCGTGTTTCCAGGAAACACTTGTTTTTCTTCTTTTGCCATTGTATCGTGCTGTCCATTCTTTTCTGGTGTCATTGAAGCTATGCAGTTGTAAGTACAGTTGCATAATATATAAGATAAAACTTGACTCATATAGTCATTAATAAAATGGCTGAATTGTTGACCACTCTGCTACTGACTCAGTCACTTACCTCATGTTGCATAGCAGGAACAAATTTGGACCACTTGGGGATAAGTGAGACATTCTGGAAAATGTGGTGGGAGGTCTTCATGACAAAAACGCAGTTGACTGTAGCACACTGCAGGTGCTGCAGGTGAGCCACAAGAGGAAAGGTACTTGCTGGTACCTCCAGGTACAAAACACGGATCAAGGTTTCCCAGTTGTGTTTTTGATCAGGAGGAAAAATTGCAGTGTGTTGTTTCATTATAGCATACAGATTAAATAATTCTGGGTGTTTTAATTTTACTTCCAGGAAATAATCCAGAGCATGAGCAGGCCATAAGTCTATGTGGCATCACAAAGTCATTAAAAAATACTGAACTGGGAGGAACATTAAGAGACTGTTTAGTCCCTTACTTCAGTTGTAGCCATATCTTTCCAGACTGTTTCTTGTCTAGCCTGTTTTTTAAGAACTTCTCTGATGGTTATTTCATAGTCTCCTCCAGTGCTCAATTAACCTTGCTATTGTAATATCTGTTCTGATGCCTAACCTAAATCTCCGCTTTGTGTAATTTGATACAATTACGTTTCCTCCTTACGCAGAGTTTGTGACATCAAGGGTTCCTTTTGTCCTCGCAGAAGTCTTTCTTCTCTTTGAAGACCACTGTGATGTTTCCTCTCAGTTCTTCCATCCCTGGACAAAACATCCCACAGTCTTTCAGTTTTGATGGTAAGATTTTTTTTGTCCTTGCTTCTGTGTAAGAGAAGAAAACCAGCATGCTTTTCCTGTTTCTTTGGCTAGCTGCATGTTGAGAATATTAAGCATGTTTCACCTTTTCTATTCAATAACTGTTTAGTATAATTTTCTGAGTGGGCCTAAGACCCATCTAACAAAGACAGGATAGAGGCAGAAACTGCTCCAAAATCATAGTAAAAAGAAAGTAGGACATACAAGCTTTGAATGTAGGGTTTAGTGTAGTGCCTGAGAAGGAGCTGTGTGTGAAGTGAAAGGAGGTGCATGGGCTATCTCAGAGGGAGGTAACTTCTGCCTCAGCACTAAAATGGTTCTCTCTCCCACCCCTCTCCTATCTTCTGTGGGATTTTTAAAGAGCCATTCTGGTTCTTTCAACATTTCTGCAAGAAAGTTACGGTTAAAGTACAGAAAGTCACAGCCACAAGAAGTTACTTGCAAATCTGTTATAAAGAATAAAAGTACTGCTCTTGACCTTGTGATGAAAAACCACAATGTTTTTTTTTTCTCTCAAACTGTTGAAGAGTTAATAAAGATATGTCAGAGAGACAACAAAAGCCCAAACACAAGGGAAGGAAGGGAAAGAAACCTTATTGTCATTTCTTGCCACATAGAGTTTTTCATGAGTGCCAAATAGATAGCACAGTTGTTTTTCTAACCTTTGTAACTGTAAGCATCAGTGCAAGTGTCTTTTAAGTTTGATCCTTCAAAGCATTTCAATTTCTCTAATTTTGGTGATAGCACTGAATAGAAGGAAATGATTCAGGATAGCTACAAAGCTAGGGAAATTAATGGGTGATGCTCAGATAAGACAAAATCACTCATCTGCACCGTCAGAAAGGAAGCAGAACCCATTTCCAGGTCTTTCCACTTCACCAGCAGTGAAGATGAAGATGATCATGATTGAGTACTGAAAAGATGGGACGAATGTTTTATTTCTACAAGGATATATGAAAGAGTGCCTTTTCATCAACTGCTGCTCTGAAGGGGAGACAGCTGAGGTTTCTTATGAAAGCTTTTGCAATTTAGTTAAATCCTTTGCTAACAGAAACTGCATTGAAATGAGTTTGAGATCTATTTAGAAATAAGCAAATTATGTTTATTTCTTATATATCACTAGAAATAAACCATCATCAAAAACTGAAAATGCAAATTACCTGCATGTCCTGGAGAACTGGTCAGGGATTTGTTCTAAAATGCAAAATCGGTAGATGACTGATAATTGACCAAAAATACGTAATATATAGCAGTTGATCCTACAAGAAATCTGCCAATCCTTTACACTCAGCTTGCCTATCTAAATAAAGAAGTTGAAGAATAAACTCTTCTGTGCCTTAGAGATGATGGATACATGCAGGCTGCACTGGATGAAACTTGTGTTCCTTCTGCTGTATGTACTTCAGCTGGTACATCTACTGGAGTCCTTTCTGTTTAAAACTAATAAAAAAAACCCAATATTTGAAGTAAGAGTAGCGTACCGATTGAACAGTTGACAGTGTATCATAGAGGGTGACTATATGGCAGGCAATGAAGGGAATGACTGCTCAATTTCATGAGAACTGTTTTGATCTGAGGACATTATGTCCTCCTCATGCATTTTCTAGCAGTGGAGTTCATGCCAGCAGCTGGTCCTGGGTGCACGCCATGGGCTTCCACCTAACAGGCAATGCAAAGGTCGTCTGTGTGCCTTACTCTGACTCATGTCTCTCTAGCGAAAGCTTTCTTTTCTTTTGGTCTGTTCTGCAGTCTGTTCAGTCTCTTGAGAATTAGGAAAACTCACCTTTGCTTGCCTTCCTCTCTTTGATCTTACTGTGCAGACATTTAATTGCCATCATGTGCTCAGGACAGTTCTCTGGTTACAGACTTCAATGATCTGACTGATCTTAATCCTTGAGACTCAGTATTCTGTTTTGGGAAGACTAGCAAGAGTTTTTGATCAAATGTTGTGAATAAGTTTATGACTTTATGCAAACTTATGCCTTGGAGCAAGAGTTCCATGTGTTTTGAATGTAAGGTCATACAGCTTGCTTTGTCTCATGTGAACAGCAAAGTGTGGGCAAGACCTGCCAGTCTGTGCAGTGCTTAGGGCGGGGGGCTGGGAGCACCGGCTCTGGAATTCAGAATGAGAGGACAATACATGTTGTCATGATGATAGTCTGTATCATGGCAGAACACGCATATCCACTTCCATGGTGGATGATGAGGCTATACCTGGACAGCGGCAGACTGTTAACAACAATTTGACACTGTCTTTTCATCATGATGCTGCAAGGTGAAGCATGCACTTGTCATATCAGCAAGGTGGAGCTATCTGAAGATCAATGAGATGCCCACACTGAAACTGCATTTTGGAGCCTCTCGTGTCTGTACAAAGAAACCGGTGAAAGAATTTAGGTAGGCTGGGGCACTGCCATCTTTTGCAGGGGCTGTATATGCAGCCAACAGCTACAGCTCAGTCATGGTTCCCGTTGGGGTCTAGCAGTACGTGGCATGAAGCACAAGTTTCTCAGAAGAGAAAGAAAAGTCTTCACTCTTGTGCACCATTCCACTGCTGCAGGGTTGTTCCAAAGCTAAAACCAGATTCACTAACACGTTGAGGACTTCTTTAAAATAATCATATCCCTGTTTTGGTTTAAAAGGTCAGTGAGTTACTCCCTGATCATGACCTAGCATCACCATCATCTTACAGTCTGTTGAGAAGTTTTGTCAGTCACCTTGCCATAAGTCAATGCCACTGCATAAGTAACTGAACAACATTAAAGCCTAATTCTGTGATCTGAATTAGCAACCAGAAATCTTTATTTGGACACTATTTTTATTGTATTTCCACCAAGCTAAAAATAATACCCTGAAAGAAACAAACAAAACCAAAGTAAATCCAAAACTCCTGAGGTGGGGGAAGATTCAGCACTGGTGTGTCACCACCTCCAGATATGGGGTCACGCTGATGTGTTGAACAGAGATTTCTTCAGGAATGGCTTTAGGATTGATCTGCCACTCTGTGGTAGTGATTCAGTGCCAGCCCTGGTTCTGGCTGGAGGCAATCCAACCTGAGCACACCATTACTGTGCAAAAGCACACACCAGTTGGCTGCTGCTGTCGAAAAGTTGTGTGGGGGAAGAATCCCACTATATGGTATCAAGGTAATCCAGTATAGGTGAGGGACTTGACCTACCTTGAGTCCTGCTAGGTGAATATCTCTGGTGCCTAGAGGCTTAGTAATTTACTCTTCTCAGCATTTTAAATGCTAATTTTTGTTTTCAAAATCTTAAATAAGAACCAAACAATCACTGTGTATGCCAGCAGCTTTACCCTTCGTCTCTAATGAAATCCAATTGTGACCTTACAATAGGAACTGAGAGCACTGCACTAAATCAAATTCTAGTTCAGTATGCATCTATGCTACCATTATGTTAATGAAGTTCCTGGTATGGTGCAAGAATGAAAAATATATTACAAAGTGCTACATGTACTGAAATATTAATTATTTAGAAACATGCAGGATGAAGGTATCCCATCAGGGAGACAGCAAAATCGAAGAATGGAATAATACATAATGTGGAAGGTGGTTTGAAAAAAACAGGGAAGAGAATAAAGAAACAAATGGGACTAGGACAGCTTTGAAAGTCTGGCCTCAGTGCAGCACCTACACAACAGCAACATTTTAGAAGGATTGAAAGGGTAGCAAGGTAAGACCTCGGAAAGTTTCAGAGAAAGAGAATGAAGTGATGAAGTCAGTAGATAAATCTGATGATTTTTTTTTTTACTTATGGGGACTGCATACAAGTGAGATGCTAGGAAAAATGTTGTATAGCGGCTGTTATGCCTTCCCATCCTGCTCTTCAGCTATGCCATTTACCAATTTATAGTTAACACTGAGAAACACTGTACACACTCACCCCTCTCCCCAAGTCATTCAATTTAAATCCTTACTTCAGGCCTCTATAACTAACTCTCACCTGCTGGAGAGAGCATACTGTAGATCCCATAGCATATTAGTTAGTTTGAGGCTTCAGTACAAAATGTTTCATGCAATTACTGGGATTCTTCCTCTGTAGACTTCATGGACCTTCTGGCACTTGTACAAAGTACATTTCTAAACCAGACACCTGAGTTCCACTCACAGTTAGGTATTTCTATGTTGTTTCATCACATTCTGATGAAGAGGACTGTGTACAAATATTTTGCTTTATAAAAGACCTGTTCAGAGCAGCTTGCTATGTAATGAGATCTTTTAGGGTTTTTCCTGTGTGAAACTCATGCTTTTATAATACAGGGTGAGCAGTGCTGTGCCACATCCAGAACTTGGCTTTCTGAGCTATTTTGGTAGCCAAACTGTCATCTGGGCTCACTTGGAGATAATGGCCTGTAAACAATAATGTCAGGGATGAAGATGGATGGGAATTGTTAACCACAGGTTAGACAGAACATGATGTTCTGTGGGTGTAGGAGAGAATTGTGATATATGATTGGAAAGAACCGACACTGCTAGGTGCAGGTTCTACCAGGGTAGCAGTGATGTGAGGGGATGAATTTTCAAGCCAGCTTTACCTGCCTATGTTAAGGGATGTGCAGAGTGGCAATTCTGCACCAATATATGTTGCTAACACTGAGCTTTAGCAGGAAATAAGTGCATTTTTGTGTTTTTTATGGGATAATTCAGGTTAATCTCATGGTATACACAGCACAATAACTAGAAGATATCCACAGACTTTAGGAAAAAGCTATCATTCTGCTACATGAATATATAGATTTAAATCTCAAAATACCAAGTATTGAAGTTGTTTTTTTAATTTTGTGCAACTCTCAGCCACAGCAACGTACCATCCTATCTTTGTATGTCAATGGGGGTAATATTACAGTTAAAAAGTAACGATTTCCTTAGTAATATCTTTCTTACTTGCTTCACCTAATACCATCTGTAAGCTGTGCTACTAGTGCCCCTTAGAGATCCTATTTACATGCCCAACTGCTTTTTGAAATGTAATTTATAGGGATCAGTGAATGACTGACACACACCTACAGAGACATAATAAAAACCTATGAATATAAATTGCAGTCTTATCCGTGTTTTTTGTCTGAGGCACAGGTTTTTTCTGTATTACAAAAGCATGAAAGAAACTGTAGATCCATGTTACAACTCTTTTGGTGATCAACTTAAAGAAGTTCCAAACCCTTTTCCATTGTCACTTCTGAGATGTTATCAGTCTCCTCAGTGGTGCTGTCTCAACAGTTTGGGTGTACTCAGATTGCTAAATGATCAGTTTAAAAAGAAAAGAAAACCCCAAACCCAGAACTCCTTACTGGCTCACCCAACTTGTTTTATTTGGCTCTTTTAACAGATTTCATTAGCAGTACTGCCACAGAATCATTCCCGTAAAAAATGCTAAATCTGCTACCAAAATCAGGTATGGGTGATGAGGATGAAAGGTCTTACCCTGGGTTTACTGCTGGGAAAATAGTAACATGGCGCTTGAGTTTTGGTGTGGAAATTGTGCTTAAAAAGCAAGACTTTAGACATATGTTTGTTAGGTCTTTACTTCAGAAAACAGTTCTGGTATGTTGCAGAGATGGGTCTTAAATGAGTAAGACAGTGGACTTTCAATACTTGAAAACAGGCAATCCCAAGAGGGTCACTGGAAATGTAACTTCTTGTCAAGGAAAGACAGGTTGATCACACCACACCTGCAGTCTTTTAGAAGTGAGAGGAATATGGGCTTGTGTGCAGGCAATAGGAGACCTTTTTCAGGGAAAACACCAGTTATAATTTGGATAAACTTAGTAAGTAGATACTATTGCACTAAAAACACAGTGTAGTTGCACTATGATTTAAACTTCTTGAATATGTTAAGCATTGAGATAAATCAGGGCTAGAGAGAAATGGTTGCTACGGAAAGCTCCTACACCTTTTCCTGTTATCTCTGGATCTGAGAAACGTGCCTTTTATCAGCACTTTTACACTAATCCATCTTTTTCCTAAAGGAACTGGACATCCAGCAAATTCACCTTGCAAATTCATACTGTTAAGAGCCTTGAGCTTCTTGCAGTCCTCCACACTTTAAAGGCAGACAGGATTTCATCCCACTGCTTGTCTTTCACCTGCTGTCCCCATGTTTCTGCTCCCTGTTCCCAGGTTTAATTGCATCACCCACTTCCCAAGTTTATTCAGGAGAAGACCTACACTCACCTTCCCCACTTCCCAGCAATTTCTCTCATGTTGGTACACCTGAAAGCTCCACTAATGGAATAAGGTCTGTAAAGTAGTGCACATCAGGGCCCCTTCAGCAACTGCCCTTCCCTCCTTTGTTACTGTAAACTACCTCTGGGGAGGTGTCAGTGATCCATATCCCAGGTCTCTCTAAAACAAGGTCCAATGGTAGTTGATTGTGGTATCACTTGGTCACTAAGATGGGACACCAAGCCTGTAAAACAGACAGAGGTATGGATAGTTACTTTTAAGGCAGTTTGTGGAAAGATCAATGGAATGTCATTAAGCTGACTGAAAAGATATTTACATAAGTATCTTCAAAAAACAATATGGGAGCATTTTGGTGTAATAGGAGAGGATGTCTGTTCTTTCTTGGAGTTTGAATTATTAAAAGAAAAAAAAAAAGGCAAAAAAAAGCAGATGTTAGTGTAGGCATTACCCTCTGGAGAAATACTGGGTTGTGGTCAGCCTTATCTCCTCCTTTGTCAAGGTTCCTGAGTTCTAAAGACTGTTTGACCTACAGTTAGAGTTTTCAAATTAAACAGTCATTCTGACTCTTAATACCTATGGTTTAAAGAAAAGCCTGTATTTCAGATTTTAAGGCTTGTCAACAAGGTACTTAAAAGCAGACTAATCTTGCCCATTGCTCTTACACTTTAACAAGTTATTTGAGTTAGTATAGATGTTCTTCGTTGCAAGCCAAACTAATTTAAAGTACCTGTCCCTTGAAATTTCCGAAGTAGGGGGAGCAGCTCTATGTAGGTATGGACATTCGGTTCCTCAGACAATTGAGAAAGGCTGCAGGAGGAAAATACACAGCATGTGCTGGAAGAAAAGCAGCTCTATATTTTCACATCTTTTGAAATAATGATGTTCTTATGGGCATGCGTTTCTGAGTGCAGCCAAAGGGTATGGGACAGCAAATGCTCAAAATTACACTGCCTAAAATAAATGTCTTCATTTTATCATTCTGTATTAATTTTTAGCATTGAATACTGAATTTTCATTTTCTCTGCCTAGACTAAATTTTTAAGTAATTCTTTAAGTTAATACATTGAAGACACAAGACTATGCTTTTAACAGTGCAGGAGCTTAATATATATACTGTAGTAGAATATCAAAACCTGAACCATTAAAAAATGGTCTCTTCACTTATTCAGCAAAAGTGATTTAAAGGCATTCTTTGCTTACCACAGTTAAAGACGTAAGTAAAAAGAAAGTAACCATGTCCTGGTGATGCCAAACTGCTGAAGGAGGAATGCGAAATAATCCAAGGAATTGATAGGACTAATGGAACACGGGCAGAACACAGACATACTGACCCTGATAAGGCTAACAGAATTCAGACACAGTGACCCTGAAGAGTCGATGTTGTGGATCAGGGTAAGGAAAACATTTCAGACCCACTAATTGCTGAGAGAAACTACTTGAAACTAACCCATCCTCATTATAATATTGAAAGTAACTCCCATTGCAGCAGAAACTTTGAAAAGGTAGCCCCCACATCCTCTGGAACGTGTGTATTGTGTACAATATTATGTAAAGAGTTGTAACCAATCATGTTTTATGACAACTAACTTCTCTGTTTGTTGAACTGTATATAAACCTCCTAAAACCAGGAAAAGATATGCTAGTTTTGTGGATTTACCACCTAGCACCCATCTCTGTGCAGACTCTGTGTGTTGATTGGCTTTTGCACACTGAGTGAAGAACCCTGATTTAGGGATAACACTGGGAGAGAGGCTTCTTAAGCGTTTCTTGACTCAGTATAGAAGTATGCCAGATTTTCCTCCCAAATAATGGTATCTGCAAACTGATAGTAAGGGTCTAAGAGTCAGTTCTGCAGAAAACAAACTACAAAACCCAAACAAAATGTATCTGAATTCTATAGAAGTGGGAGAAAAAGAGGCTAATGACTCTGTAATAATAGATTATCCAACTACAACAAGTATTGGGGATAAAAAGAGAACCTGCCTTGAGGAAATACTGATGGAAAGTTTTAGATCTTTGTAAAGTAACTAAGTTGATGTGAAGGAGCCCCAAGGAAAGGTAGGCATGAAGTGGCTGGATTTGCTTGTAGTATTCTGTGCTGTTTTGAAACCAGAGCCCTGAATAATATTGTTTGGAGCTAGGTTTAAGCAGGTGGGACTAGGACAGTTTGAAATGAGTCTAGAGGAAGTAGCGTATCCCAACAAATTGTGCCAAGGAGATACACGGACACCCAAAGCCAGAAACACTACTCTGACCTGCCAGGTGTCACACAGCTTGCTTTATAATCCTCGCTGCAGGCCACTTCTCACGGGACGCAGTACTGTTTTCCCACAATGGGAAGACAGGTTCTGCTTTTATCCTGATGCATAAGGAAGATTTAAAAGCAGCTGTATGCCTGCTGCTAGTGCAAACCTGATAAACCTATGTACTGTGTAACACTGAACACGTATCTCTTCCTGTGCATGTCTTAGTGCAATGTGATTTGCCTCACTGAACAAACTGGAAAACAGCTGTCTTTTTTTCAGTCTCCCATTTCCCATGGGAACTTCAGCACGCTCTCCTGCTTTGCTGTCCAGCGATCCAGTTCCCCTCTCGCCACTTTCAGAATGACAGGTTACTCAGTCTTGCTTCTCCCACCGCTCCCATGAGCATGACACCCGAAGTCCTTGCAATAGTAATTTTAGAAAGTAATTTGACATTTTCAGTTTCTTCTACTTTGTGGGGTGGCCTTAGAAAAGAATCACAGATTTGGAAGAAAATCACAAATACCATAAATTTTTTCACATGCTTCTGAGCAAAGAAGGCTGCACACTACTTTGCTGAGCAAGGAACAGCCTTGGGGAAGTAGCAGAGAAAGGTATATAGAACTTTTTTCTCCTCGTATGTGTGGCTGGCGTAGTAGGTGTGGTGACATCTGTTTTGCTGATTGACTGGATACCAAGCAAAAACTAATTCCAAATCAAATATAAGAATAAATGCAGTTTATTATATTATACTATAAAGGAAAAATAGCATGCAATATGATAAAAGGAAGCAGTACTAGTTATTATGCACAATATGATAAAAAAGCAATAGGAGCAAAGCATCAGATCGTTACTGCAAAATGTTACAGATACTAAGAAAAGGATACATCACCAATTACCACCTTGACATCATCCAGGCCCACACTTCAGCTGGGAAGCCCCATTGCAGCCAGTGGCAGGAGTCGCTCGGTAACTGGGAAAATTCCTGCACGGTGCGTCCACCCATAGGTGAGGATTCTGGCCTGGTCCTGGAGCTTGCCCACCTTTATACTCAATGAAAAACAAAAATAGTTTACACACCTGGTGTATCCAAACTTTTAAGTTTAGGCTAAGTGCAGGTGTGCCCTATCTCATGATTCGTAAGGTTCACACACACCAGGGACACTGGCCAGACACCCGAGCGTGGTGGAGTTACCGTCATCACACAGCTGCACACAATATTTGTTGTCTGGATGTTCCTGCTCATATCTTGCTTGTTTAGGGGGCTCAAGACAAACACCACCTGCTCATTAAAGCTGTCCTTGAGCTCCCTGAGCTCACTGTCCAAGTTAAGTGGTCCTTAATTAAAGACAAGGGCTTTGTCATAAGCAATCATCAATTTAATAAATTTTCACCACAACATCCCGGTATAAGGGTGTGAGGCATGGACATAGACGTGAGCCCAGGCCTGACGGTTTGCTAGGAGCAGTTACAGTGGGGTGATCCTGATGCTGTCCTCTCTACTGCTGAGAAAAGCAGGGCTGACATGGAGCCTCCCTGCCTCATCTCCTGGAGTCAGTCTTGGTCCGGGCAGCAGCTCTTTGCCCATCTTCTTCCACCTCCTGCCTGCCTGTGACGGGGGGCAGGAGAGGGGACTTGGCAGCGGCTGCGGCTGAAGGGCAGCACCTGCTTGCACGACGGGTGGATGCACAGCCCAGAGGGTGATTCAGAGCTCAGGTTCAGTCTCCTCGGCTGCCAGGCTCAGATTATCTTAAAATATGTACACACACACCCTAGTCACCCAAAGAGAAACTGCTGTTACAGAGCTTATAAAAATAGAAGAGGCTGTGAAGGTGGCAGTGGGGAGATAAATGAGAGGGATAAAACAGAGAAAACAACAAATGTATGGAGGAGAAGAGCGCTCTTAACAAATTCATGGTCAGGGACAAATCGGTTCAGTTGTCTTCACAGTACCTGCCTAGAAGTCTTATTAGAGGTGACAGATCAGGGCATAATGACTATGTAAAACAAAGTGGCAAAACTATCAGATTTGAAGCATTTATCTTTTAATTAGGAATTGTTCAAGGGGGAAGGTGTGTCACACAGTTTAATAAATTTGTCATACAGGTGTGTCACAGTTTAATAAACATGTAAAGAAAAATCTCTGTCTTAGGAAAGGCCAGCGAAATTATTATTGCCTGGTACTTTACACAGTGATGTGATGTGGCACCTAGAAGAGATTCCCCCCCTCCCCCCCTCCGCCCCCCAAGTTCAAAATTTCTGTCAGTCAAACAATCCACAGGAACTGGCTAATCCTAAATGTGCTAGTCCTCTTCATTTTAGGTCTAAAAATGCACTAGGCTGTGGCTGTCCTGCGTCACTGGGCTTCTGCCTCCTGCTGAAACCCTCATGGGATCCACAGGCAGGGCTACATGGTATGGATGCCCACAACCATCTCAAACTTATTTAGGGATTATGATCAGAAAACGACTAATAAACCTGGCACACACTGCTCTAGTTTTAACACCAGCCAGAGAACCAGCAGCTGGAGAGGCAGCATTGCCCCTGCCTGCTGCAGTGCCCTCTCCAGGCCCCGCGCGTTCATTTTGGAAACAGAAGAGCTCAGTTCGCCGCCTCTGCAACAAATGGGTGCCAGATCACACTCCCAGGGTTACTTGTCAGGGTTTCCTTCCCCCACTATGCCTGCTGAATAGGTTCAGTATAAACGGAAAGTTAAAATATCCCATACACTACTTGAGTGAAATCCTAAAAATGGTCCTGTCCCACACCAGTATTTTGACACTCACACATGTATGGGCCTGGTTTCTCTGTCACATGTATTATGTGACACACGAGGTTTTCTTATTCACAGTATTGAAGGCTGGGGGTTTTTTTAGTTCTCTAGACTTCTAGAAATAGTGGTACAGCTCAAGAATTCTGTTACTAGACAAGGCAAGCAGGGGTTGATTTCTCTTCTCCCATGCAAGCTCAAATTTGTTTACATAACTTTCTTCTGATAGCATCAGCGTTAAAAAATGTGAGGTATAGCAACCTCAGTTTTAAATGCTCTGTTAGAAAATAGAAAGCTGCTGACTCCTGACCAATGCACAGGAGGAAAACATATAGTTTTTATGTTAGCTGAAGCAGAAGATTTCAGTTTGTGCTGTACCCATTATGGGCTTGAGTGAGTCTTGTAACAGGACTATGCTGTCCATTCAAGTAAACACCTCCAAAGCAGAGCCAGACACTTGTATCTGAACTCCAGTTGGGAAAATTAGATAGTTCACATCCCTCTAGTTCTTTGCAATTCAAGACCGAAAAAAATGCTACATGCAAGTACAAAGGGAAAGTGAAAGATCTGATTTAATAAGCAATGTAATCATTACTATTGAAAAATTACCAACATAAATTTTCAAGGCCTGACAATGTATGTGTTGATAAATTTAAGAAGAAAGTTTTAGGATATTTCTATATACGTATATGTGTGCAAAACAATGACTTGTTTCTAATTGCATTACCTTTATGTTTTGATACAACTACTGATACTGTAGGTGGATTTAATCCTGCTTTTAGCTTTCTATTTTTTTCAATGACATGTATCTTTTAAAACTGAGCAAGCATGCTGTTAAGGAGGGTCTGGACCCACCACAGGTTGGCAGGGAAGAGATCAGATCAATTACAAAACTCATGCCGCATCTGTGAAGGCAGAAGTATCTAAAAAGTCATAAAACCTAGGTTAACACCTTGACAAATAACCATAACAGGCACTTTTGAGAACTTGCAGCTGATTTGAACAATGGGAATCCAACCTTTGCCACTGAGGCAAGAAAGCTGTAGGAGGGAGCAGGAGCCTGCTGTCCTGCACTGTGTCGCTTTCAGAATCACTGGGAGTCAATCACTGCTTTATACTGTTGATTCTGAGCATCTGCTAATGCTCTTTCATATCAGTTTTAGAATGTATGCAACTAAGCAATCTGTAGGTATATCTGTAGAGTGTCTTTAATGGTACTGGCTAGCCCTGGCCATCCACACTGCTGGCTCTGAAGACTTGCATGGGCTTTCTCTAGCCTTGGTAAGCATGTGAATGCTCAGTTTATTATTGTTCACCACAAAGAAATACTTTAACAAATGGATACCCTTTAATGACTTCTCATTTTTAATGCAAAGCTAGTTTCTCTTTTTCTTAAGTTCATACTAGATCTACACCCCTGCACAGATCAGTTATATGTGAACAATCCAGAATATCAGTTCAGTTGTTTAGAGGTGAAGTTCAGACTCTGTCTAGAAGGCAGTATGTCTTTCCTCAGTCTTTCAGTGCCAATATTTTTATTGTCATTCAAAGTCCAGCAATGTGTGTTTTTAATTTAGGTGATAAATCTGCTACAGCCTGTGAAATAAGAAATGACTAGACCCATTAGAGGCTTTGAAAAATGAAGCATTTCATTTGGAGGGCATTAGGTTTCAATGCCACCGATTCACTTACCGGATTTTCAACGTAACAGATTTGACTTATCGAGACAGAACTATAAAATACCATTTTTTATGTTGAAGGCCTGAATAAATTACGTGACATGGCATGATTCACCTAGTAATGGTAACAACTAAGCAAAGCTGATGATGTCTTCTATGCAGTGCTTGGAACAGATGTGCATGGTGCCTGCTTCTGACTGTCGGCTAGACAAAAGGAGACAGCAGTCAGTTAGCAGCATTTAGAAATTGTTTGACAGATAATGGATTGTAAGAACTTGGTCTCTGTAGAGCAAGAGGGCTTGGAGCTTATCCCTGCTATCAAATTACTGCAGACTTTAAAAAAGCTTGCTACAGCAAATAATTTAGCCTTTCCATACAACAAAAAAGAGATGGGTGAAGAAGTGGAAGGAGATTTATTTTCACTAAATCTGATCCTATTAAGATGTATTCAGATTGTTAAATTCTTAAGTTCTCTGTAAAGGACAAACCGTTGCAAAAGGTCTCATACTCTTCCTGTGGTTGGAAGCATTACATTTTAAATGAGGTAGGGTCTGCTCTTTTTCCTAAATCACAGATGAAAATAATGGACAGCTTGGTGCCCAGTGTTCTTTCTGTATTCCACTTGGGTACATAAGTTGAGATTTGTTTGAATGACCTTGTTAATATTATTAAAAAACAAACAGACAAAAAAAATCCCCAAAACCAAAACAAAAACCAACCAAACAAAAACCCACAAAAAAAGCCAGACCCCAAAGCTCACATTTTGACATGCATAATTACATCATTTGGGTTAAATCAGAAGTTACAGCTTTCTGTGACCTTTCTGGGACTATAAAGGGGCAGTTTGTCCAAGACCATGAATGTTAGAAGATCCATATAGGAATTATCATGGAATGACACAGATGTACTGGTATTTATCTGTCTTCAATTCAGCTGTTTCTGGGCTCAAGTGTGAGCCTCGCAGTCCTAGGCTCCTTATCTAGCCTTCCAGTGTAAGAGAACAAACAATCTGGACAAAGGGAGGGATAAGCAGGGTGTATGTAATACTGGGATCTTGGGAAGGCAAGACCCTTGTAGTCCCTACTGGGATTTCAGTCCAGACCAGCACCCTTGAGGTAAGGTGGCAACATTTCTGTGCCCAGTCTCAACAGAATATTTTATACACTGAAAACCCAACAGAAAATGTCCTTTGTCATTAAGGCTCGTGCGTAAATATTTTTAAACTGGTATTGCAGCTGAGCTTGTGAGTCCGAATGCCTCAGCTTTGCAGAATGGCTGCTGGAGAATTGGAAACATGTCAGCTCAGGGTCATCTTAACCTCATTTTATTGCACGTGGGTGTGCCCTTAATTGTTCTGTCAAGGGCAGAGCATTCACAAGTCCCTCTCACAGCCACATCCAACAGGGAAAACTGTTATGACCTCTCCCGAGTATGTGCCTTAATGGAGGTAATGTGGATAATGTAGCTCTGCCCTTGAAAAGACAGGCTGCAGTATGCTCTCAGAAGATGATTTGGACATGCAGAATGTTGCTACTGACTAGTTGGGACGAGCTTTCTGCATCATAATTGTCTGCTCACTAACAGATTAAAAAAAAAAAAAGAAAAAAGGAACAACTGCACATAATGATGGCACTGCTAACTCATGTCTACAGAAAAGGTTAGGGAAAAACTAAGCAAGCCCCACTTAACCAGCTCTGAGGGTACTACAGTAATCTGTCGGCAAGGGCACAGTTCAGATTATGAAAGAGACAGGTCAGTGTCTGGAAGACAGAACAGCCTTGTTTGTTTAAGAATTTATAACATACCTCAACTCCTTGAAAACTTTTCTGCAGCCAAGGACACCTCAAAATGCTGACACATCTCCTTTAGGACTGAAGAATTAATTGCCCAGTCATACTTGTTCTCAGAGATGGAAAATGTTCTGGAGGAGCCAAATGGACACTTGATAAAAATGTGGGTTTTCCTGGAAAGGAATGCCAACTTCAGTCTGAAGAGCACATTTGGAGTTAGTGTTGCCAACTCTGATCAAAAGAAACAAAAATTCTGAAATGCTGATCTGAAAATGCTGATGCTTCTGAGAAGATCAGCTAGACAGACGTTCTGATCCTCGCTGTATGGCAAGGGTTTGCAGCATATGGAAATGCATCATCAGACAACAAGCTTAAATGCCAACCTGCTTTCTTTCTTCAGAAGGCATCAGTTCCAAATTATTAACAAAATGTTTCAGGAAACTGTGAAGTGTGAAACTACCTGGATCTACCCCTTCTTTGAGCTCTGACACATGATCAGTCTGATTACAATGAGGAAAAAAAGATTTATGCCATTTCCGCATAACTTGGATGATACATGGAGTTCATTGGTGGACTGATCACTGCTTTTTGAAATACAGGCTATCCATCATCTTCTCTCCATATGGCCACAGACAGCCATCTGTCAGGGAGGCTGATGTCAGCAAATTTGAAAAAGATGGTTGTCCTGCTTTCGGCTGGGATAGAGTTAATTTTCTTCCTAGTAGCTGGTGCAGTGCTGTGTTTTGGATTTGGTGCAAGAACAATGTTGATAGCACACTGATGGTTTTAGTTGTTGCTGGGTGATGTTTATTCTGTCAATGACTTTTCAGTTTCTTGAGCCCTGCCCACGAGAGGTGTGGAGCGGCACGGGAAATTGGGAGGGGACACAGCCAGAACAGGCGACCTGAACTAGCCAAAGGGATATTCCATACCATATGGCGTCATGCTGAGTATGTAAGCTGGGGAAAGAAGAAGGAAGGGGGGGGAACATCTGGCATTATGGAGTTTGTCTTCCCAAGTAACCGTTACGAGTGATGGAGCCCTGCTCTCCTGGGGATGACTGAACACCCGCCTGCCCATGGGAAGTGGTGAATGAATTCCTTGTTTTGCTTTACTTGTGTGCACGGCTTTTGCTTTACCTATCATCAGACAACTTGCCTTAATATTGTTCTTGATACTATACTTTCCATTACTCCATTAAAAACCCACAAGGAGAAATGTTACAAGACCTTGTATACTGTGACTTTGCAAGGCTACAGAAGGAGGATATGACTAAAGAGAGTCAAATGTTTCTAAGAAGAAGAAAAAAGACATTTTCTTATGTTTAACATCATGGCATTAAAACCTCTTTGTAATGCTTGTAGTGGCACTTCTATTGTACTGTCCTCAGTGCGGAATTACTCAAACATTCCTCATGGACCTAGGAAATGTTATCATTAATGCATCTGAGCCGAAATCCCTTCTCAGTCTTGATGGTCCCTGTGCAGCTAAGAAAGCTGAAAGAGAAAGTCTAGCTGCAAAGGGGAGGGGATGTTTCCAGTGCTTTTTTTTATTATTGTGTACCCAGCTTTTGGTAAAGGACAAGTCTTTTGGCTTTCAGATGCTTTTACTGCACCCATGTATAAGAACAAAGTCACATTTCACATGACCACAATTATGGCATCTTGTTTACCTGCATGTAGAAACTGGAAGGCTCAGATCAGATTATATTATGATGTCTAAACATTTATTTTGCAGACAGAGAATCTTGGTAGCTATAAGGGCTCCCTGACATCCTCGCTTAAAGCATTCCAATTCTCTACCAGTAACTGGAAGAAGACTTCAGATGCAGATATTAGCAGGCAGATCTATAGGAGACCACTGTACTCTTTAAGACAAATCACCTGGAGAAGTGGGAGACAAGCAGGGAGAAAAGGTAACTCAAAAAAGCTCAGTAAACCTTGTGTAACCATTAGCAATGTTTGTACTTGTATAATTTTTCTTGGAAGACATCCCAGATGTAAAGCTAACACTGAATTCACTCCTAATCAATGTGCCTTCTCCACCACAGGCGTGCCTGCACACACTGAATAGGGGGCTTATTCTCCTGTTGGGACTGAGGACATGCCCCAGCCCCGCTGCCGGGACCCGGGCAACAGCAGCACACAGCAGAGCCTGGGAGTTATGGAACCACCACCACCACCCGGCACTGCTGCAGATGGTCAAGCACCACGGCCATGGGGGGTTGCAGTGTTCAGTGCAGTGGCAGCCAGTTTCTGCCCTTACTGTATAGCAACCTCCTGTCCTGGCTCTGGAGTGAACGACAAATGACAGGGAAGAAGAGAGGGAGCGGGTGGGGAGGATGGTCTTGCTGATGTGTTGGCCAAGGCAACTGTCAAGCTATAGGAAGCCAGCCCTGCTCATTTTTTGAGGTCAGTTTGTTCTCACGTGGCTGGCTGAAGTCATTATCAACATTCCTCTGAAGAAATGACCTTTCTATTAAGGTGGCAACCACATTTGAATAGAGAGTATCTGGACTGTTTCCTGCAAACTATAGCACTGTATAATCAGAATGAGAGAGAAATTAATAACAAGGCAGATATTGAGGTTAAATATCAGTTTGTGTCTGTTTCAAAAGTAGGATGTTCTAAAGTTGCTCTTATACTAAACTTTGAAATGACAGGAACAGTTGGGGAATAATTACAATTTTAAGCAGACAACACCATTCCCTATGCTAGAGTCAATTTAATTAAAAGCATGTGAGTGAGAAGTTCATAGAATGATAAACAGCCCAGGTTGGAAAAGACCTCAAAAGATTATCTGGCCCAAACTTCTGTGGGAAAGGGAACCTAGATGAGATTGTCTAGCATCCTGTCCAGGTACATCTTGTAAACCTCCAGCGATGGGAACTCCATCACATCCCTGGGGAGGTTGTTCTAGTGAATTATTATTCTCAGTGTAAAAAATTGCTATATTATATCAAGATGAAACCTCTCCTGAAGCTGGGGGTTCATATATGAGCAATAATAAGGAAGGCTGTATGTAGCCATCGTGTGTAGCAGCAGTATTTGTTCAATATTCTTGAGTTTGGGGTGTGAGGTTTTTTTCACAGTTAACTTTGGGGCTACTGAGCTCTTCACAGTGATGTGTCAGCAAGGTCAGACCACTTGTACCTCAAAAACCATCTGTGCAGTTGAAATTGTTTCTCTGCACATCTCCACGAACACTCCACACTGGTAATCTGCTGGTATATTATCAGATTGCCCATCTTTTTAGGTCTTTCTGAAGTTTATTGCAATTCTCTGGTGACTGGCTTTTATCATCTCTCAGCTTGGTCCCTCTTTCCAGGGTGTGAGCAAAAAAGTCAGTCAGGTTTATGAGGTACAACCTGCTCTTTGCAGGCCCATGCTGTTGCTGTTCAGCAGTTGTCTGCCTTGTGCTTCCAGATTAATTCCCTTATAATTTGGTCAGTTGTTTTTACCAGTACTGATGTCAAACTAAGTGATAATGTTCCAGACTTTACCCATCTTTATTGCACATTGATACCACATTTTCCCTTGCAGCTGTTATTAATTTATTTTAAATAAGCATGTGCTAATGGTATCTTTCTTTGTCCTCCCTGGCAGTTCTACCAGACCAGCAGAGGTGTGACCTTGCTGCCTTGGGCTTTGTGAGAAATCACTGCATGAGTGTGGACAGAGGAAAGCCATACAGGTCTGAGGGGTAAGGATTTGCTTTCGGGGAATGCTGGCTCCTCAGCTGACATCCTTGGATGCATTTATTTTACAAGCATAGACATAAACTCTCCTCACCTCAGAACATAATGGCCACATCCATACTGAAATGTGGATGCTGGCAAGGAGCCCAAGTCCTTTGCCCCTGCTGATGTAGTCCAGCATATGACATGCCCCTGAAATGCCAGTTTTCTATTTTTCATTTTTCTTTAAATGGAGCCTCCCAAATAAACTAATTACCTGTATGTTACTTATATTGTCACTGAAACTGGGAATAAGAAAACCCATTAACTCCAATGTAGCATTAAGAAGTAGGCATTCCTTTATTGCAGTGCTGGATGCATGGGGAATCGCTCCACCTAACATGTATGCCATATGTTTCATTCAAGCAAAATTATATAGTCCACACTTATGTTTATGCATTACATTTCTCAGAAAAATCATACATATTCATTCAATAGGCAGTACTATGTTGATTAAACATCACACATGCTCCTTACAGGTATTTTAGAGTCTTCTAAGGGGTCTCAAACGATAGTTGACCCTATAGTTACAGCTGATTGATCACTGAACCTTAATTTACTTCCCTTATATGAGGAGTCCATGTTTGTTTCAGCAGTTACCTATACACTGATCTCCTCAGCTACTGTACAGTCTCCTCAGCAACCATAACTTTTAGACAACTCTTTCCCTCTTGGCATAAAATTACACTGCTAAGTCTGATTAGCAGCCTCCCCATAGTGATGATACTGAAACAAACCATATAGTTACAAAGCTAAAACAGACTTCCTACACGGTAACAATATGAGTTACATTCTGCAACCCAAAGGGTACCTAGGGGCTTAGTCTGGATTTTTTTGTTGTATGTGCTCCAGCTTGCATTTCTGATGCCAGAAGTCAGTAACTTGTATTCATAATGGCAAGGATGTGGAAGAAACCAGCAAACACCTTACAGCAGGCAAATTCACTACGAGCTGGCAAAATGATGGAAGGAAATTCAATCTTAAAGTGCAGCCTCTTGTATTTGCGTTTCTATATTAGCAGTCTTCTGAAACTGTATCCTCAAACACATCAAACTCAATGCAAGATGAAAATCACAGTTATCGTCAGTGACAAGTAAAACAGATGACTTGTCTTGAAAGCTTTAAACTCATCTGATTCATTTAAAAAAAAAATCCTCAGAAACTACTTAGCATCTGTATTTCCCTCCTTAATAATTAGTGCATTGAACCAATATTGCACTTTACAGTGGTGACTGTCTTTTATCTGAGAATTGAGCTGTCAGATTAAACCTCCTCTTAATTCCAAACTGACATAATTTTCCTTCCTTCTAATTGCCACCATGAAAAATTAAATCTTTTCTTTTGCCTCACCTTAATTTTATATTTATAGCTTCATCACCTTCCTCCCCCTACAATTTTCTTTCTCATTCATCTTCTGCATTTATTTATGCCTTGGCATTATTCTCTTTCTGTGTCATAACGCTCCTTCATTCCACCTGCTTTTTATCAAAACATAGCAATGTCTCCCCATAGAAAACTGCATTAGGCTGAGGAGCTTGTGCTGCTTTACAATTACTCAGATAAATATCTGAAAGAATTAATAATTGTATCCAACCCGGAGTACTCTTTATCTGGCTTCTTCAGGCACAGTTAAACTGTCTCAGGTAAAGATATTTCCCATAGATTAGAATTAGGGCTGTATTTTGTAATTCTCCGTTGAATTTCATCTTTTAATATCTGGAAAAAAATGTCCTATCAATGCATTTCCCTTTATGGAACATTCATATATTTGTGAAATAAATGTATTTCCTCACAGATGTGACTGATGGTGACAGCAAGAGCCAAATTTACTTGATTTGAGTTTTTATCGCCTCTGGAATAAATGCGTGACTACCGTTACCCTAGAGCCTTTCTGGTCTAGAGGAAAATGGCAAGTGAGCTTTTGAACTAATACTGAGCCAGAAGATACTATTCAGAGAAAAGCCACAGATTCACTAATAGAAATAAAGAAATAACCCTCCTATTTTCTTAGTGGTACTGGACTTAAGAGCGTAGAGGAATATTAATAAAGTATTGAAAACCTGTTGTAGAATTCCTCATATTTTTAATTTTTTGTCCAGAGCCTACAGACTTTTTTTATAGCCAGTTTAAGTCATAAAGTATTGGTGTCAGATTTGTTCAACCCATCTGCACATACTTAGAGACCTTTTTACCCAGACAACAGGTAAGCTACAGTGAACTTCAGCAGTATCAGAGACATGTATTTTGTTGTACATATGTACGTATTTGTAGATGTTTAGTGAACCAGTTATCTATGAAATAAGTATGTTTTAGATAAGGGCATTTTGTTTTGAGTGCGTGTCTCAAACATGTTAGACCTGAAAAGAGAATATTAAGAGCAAAAGAAACAAGAAAGAGCCGCAGTAAGCTGAAATTCTGACTCATCTTATTAGTTGCTTCAAATTTTGAATACCTCGGGTGATTATCCTCTGTTTCACAATACATATCTAAATGGATATCTAAAGGACTGTTTTGAAGACCATCTGTACGGCACAACTACAAATTTTTTAACATCTTCACAAGAGCAATGTATTCCAGAAGTTGTGTCTTCTGAACGAACTCAAGTTGTTTCACCTTGGTGTGAAGGTGAGTGGGTTGGAGGCTGCACTCAAGAAGAAAATGTCATCTACAAAATGCGTGTCCCCTGTTCCTCTCACAAACATACACCTGGTTTGATCTATTGCTTACAATGTTCCAGGTCTTGAAATTAAGGCTAAGGCAGTCAGTCAGCTAGACATTATCAAAAGATTGCAATATGCACTGCATTTCAACTCTACAATATGAAAATTACATTTTTTACTTCGGCTGTTGTCGAAGCCTGTCCAATATGCCTTCCATTTCCTTTGCCACCTACCAGTTAGGGGGGCCATCTGTCTTCCCAATGAAAGTTAAAGAGCTGATATATGAAAAGCACCAGTTCCTTTTAAAATAACTTTCCCCACTGTTTTGTATTCATGTCATTTTATAGTGATCAGACACTGTTTCTTGTTGCTCTTCCTTAGTACAGGCAAGTTTTCTTAGCTATTGAGAGTGTTGCTGTCAAGTAAATGTTGTTTGGGGATTTTCCTTTAAGTGCAGCTCTGTGAGAAGGCATCAACTGGAGCAATCTGGTGTTCTTTCATGAAGATTTTCCCTTCTGGTTTGAAAGTGACATATGTGTAGGATGAAAACTACATATTTCTTCAGAGGATGTGCTATTTTTTGCTATTTGAGATCTGTATATTCTGTTCATGTTCCATAAAAGATGAATGTAAAAGGCTTTTTTTTCTTGACTGAAGTTCTTGGGGAAAGTCTGCACTATTCCCTCTGATATTACAGAAAAAAATTATGCCCCAGGAATTTGTTGAAAAGTAACATAGAACATATTATGTTGTGCAAGAGAAATAATAGATATGTCCCAGCTGGGTTCCTGGACTTTCTTAATTGTCATTTACTTTCAGCTAGTCAATGCTTTGCAGTTCTGTCTGGTAGATGATATAGTACATCAGGGAAATTACAGTTGATTTCTAAAACCTATTTCAAGGAAAGCATTGAAAGAAACTAAAGACTCAGCAGAGAAGTGACAGAAAGAGATAGCATTCCTGCTCCCTCATCTTTAAGGATCGTACTGCAAATCACTGTAAAGGTTTCCTTCCTTAATTACTGAAAATATTAGGGATACTGCTTAAATAATGACACTGAAGAACAGGGGGTTAAGATAGTATTTTTCTCAGGTTTTTGATACAACTGACAAAATCTTAGAAATTCTCAAACTGATAAAAAATAGATGAAATACCTTTTATGGCTCTTGTATCATATCTTGCGCCCAAAGGTACAAGTTACTCTTATATAGATGTTGATGGTAATTTCACTTTCCCTTCATATACTTCTACAAAGGCACATTATACGGTGTTAGCTAATCTATATAGAGATGTGTGGTGCTAATCTCTATGCCAGCTGTACTGTGAGTAATCAAAGGAAATCCAGCTGAAAAATGCATCTTCGTTTCATGGCTGACTTCTGAAGTGTAAATTAACCATTCCCCTAGTTTTTATATTTTTGGAAGACAAGAGTGAGTGCTTCATTTCTAGCAAAACAGATGACATTCTTATGAAAGAGATGAAAAATACAAATAATCAGGGTATGAGATCTGTCTTCTGAGTTTTTCTTACATTTGACACTTTCCCCAGTAAAGTAAACCAAGGACTGGGAATAAGGTTTCTCCAGTGACAGTTAATTGGTTTCAAAAGTGCAATTGTACAGAATTTTTATTTTTACTATTCCTTACAGCGGTAGGTATTAATGTAGTATCCTAAATAGCATGATTTGACCTATTATAGGATACAGAGAACAGATGAATAGTTAATTGCTAACTTAATGCCAGAAACACTGTTAATATTACTATCCTTTGTATGTAGAGATTCTACCTCTCTTTTCCAGCTCAGATTGGTATTCATACAATGGGGAAAAAATCAGGCAGCATTGAACGAAATGAACCACAGTGGTGGCCAGTGTTTTTTAATGTATTCTCATATATTGCAACTCAATGCATACCATGAGATTGTTTTCCCTTTTATTTCGATTCTGATTAGTTTCTAAAATGTTGATTTTAGCAGCTGAGTCCTATATGGAAAGCAGAAGTGTGTAGTATATACAGTTGTACGAGACAGACTGCTTACTTAGAGGGACCAAATAGGTTACGTAATTTTTTCTCTCTCTCTTTTTAAAAAAGCCACAGAATCACAGAATTTTTTAAGTTGGAAAAGACCTTTGAGATCATAGTGTCCAGCTGTAAACCTAATACTGCCAAGTCCACCACTAAGCCATGTCCCTAAGCACCACATCTACACGTTTTTTAAATACCTCCAGGGATAGTGACTCAACCACTTCCCTGGGCAGCCTGTGCCAGTGCTTGACAGCCCTTTCGGTAAAGAAATTTTTCCTAATAGGAAATCTAAACCTCCCCTGGTGCAACTTGAGGCCAGTTCCTCTTATCTTATCACTTGCTAGTCAGGGAAGAGACTGACACACACCTTGCTGTAACCCCCTTTCAGGTAGCTGTAGAGAGCAATAAGGTCTCCCCTCAGTCTCTTTTTCTCCAGGCTCAATGACACCAGTTCCCTCAGCTGCTCCTCACAGGACTTGTGCTCTAGACCCTTTACTGGCTTCATTGCCCTTCTCTGGACATGCTCCAGCACCTCAATGTCCTTCTTGTAGTGAGGGGCTCAAAACTGAACACAGTGTTCAAGGTGCAGCCTCACCAGTGCCAAGTACAGGGAACAATCACTGCCCTAGTCCTGCTGGCCACACTATTTCTGATACAAGCCAGGATGCTTTTGGCCACCTTGGCCACCTGGGCACACTGCTGGCTCATGTTCAGCTGGCTGTCAAGTAATAAGCCCCAGGTCCTTTTCTGCCAGGGCAGCCTTCCAGTCAACTCTTCCCCAAGCTTGTACTGTTGCATGGGGTTGTTGTGACCAAAGTGCAGGACCCAAATAATGTAGAATATGTTGTGGGAAGAATGGGACTGTTTTGACTGTAATGAATTATTGTATTTTTTCCCCCAGAAATATTATATGAAAGTGATATTATAAAGAATAGAAGGAGAAGTTACAGTTTTCCAAGGTTTTTTGGGTTTTTAGTTGTTGTTTGGTTTGGGGTTTTTTTTGTATAGGTGCAGACTGGTCACTCTTAAAATTTCCTGTAATTTTTGACACAATTATTTTAGTTTGGATTAATTTTTTAAAAGATAGACAGACCTGTCCAAAATAAAAATATGAGAACATCCCTCTCACTGTATTATTAACATTATGTAACATTATATGACATTAAACAGTTGAACGATGTCAGAGTTTGAGAATAGGTACTTCTGTGTGCTGAGATATTCTGGTGTAAACTCTAGAAAACCTATGGCTAAGTTGATAAATGACATTGCTTCTTTATCTCACCTAGGGTGTTTAAAATGAAACTGTACTTTGAAGTAAAAACATGGCTTTACAGAATGGCCTTGGTCAGAAATACACCTTTTTGTTGAGAAAGTACTTCCATCCTAGAGCTGTGCTCCCTGGTAAGGAAGAAATAAGGGAAGAAAGAAGTTATTATGTTGGCCAAGTGGCAAAGAGTTTCCTGCTGATACTATGAAGATACGAATCACCAGTCACAGACAGATGCCCTACGTTCACGGGCCATACACATGACCACATGACGGCCCTTTCAGATTCCAGCTCATTAACAAGCCCAAAGCATCACCTGACTGCTTTGCTCCAGGCCTTCTTCTTTGGTGGATATTAATAACTGCTAGAGTAATAACACTGAGAGCTGAAGCAAAATTCTGACTTCAAGCAAGTATGTGAACGATTACTTGGGAATGAGCTATATTATTTCTATTTGTTTATAGGCAAAATTGGTTCAAATTACGAAGAAATGGATAGATAACAGGCTCACTGCTTGTCTGCTCTACACCCCTTTAATTACCCCTTAAGTATTGCTGATGATACTTCTAAAAGCAGAGTTTCCCCAGGTCTGTAAAGGACACTGAATCTCCTTATGCCTGCTTGGAACCATCCATGAAATAGTGTTTATCTCTTTTAGGTGCCTTCTGCACATTATGTAACTAGAATTTGTCAAGCTGAATGAGGTTTTTGGAGTACAGAAGATGCTTTGACAGTACAGGCATGACTGAAGAATTCCACATGCTGGAGGAATTACCTTTTACCTGTCTAAACAACCTAGGCACTGATTAACAAGGCACTAGAGGATGCTGGTTTGGTCCTGCCACAGGATGGTGTCCTCTGTCAGAGAGACAGTCAGAAACAGTATCTGATTCAGCCGTCCAGTTTTAATCTGAGGCAAGACCAGTCACATCGTAGTGGACTAAATACACTAGTAAGTAAAGGTTTAACTACATTTACAGCAATCCTTACCTTACTTTATTCCAGGTGTGAGCCAAATATTTCCTTCTATTTCTCTCCTCTGATTCTACAGCTACAGCCTCAGATAAAGTCCTTGGAATTTCCTATAGCTAAAAAATTTTACTCTAGCTAGGATCCAGTTGTTATACCAAAGATGTAAATATTTTAAACAAAGCAAAAAATAGAGATATTTCAAAATTAATTTCTAGAAGATTCTGTTAAGATATGTGCAATGCATATCCTGAATATCTGTGAGATGTGTATCTTAATGCAAAGGATAGAAACTGAGGATAGAAAGTATGAAGCATGATTTTGCAGTCAGTATTTAGATTCTCTTCAGGAGCTGAAATGACATTTTTGGTTATCTTTTTAATCACTCTTATGCCTAATGGGTGAAGCGAACAAAATAAAATTGCTTTCCATAGAGAGCTACAGTGCCTTCCCCAAATCTCAGGGAACAGCATGCTGTGGTGCTGCTTCTCAACACCATCTGTTCTTTGGGTTTGAAATGATTTATGGGAATTGAACTGTTCATGTTTTCCTGTTGACAGTTCAACTTCAGCAAGATGTTCTCAGGGAACAATGAAAATCTAAGCAAATACATACTACCACTAAAGTTTGCTGTCCTGAAACAGTTATGCCATATATTGGATATAGAAACCTGTATTAATAAAATGTTATTCACCTCAGTATACAAATATATTGAGAAGAAGCCACTAGTCCTCTTTGCTTTCACCTCACCAGTCACTTTGGATAGATATTCAAAGCATTCACTTAAAGTATTTTAAAAAACTCTCAAAAGTTATATCAGCCTTTGTGGGAATAGGGTTGAGCCAACACTGAGTACTTGTTAATATCCCTGCTCCATCCCATCCTTCTTGAATTTGTTTTCTAGAAAAAAAAAATAATTGCTATACATCAGCCAAATTCGTGGTGCTGGTCTCTGCCATGTTATTTAAACCTGTTCTTTATCCTGTTTGAGGATGTTTTCGCCCTCAGAATGACTACTATCTTCACACTTGGCTGTTATATTCTTAGCTCAGGTTTGAAGTATGCAATTTCATTTTCATGTATTCTACTGGCATAGTACTGTGCTGCTGGCACATAGGCAGGTCTCTCCTGAGAGGTAGGTAGGAATAGGGCTCTGTGGGAAAGAGCAGGTTAGCTGGGGGCTATGTTCTGCAACCTCTTGTCCTGACTCTCTGCTTGTCAGGAAAGAAGCTCTGAACAGTTGGAGCTGGCCAGAGGATGGCAATTCCATTTTGCATCAACTTCTGAAGTTTCAAATTTTGCACTTGTTTTGCACCAGAACAAAAGACTCGCAATTACTGCCACAAAGTTCAACATGCCTGTCCTTTGGAAAAAATCCTGGAGCTTCTTGGGTCCTGAGCCTCAAATCTACCTCCAGAAGCATTTGCTCCACCTTCAGCCTGGTGACCAAGGCATGAAACACCTGCCTTTGATTCCTTGCTTTGTTGTATTCTGAACAGTTTTCCATCTCAGTTCTTTCTGATTGAGGCAGTGCACAAATCTGAGCATGAGCTTCCTACACTGCCAACAGATTCCCAGTCACATGGCTGAAACATTCAGCAGTTAGTTTTCCAGGGAACCCTGAGTTTCTGAAGATTTTTGGTGAAATATCTACATCTACTTGAAATGAAAGTGGTCGCAGTTCCAACTGGATTAACAAAACACATTAATAAAAGCTTTGTTTTGTACTGACTCAAGGCAAATCTTACTCAAATCGGTAAAAATTTTCCTTAAGAGAGCAAGAATAAAGGCCATAGAAAAAATGGTGATTTGCTATACCATAGAAACTGTAGAAGACAGTCTCTCAATGAAACCGGGAAGAGCAGAGTCTGCATTTCTTTCACATACCTCACTGAGCCAGGAGGATACAGCTAACCACATGGTGAAAGCATTTTGCAGTCCTTAGGGAGAGGCAGATCACTAGGGTAAGTGGTGGTTTTACATTGAAACTTGACAAGTTCTGTTTACACTTCAGATCTCATTTTCCTGGCAAATCTAACACGAGATCTGTGTACACTTGACTCCTAATTCCATAGCTTTCATGAAAGAACTATGTTCCACTTAACAGAGTTTTGTTCTGTCCCATGGCCTCCATGAGTTGGATCAATGCCAGCCTCACCCACCTTCTTTGTAAAGATTTAAACTGAGCTTTAGTTCCCCACCTCCTTCACCCACTGTTCATTGTTTCTCCATCTCTGAATCTTTAGCATCATGTCTTTCCTTCTTGCATTAATTTTTGTTTTTTTACTGAGGCATTCTGAAAAAAATACCCAGGGGGAAAAAAAAAAGCTGTGAAAAAGTTGAACAAAATAAATAATATGTAATTTATCAAATTATATACTAAGACGTATGTAATCAATACTATATGATCTAAATACAATAAAAATAGCAATTTATGAGAGGAACAAAATCATTCATAGGAAAGTGTTTACCAGTTTCCTTCAATATTCGAAGTGTGTCCACTTCAATAAGACATCAAGTTTAAAATACTTCTGTATGGAGTAAGAAGGCAGTGCACAGAAAGACTGTGGAATCAAATCCCCGGTAAACACAACTGCAAAATGCTAAGAAGATATAAAGTGCATTTGTAAGCATATCTAGTTTGCTGGGATAAACTGATAGGATATTTTTGCCTGTATTGACAGAAATCTATCCTTCAACGAAAATCAGATTCAAATCCTGCTTATCTACAGTGATAAAGATTATTTAACCTGTGTTCCTATTTTACTTCACTATGAAGTTCCTACCAACAACACATAATTTTTAATTGTGCTAGGTTGCTTACACTTCAATCCTGTATACTTATTGAGAGCATACAGTCTGATGAAAGCACATCTTCTCATAACAGTTTTTTTATACAGTGACAGATGATGTTCGTATTTCCAAAGCATCAGATGTAACAGCTTGGTTCTACTTAATCATCTGGCTTTTTTGTTTCATTTCACATTGAGTTGTAATTGCACATTAAAAAAATTCTAAAAATCTGATCTAATGTCCAAGTAAAAAACAAATATTTATCGAAGAAATGCAGAACATGGTATTTGGTAGGCACAAAAATGCACAATGAACATAATTTTTGTTGTTCAGTGTTGTTTAGTAGCTGCCCCATTGTCTGTATTTCCAGTTCACCACGATCTGGCTTAGTAGCTTAAAAGCAGAGCAGTAAGATGTCTTTTCTCCCTCCCCAGTGCTTGGGAAAAAAAAAAGAAAATGCTCCATTACCTTTGACTGATCGTTTCTGGATCACTGCATTAATCGTATTTCTTGTTTTCCTACAGAAGATTGCTATAACAGGAACTTGTGTGGGATGGGATGAAATAAATAGGAAAATATGAAACACATTTCTCAGTGTGGGAAGATTCTAGTGTAAGTAATTACTGAAATAAAACCTCTAACATCTTCAAATACCTGGTACCAACTTGTATGCAGTCTAAGAATGCAGAAGAATATCTAAGTAACTATCCAACATACAGCAGAGCTTCAAAAATAAAATACAAATATGAACTTGCAAGCTTTCAGTCTAAATCTGATTTTGAGCTGAATTTAACATGGTCCTGCTCCTTAAATTTCTCAGCACAGTTTAGTTAAACATTCAGGAAACACCTGTAGCACCTGGACTTTGTTGTGCTGCAGTCTAATTCAAATAGAAATCACATAATAAGTTTAGTACTCAGAACAGCTGCTACCTTAAGAACAACCCTTTGAGACACTTTTATACTAAGCTTTCCTACATCTTCAACAGACTGTATGAATAAAGCCATGGCTCCTTCAAGAGCTTTAATATTCCCTGAGAGAAAAGTGAAAAATGCACAAATTGCACTTCGTGAAAACAGTATGACATATTTCACAATTTATTATATAAATCAGCTCTATTTGGTTGTGGAACTCTGTTGTACATCCTGCACAAAGAACAAATAAATTTTTTGCAAATTTTGCTAGGTGACGTTGAACAAAAAGAGAACTCCTGGTGTTAAAAATCATGAATGCTGATTTTATTACCTTTCTTTTAAAAGTTCTGAAGGTCCAAACTGTCCCAAACTCAACAAAGTATTTACATCCCAAGTCCTGCCTAGTTTTGCCCATGGGCAGAGAAGACAATGACTAGTGATGCTTATTTCAGTGGTATCTTCCCATTTTTTCCTTCTCTCAGTGATAATGGGATAAACTTGTAAAGGAGATCCACCAGGGCGTCTGTGTCATTAGTCTTCCATTTCACTGGACTCAGCTGACTGCCTCTGACTCTAGGAAATAATTTTTCAAGAGAAGTATTGCATCTCAGCACTGTTAAGATTTTTGGCTGAACAAGATGCAGATGACCACTCAGAAATTCAGAAAATGTTGAACTGTAGAAAAAAGCTAGAGGAGAGACTGCCTAGAATCAAATAGCACAGAGCCTGGCAAGGGGTGGAAGAACTGGGATTCAGTCCCAGCTGTCGAAAGAATCCAGAGCTTAGAGGTAGAGGCAATGGGACTTTCATGCTTTCTCCACAGAGTATATTGCTGGCAGATCAGTTCCTGAGTGTGATCTGTCTGAGTAGGAACAATATCTGTGCTGAACTGCCTGAAGGTATGCCAACAGTTCATAGAATCATAGAATGGTTTGGGTTGGAAGGGACATTAAAGATCATCTAGTTCCAATCCCCCTGCCATGAGCAGGGACTCCTTCCACTAGACCACATTGCTCAAAGCCCCATCTGACCTGGCCTTGAACACTTCCAGGAAGGGGGCCTCCACAGCTTCTAGGGGCAAACTGTGCCCGTGCCTCACCACCACCCCCATAGTAAAGAATTTCTTCCTCATATCTAACAAAAATCTACCCTCTGTTAATTTAAAACCATTACGCCTTGTCCTAATGCTACAGGCCTTACTAAAAAGACTGTCCCCATCTTATAAGCCCCCTTTAGGTATTGAAAGACCGCGATAAAGTCTCCCCAGAACCTTCTCTTCTCCAGGCTGAACAGCCCCAACTCTCTCAACTTGTCTTCATAGGAGAGGTGCTCCAGCCCTCTGATCACCTTTGTTGCCCTCATCTGGACTCCCTCCAACAGGTCCATGTCCTTCTCATGTTGGTATTTATTTTGGTATACATTGGGACTGTGCCCCATGAAAAAGTACCTTCGACTAACCCTGTGCAGTTGCATACACTACATACTACAGTAATCACAGAGGAGTATTCACATATAGAACCCATATGCCATCATTGTGTACTCACAGACTAGTCATTTGAAAAATCACCACCACTGCAGATTAATGTGAATCCACATGGCAAGGCAGGGCTTCTGTGTCTTCTCGCTCTTCACTTACCCATTCAGGCTCCCATGCTGACTGCTGTAATCCCCACTCTTCCAGCAGTTACTCATTTCAGCTGCTCACTCTCTTCTGTCTGCTCTCATCCTTTCCAGTGCATGAAGTTTCTTTGCTGAATGTTGTTTTTTGGAAATGTTTAATGAATTTCCATAGTTCATATATGTTTTCCATACAGTCTGTTACATGTTTTTCCTCAGAAGATAAAAACTATGCTTTGAAGTTGTATAACTTCTCCCTGTCAGGCTGTTTCTCACAGTAACAGAGAGCCCAAGAACTGGACAGAAAGCAGAGACCCAGATATATGTTCCACATGGTGTGTGCCTGTGCATGCTGCTGCGGCAAAAGGAACAGCCAAGAAATACTTAGAAGTAGAGTTATGAGGAATTTTTTGACAAAATATTTTTTGTTAGATAGTGACATGAAATAATGAACTTGGGTTTTATTATTTTTGGTGTGAAAATATTGAAATCAAGTAACAAAATGTGCCACATCAGATTGGTTGTAAATGTCTCTGTTAGATAATACTAGAAAAATGCCCCATGGCTAATTCTTTCTAGATATTTCTGGAGGTTTTCGTCCTTTTTCAGTTACATTTTTGTATGGCTTAGGGTCCCAATTGCTGATCTGTTGCATCTGAGTGGTTGCCTTAGCAAAGTGATATTGGCTATGATGGATGTGAAAAAGAAAAATAATGCTGTGTTAATTATCAGAAGAAAGAAAAAACAAAAGATAAGCATAATCACTGTCTTCTGTTAGGAGAAAAACACAATCTGAAGGGATACAGCATGGCTTTGAGGCACTGAACAATGTCAATCAATAACTTCATTAAGGACAAGTAAGGTAGTAGAAATCAGTATTTCACTATCTCCCTTGGCTTCCCCCACTCTTCAAAGCTCTGTAAGACACATCTACTTGCCTGGAATAGTAGCAGAGGTAAATAGTAACACTGAGATTAGAAACCTGGAGTTCCAGTTCCCAGAATACATTTATTTGTTGTCTTAGTATGTTGTGGAAATCTGTTTTACTCTGTCCACAAGGCCTGAGGGTCTGCGGAATCAGAAAACTCAGAGAAAAGGTGTGAAAGTTGGGCTTCAAAGTGGTATGAAGTATGCTGCTTTTTCACTGCTTTAGCTATTTCAATTTCCTGCAAAATGGCATCTGTTACTGAAAATCATACGGAATATATTGCAAGAGAAAACTCAGAGGCTTTCTGTCCACTGTGTCAGACTAACTGCATTTGGAAACTAAAACACTGAAACAGTAAAAGTTTGAGTTTTAGTATTGTTCCTTGTGGTATTGCTCCTCCTAGGATTGTGCCTTTTCTAAATGTGATGTGATTTTGGAATTCTTGATTCTGTTTGAAAACACTTTATTCTGCCTTACTTTTTCTGCCTCTAACACCTACTACCTGTGTTGAACTTTTAAACTCAGGATATTTTCATTATTAAAGGGTGACACATCGAAGTCTAAAGTTATGCCTTAAAATATTTTTTACTAGACTGAATAGAATAGAATAATGAGACAAAAATACTTAACATTGGCCACTACTACTAAAGATACTGAATAAGAGTGAGTAACTTTGCATTATCATTATTAATTTATATAATAATAGAAATACTGTTAGAATGTTATTGTATCAACTGCACTAATGTCATAGATTCGGTATTGCTTTGAGAGTCATCTATCACATAGTTGGAATCATGAATCTAAGAGTATGTATTATTCATTTGGTTGCAGTCCTATCATGGTGGTGGTTCGGCGAATGCTCCCTTTTACTCATTTAAAAGTCTAACTGTTGTCATAAAGCATTGCTTTCAATTTTTATTTCACATAGCCAAATTAATCCCCCTTCCACCCCCCCCACCCCCCACCCCTCCCCCCATCTTTAGTGTTATTCCTATAAGAAATTACTTACGGCTTTAGAAAAATTGAAAATTTAGAGCTTTTCATACACCCTTCACCATCTGATGTTCATGGTAATTTACATATTAAAATCATGATTTATAAAGGAAATATATGCTATTCTCATCTGCAGGGAGAATATGGTATAATTCATTTTTATTCTTTTTTTGCCGTGACAACCTAAGCCTTGATTGCTTAGTATAAATTCTAATTATTAGAGAAAGATGACATGTTCAGGATGGAGAATAGAAGGAAGAGGCCAAAAGCAAAAGACTATTCCCAGGATAAAGAAGCCATCAAAATGCTAATAAGCTCTATTCTAAAAAGGTATTACTGTTTCTTTGTTCAGCTTTATTTATAAACACACATGTCTGAAGCAATGGTACCATCTGCACAGACTTTTTAAAACTCTGTATCCAAAATACACACTGATCCAGAACCTACAGAAAATAAAAGGCCCTGCTCACTTCGAAAGCTTTCAGGAAAAGCACTGGACTGAAAAATGACAAAAGTCTCCAGAAATCTAAAGTTTAGTTGAAAAGCCTTCTTTGTACAGAAGTTATTCTGAATCAACTGGACAGGGGAGAAATCTCAGTCCCGTGGATGTTCCAGCGAAGGTCAAATCAGCTTTTATGAGATCCCAGAAGAAAAGAAAACCATCTGATTTGTCTCATTATTTGATGGAGAGGTTGGGTCGTATTTTGGGAGAGGAAAGTGGCATCCATGCAAGTTCTTGATGTATCATCATAGCACTTCTCAAAAATTGTAAGGGAGTAGGAAAAAGGAACAGGCAGGGCAGAAGGGAGCATGGAGGGAAAACCCCCCACAATCCAAAACCAAAGATAAAGGAAAATCAGGAAAGGATAACTCAGTGGATACAAGATTGAGTTGAAAGAGCATTTCTAATGTTTGCCTCAAGGAAAGTTCCTTTAACTTTGGTTGCAGAGCCAAAAAGAGAGCAAGATATTCTCACTGCTTGTCACAATGGCAAGCTCACAGCAGCAGCAGAATCAACAGCCTGAGTGTTATTTTTGAATATATAGGTAAAGAAGACATGTACTTACCAACACAAATCTGTAAAAATCTGTAAAAAAAGAAAAAAAAAAGAAAAAGGAATAACTCTACAAACGTAAATACTTTGAGAGATGAGCTAGTGAAAAATATTTTTCCACATTTGTGTGCCAGGACGTCTGGATGCGTGTCCTTAAAAACACTGAACAAATTTAACACCCACTTTGGAAGACATTTTCCTCAAATTTTTAGTTGTATATTTTTGAGCTATTTAACAGAAAAAATAGAACTGACACTTGAGAATAGGGAAGTGTGTGCAGGTTTACATGTATGTCACTTTGATCTTAGATAAGCTGCTTAAAGAGACTTCATGTCTCCTTGGAAAGGGACAGAGACATTTAGCTGAAGTGAACCAAACATGCACAGACATGATGTAGCCCAAAGAATAATTAACGCATTGAGATGTATGGATAGATTATAAACAACCTGCTTATAAATAGTCCTGTCTGGTGTATGAAAGAGTAAAATGTCTGATGAGGAGGGATGAGAGATTTCACTGCCTAAAGCAAGAGTCTGGAAATGCTTCAAGAAGCTGATGTTAATATAGGGATATCAAATACAAAAAGGCAAAGAGAAAGTTAACAACACAATTTTCACTTTATGAAAACAGTGAGGCCTGTTGACAATGAGAAACAATTTCTGCAATACAATTGGTCTGTAATGTATTTGTTACATTGAGAAGAAAGTAGTATTTCCCTTCAGATTGATAGCAGTCATAGAATTGTCTAAAAAAAGTTTACAAGGGCATAATTCCTTTTAAAAAAAAGAAAAGAAAACTATGAACCATACCATACTGAATGCTTTAAAAACAAATTTCCTCTCTGATTAAGCTTTGCATATATCTTTTAAAGAAACGATTTCTTTTTATTTCCTGTAGAATTTATTGGTAAGTTAGCAGAGTCATTTTTGGTAATAATTGATGCAAAACATTATTTCAAAACAAACAAACAAAAAAACCCAAACGAAAGGTGACTTGAAGTATTATATGTAACTCCTTAGTTAGTCTTTAATTTTTAATATTAAATAAAAATTATTTTTGGTATAATCTGATCCATAAACAAATTACCACCATTTTCTTATTTTTTCTCTTGGTCTGCTTTTCATATTTATAATATGTTCTGTCCTGAAGAGATGGATTCTTAAGTCAGAACCTTCTTCTCTGTTGCTGTGGCTACCAAGGAGGTTAGTTCTTAACATTTCCTTCATATTTCCGTCTCTTCCTTTAATACTGACTCATTGGATCCCAGTAAGTCTAGGCATGTGTAAATACATCTCTTTTAATTGCTTTTATAACCATCAGGTAGTTAGTTTCAGAGACACCAAAGCAAATATGAGTGCGATTGATGCCTGGGCCATACTGGGTCAGCAATGTTACAGCAGCGTATGGGAGACTACATGAAAATCCCAAAGAGATGTGATGGGAGGAACCGTAGGCTCTGGTTACAAAGTTAGAGGGTTCTAGTCAACTTCCTGCTGACTTCAAAAAAAGGGAGACATTTCTTTGATGCACTGCAAGCTTTCACATCCGTCTGTTAAACTGGTGATAACACTTTAAGTAGAGATTTGTAACCTGTTACTTCTCCAAATTGTGATATTATTTAGTACACTGCACCCTCCTCACTGTGTAGCTGTAGCAAATAAATTGGCTTTTGAATTTCTTTGCCTCCTTGTACAATATATCAGATGAGGGCGAGTCTGGACTTTTCATACTATTTTTTAATCCAATGTTTTCTCTGGTGTTATAAAATTATTTGGTCTTTTTCTACGTAGCAGCTGAGTTATCATGAGCATGAGAAGTGAAATATTCTACTCTGATCTATTTGTCAGCTCCTTGTGTCATCAGCAATGCTCAGTAAGAAAGATGAGGGAATAGCTTTTTCAGCTTGATGACTATTCCTATGTTGAAACACTAGTTATCGTGTGGTTTTCTTGCTTGAAATCCAGTTTATGGTTTGTTATTTTTGCTTCAAGTGCTTCCTTTTTTCTGTGTGAGGTTATATTACACAACTATCTCTGACTGATCAGTTTTCTTGGTAACTTAGATATTATTCCATTATTTCTTTTCCCAATATCTTTATTTTGCTGAAAAGCCTTTTGATTTTGTGAGTTGTTCTATAATCATGGACTATCACTATTTTGGCTAGGCTTCAATTTCAGGTTTTGTAGGTTTGGACACTGTTATTGTCTCTCACTGTTTCACCTGTCTGGTAATGACTTCTCATGGTACTAGTGTGTTTCTCATTTCTTGAAAGTAATCTAGCCTTTGCTTTATTCTGTTATCTTGTTACTTATCTTCAGGAAACCCTCTGGCTGGTACAAGCTTGGCACCTATAATCGGTTGACTTGTACTATCCCCTGCTCTTAACAGAAGCTTCAGCGTTGGAGTTAGCCACTCATTTTGTCTTACTATCTTCTCTTATCTCTGGATTTTTTGTTTTATAGAGAGATATATGTGTATTTAGTTGTTTATTCTGCTATTTATGTTCCCACAACCTGCATCATTGCTGTTGCTCTCTGATGACTGCAAGTCATTTCAAAGTGGGCAAGACATGGAAGCAGAAGGGTTTTGTTTTGTTTTTTCCATGTGTCTTTTTCTTTTTACTTTCAAAATATTAGCCAGTGACATTTTAAATTTGTTCCTCTAAAGGATAGTCATCAGAGTAGGCACAAGGTAATGGCATTAGTTTAAGGACTTGGACTTCTTGAATAAAGCACCACTAGCCTGCAACAAATAAAACTGGTCTGCCAGAAAGCAAAATGCATAGACAGTTAGCATTCAGTTGAAGTAGTTCATCTACAGATGACAGTCTTACCTGGGGGTATACCTCATGTCCCTCTGTCTTGGAATAAAGGAACAAGTATTTTAGATTCTTCTGGATAGAATTCTAGCTTCCCACATATTAAACTCCTATTTTTAATATTTTTTTCCAAAACATTTTATTGCATATATCATAGTTAACTACTTTCTTCATTTTTAAAATGCATCTGGTTATATTGTAATCAGACACCAAATAAATCAAGGGTATAGCCCTTAACTTACAAGTTGTTCCAGGCCTCATCAGAAGCACACACTTTAATTATAGCCTCCATTTTTGTGTTTTGTTGGTGAAATAGCACTGTCAGGATGATGTGTGATATGCTTGGTATAGCGTACTTTCCTGAGCAGAAGTTTTACATGGAATTTCTGAGTAGACAGAGAAAACCAATGTGGTTGTATTTGTCATGATACAAGATGAGAATCCTTATCCTGTGGTCTCAGTTTAGTTCCTTGGCCACAGGGCAGTAGTAATGTCATTTGAATGTGGAACTGGGAAATGGCAATGGTCACATTTGGCAACCAGTCATCTTCAGTCTAGTTTGTTTTCAGAAGAGAAGCAGCATTATAACAGAGCAAAGAGAAAGAGAAAGGCATAGGAACATTGGTATAAAATGTCTCACTCTCCATGTGTTGACGAAGATTCAATGATATTACTGGCATACAATTTTTTCCTGTTCTGTTACATGTTATGTGACTTCTACTCCTTATCTCACCATCCCTACAATTTGCAAAATGTGTAGCTTTTCAAGCAGGGATCATGAGATAAAATAAGGTGTCTGGGCTATTTCCCATTGATTTCTATACTCAGATTTTGGTGCCTTGCAATTGGAGGCATATTGAACCTCTTGAATTTAAAGTATTTGTGTTTATTATTGACCAGCAACAATTATTCGTTTGTGTTTGGATCTAGTTCTTCATTCAGAGCCCAATTTTTAGCCAGCAACATTCCAGTTCAGAGTGCTGCTACTTCAGACATTTTTGTGTGAATGTGTGTAGTTCTGGTGATTGTCTAAAGTTTCAGTGTGTCAACATAATAGACAGGGTAGATGTAAGTCACAATAAATTGTCTTATATTAATGGATGCTAATGTTCACTCAATTTGAAGAGGTCGGAACAATATTTTACCTTCAAAGATTACTTCATTGTTTCAAATAAGATGTGTATTATATTGAATAAAATAAAGGCAAATAATCTCACAGTCTCAGGCAGATAGCAAATAAATAATAAAATTCAGTAGAATTGTGACAACCTGACATACCACAGCTGAATGTGTGGTAAAGCTTGCCACCAGAATAGCACTGGCTTCAATGTAAATGGACTTGGCCTAATGCGGGCTGATACTTTAAGAGACAAAGAGCCAAATATCTCAGCAAGATTTTGCTTTTAAGAAATAAATAGACCAGTCAATGATTTCTGTAATTATAGATATGTTATTGCAAACATCAGTGGAATGTGTAATTCTAAAATACTGAAGTAAGATCAATGTTTGTGTCAAGTGCTTTCTATGAGATCTGAGGAACCTGGCTGTGTGAATGTGCTTATTGTTCAGTAGTGTAAGTACTGTGGCAACAGCCAGCAAACTAGATCTAAAAACCTGTGAACAAGCCATCAACTTGTCTTTGACTGTGACTACGTTCATAGGATAATTCAGTTTGGAAGGGACCACAGGAGGTCTCCAGTCCAGCCTCCTGCTTGCCTACTGACATATGAAAATCTCCTAGAGGAAGAACAAAAGTTAGAGGAGGTGCCAATCCTTGTTTTTAAAAGAAGGTAACACTTTGATGTGTGAATGTTTAGCCACACTGACTGCAAGGGGACAAAGATACTCAAGAGAAGTCCAGCAAAGCACTTGCATTTCTTCTTTTAATTGCTACGTAGTCTTCAAGCTATTGAAGTAAATACAAAGTGCTCAGAAAGGTAGACTCTCAGAAGAGCTTGGATTCAGACTGCCAGCTGAACAGCAGGACTGTGCTGTCAAAAGGGGCTGTGTATGTTGCACAGGGGGATGTGCTAACCGGCCAAAAACAAACGCAGTGTTTACCTGGTCCAAGAGCCATCTGGTTTGGAAGCATGTAAGATCTATAATGTGTGTTTAACATACCTAATTGATGACTGTCCTTGCACAGAACATTTGCAGAAATTTAACAAGACCCTTTAAATAAACTCAAGAATAAACTACATGTTATCTAGGGAAAAAAAACCAAACATGTTTTTAGAGAAAACCTCTTTACAGCTGTTAAGCTCTCAGGAGAGTTGTCAGCCTTTCTTCTGAAGGAATTACTTAACACTTGGATGAATTATTTTCAGATGAAAACACCTGAGTTCTCAGCTCACTTTAGAAACTCCCAAGGCAAAGTATGTTCCAGCCAGTCCATGCACAGGAACACAGCACTGTGAAAAGACTGCATCGCTGTCAGATCACATTCTGATGAAGTGTATGTCCTTTGAAATGAAATGGTTATTTTCTGCTTTGTTTTACTCATCCCTGTTTAACCAGTCTTGACTGGAAGAGCTAACAAACAAATGAAGAAACTTCAAAACTGTTGTGGTTTAACCCCAGCTGGCAACCAAGCCCCACGCAGCCGTTTGCTCTCTCCCCACAGTGGGATGGAGGAGAGAACTGAAGAGCAAAAGTAAGAAAACTCATGGGCTGAGATAAAGAGAGTTTAATACGTAAAGCAAACCCCACAAACACAAGCGAAGCAAAACAAGGAATCCATTCACCTTTTCCCATAGGCAGCCACCTCCAGGGAAGCAGGGCTCCATCACGCATAATGGTTACTTGGGAAGACAGACGCCACCACTCTAAATGTCCTCCTGCATCCTTCTTCTTCCCCCAGCTTTATACGCTGAGCAATGGCATCATATGGTATGGAATGTCCCTTTAGCCAGCTGGGGTCAGCTGTCCCAGCTGTGCCAACTCCTTGTGCCCCCCCAGCCTGCTCGCTGCTGGGGTGGGGTGAGGGGCAGAAAACCCTTGGCTCTGTCTAAGCACTGCTCAGCAGTAATGAAAGCATCCCTGTGTTATTTATCAACACTGTTTCCAGCACAAATTCCAAACACAGCTCCATAGCAGCTACTATGAAGAAAATTAACTCTATCCCAGCCATAACCAACACAAATCCCCTCTTTTAAAGTAAAAACTGTTGTACCCAGCCTACTTAGGTTTTACATGAGGATTTTGGAAGTGGAAAAATTAGATTTTTAAAAAAGTATTGTAGAAACAAGGTTATATCCTATTTAGGCTACAGAACTGTAGTGGAGCCATCACTATGGATCCTACACCATGCTTTGAGAGTTCATTATCTCTCATGGCATTTTTTCACTGCATATCTATATTTTTTCCATGAGTCTGCGTAGTAAAGTCCTGTCTATTCCGTTCTGATCTTATTTTGGGGAGTGAAATGTCCTTTGTATTACCCCTTTTGTGCGATGACTGAATTTAATGCAGTTAGAGCAGCATGATCTTCAGGTACCTCATTTCCAGTCACTACACACATCTTGCAACAGAGACTGTGGACCTCTTCCAGTTAACTGTCTTCCATCTGAATGGACCACTGTTACTATGTCTAAATAGTGGATTTGCTGCAATAGCCCCAAAGCAAAGGAATAAAAAATAGCACTGTGGTTAAACCACGACAGGCTCTCAGCTGGATATTGAGGCAATGCAGAGCAAAACCAGAGTTGCCTGCTGCAGTCACTCCAGCTGAGCAGACCCTTTTTCCCTGAGAGGTTCTAGAGAAATTACAGGTTGCTCAGTGACTAATGTTACTGTAGAAGTGAATTATTTACTACTGAATATACGAAACTGATATTTTTAGTCTCTTGCCATTAATTGTGGAGAGAAGGGGAGTGCTTTTCTTTCTTTAAAAAAAAGGACATGTCTGGAACAGCACATGACTTACAACACAGATTGTATTGTATTCCCAATAGGATGATACAGGAGTATACACATCTCTCAGGCCTGTTCTTTCCTTCCCAGTAAGGGTACTAATAAGAAAACATTTTTGCAAGTGCTCTTATAGCCCTTGTAAAGTAACAATGGACCAGAGAAACATCTGCAAGGTTTAGCTTGCTTGGAAGTGCTTTACAGTGTCTGTATTAAGAGTAGCTTCAAATAATTTGATCCAGCAATGTTCGAGGTCTAGTCTTCAAACACAGACTTACCCCCAGCAGGGGTGAGGAGTGTTACAAATAGTTGTCTGTGAAGTGGAGCCCCAAGTTGCCACATGACTTTTTAAGAAGACATCTACCTGTGGCGTCTCCCAAGCAATGGAGAACTTTCTCCACCATCATACTCTAAGGACTGAGATGTTAAAAAATGAAGAACATGAAAAGAGATGCTGGCCTTCATGGCTGCCGTCCTTCATAAAGACACCTGTAGGGCAAGTTTCTGTTGGGATTGCCGGTCAGATGGAGCCCCTCTGCTGACAAGAAGGAGAGGGATATCTTGTTTTGTAGGCATGAGGCAATCATGAAGCTGCTCAGCATTATGAAGACTGAAGTGCAACTGGAAAAATTCTGGAGAACTAGAAGATAAATGGACTGAAATGCTTACAGAAAAGAAAGACCCGTAGGGCCAGACAGCAGCTGAGTATGGAAGATTGCAAAGTCCATGCAAGTCTAATTTTAAATTCCCAGCTGCAGTTCTGTTTTGGGTCTGACCCTTAAAGTCTAACTTTTTCTTGCCTTTTAAAGGACAGAGATCAATTCAGTAGAAGTTAAAAAGGCTGATTTGTAATTTGTGCTGTTATCTATTATATTTTTCAGAATTATTTTGAACTTTTAACCATATTTTTGTAAAGTACTCGTATCAGTTATATCTGTACTGAGACAGATCCCTGTGCTTTTATTCTTCTAGACTTATATTAAAACTTTTCTGTATTAGCTCAAAAACATTTACAAATTCTCCTTTGGCTCTTTGGATTACTTAGTCTCTTTTTACCCTGCAGCTTTAATAGCACAGTTTCACCTAAACTGAATACATATGAGCAAAATTATTATATTAGTATATTAAGCCATCAGTAATTTGAATCCTAATTCTATGTCCCAATCTGTCTTCACTGTCTAACAGGAATGAGTTTTTGTGTGCGTCTTTTTGAATGACTTCTTCGTATTTAAGTTGTATTTTTCATTCAAAGTAGTTTTTTGTGATTACTATACCCGTTGAACTGTATTGTTAGCAGAAAAATCAGCACATTCAAGAGGATGAGTAGTGATAGAAAAAAAAAAAGATTTTGATAACATTGGGTAACTACTCTTTGCTTCTGTCATCATCTGTAAAATCTAAAGAGTAATATTTTCCTACTGTGCATCCAAACAATTTAATGATTAGGAGGCACTCAGATGTTATGGTGCCTATCAGTAAAGAAAGCAGTACAAACAAATTATGTGGCATCCCAAACCCAAAAATCTTAATGCAGAAAATGATTGCATAGGCCTATTGCCTGCACGTTAAACAATGCATTTTAATTCACACAATTTTTGAAGGCAATAATACAGATACGGAAACCAAATTAAGGGAGGGAGGTTGGGCCAAGCTTTACAGGGAATGTTTTTCTTTGATTTTTTTTTCAGTCTATTGATTGCTTTTGATATATATATATACCTTTTAATGAAGAATTACTATACTTAAAAAGTCCTTTGCAAACATTTTGTGTCTGTACAGCCCTTGCTTTGTATAAAAGTGACAAGATCCTAGGAAGAAATAATCAGTGGCAGCGTTACATAAATTCAGCTAACCTGCTGAGACATTTTATTCTCAGAAGGCGCTAGACTATTCTGGCATGATAAATGATATAAAAGAGTGTTAAAAATAGAAACAAGTTCTAATACCTGAAATACTTAAAATAATAGCTATCTCACAAAGAAGAAGAAAACATTTTTCTTCTAGGCTTAACATTTGAGTTTCCGTACAAACAAGATTACAAAAGCATCTTTTATTGAGTGTGTTCCCTAAGATCTGGCATATTTTTACAGGCTGCAGAAATTAACCTTAGCTAATGGTGTGCAAAGAAAAAAATTTCTTACTTCTTTGTTTAATAAATATTTTTTTTCCACATCAGCTTTTACAAATGCTCCAAATACATCAGAGTTTTTCAGATGATGTGTCTGACAATGGCAGTTCAGCCTAATCCAAATAGGTATCAGTCATGCAGGCAGCTTGTTCTTTATTAGGATTCACTCTAATGAACTGTGACTAGAAGCAATGTAACAGACGGAAGGTCATCAAGATTGAATGCTTTTTTTTTTTTAGAACATAACTGGGAAAACCCTTTACCATTCTGGAGGAATTCCAGGCTAAATCTTTGTGTCCCTAGATGGTAGACATTAGGATAGTTGCTTCTACACAGCACGAGAGAGGAAGGAAAGTGCCTTGATAGCCAGATGGTGCCAGTGCAGATTGAACATGAAAAATAACTGACAAGGAAAGAACAGGAAAAAGTAGGAACCAGAAAGCAGATTAGCACTTTGCACCAGAGAGAAGAAAAAGAAGGACCTATACCCAGCTAACCACAAAATTAAAAAGAAGATAAAGGAACTTTGTACCCATGACTGTGTAGGACACATTTCCTATTTCCTACGAGAGCAGGATTTTTGTGCATCCAGCTGTTAGAATGCTAGTGAATCATGAAAGTAGCTTTCCTGTTGTCTTGTATTATAAATCTGAATCCAGGTTAATCATACTCAGCTAGGAGATCCTCTCCTATCAACTTTAGCGTCTTATCCAAGCTTGTAGATAGATACCTGTGACTTTTCTTGTCAGCACTCCAGACCAGTTTTGTTTTCTGTCACTCACTGAGTGTCTTCTCATCAGTGAATCCCAATGAAACTAACTCTGATGGTTTTCAGGCATGGATGGGGATGTAAGCTGTGCAGCACACTCATTACTGTGCATGTTTTATGCAGTTCTGGTTGTGCTTTTCATCCTCTGCTGCCACCATTCTGAATGGCTGATACTGGTGCATTGTCTAAGCTAACCAAGCTTCAGCCCAGTTTCCTGACCCAAAGTGTCATAGATCTCTTTGCTACTGTTTCTTGCTCTATGGGAATCATCCACTTTTCTCCTTCTTTTATACTCACTAAATGCCAGCTTTCTTCTCTAGCATTTGCTCTCCTTTTCCCTTTTTTTAGTTAATTGTTTTTCTTGCTGGATCTGTGGTGATAGAAGCTACTCATGAATGAACTGCCACTCATTATTTACAGGAGCACCAGCTGCTTTTCTCTGTCAAACTTATTTTGTCCAAACTAAGACTCTCCACTCCATGCATAGAAGTCTTTTTCTGTCTTTTAGGAAGAATATTTGTAGCTGTTCCTCCATTGACCATTATCTTCTCTGAAACATACATTTACAGACATAAGTAAAGAAAAAACCCAAATATCCTTTGTCTGATTGGGGAGAAAATTTGATGGGCAGCTGGAAATACATCAGTATTTTCACTAAGCTTTTAAGAGGTCAGCATCGTCATATGGCAGAGAGAAGCCAATCATTCTTAAGATCTCACCCACTTTTGATAGTCCTAAATGTCAAAGGAGCAAAGCAATGAGACTAAACCAAAAATATGGGCAACCGTGACAATTACCCACCCTTCTTTCTCTTGCAGCAGTGATCATGAATATAAATATGGCAGAGTAGAGCAGAAACCCTTTCTACAAGTACAGGCTGGAGAGAAGCAGCCTTTGCTGTCTTCTGTTATTGGAGTTCTGAACCTTGGTGTCTTATGGTGATACTCCTAATGTTTTGATTTAACTGAATATGTACTTTTCACTCTCCCTCCTTTGAAAGTGAGATATAAGGTTTTCTATCTGGAGCTGGACAGCTGCTAAAAAATGTCATTGTTTTAACAACTCAAAATCATATTATTAATGTTGCATTATGAGCAGCCTTCTCTTCCTTGATATTTGCGTACTACCAAATCAATGCAAGGCATGTGCTTATGCAGATGTGCCATAAGGTCTGCTGTTTCGGCTTGTCACTCAGTGGGATTGAGCTCTTTAAGTAACATTATCTGAATGTCAGGTACCCAGAGGATTGCTTTGTAGGCAGTGGAGAGAGTGAGGCACAGCCGGATGCTGATTAATCCCATTTACTTTAGACATCCCTTTTTCAAAAGGGATGGAATGGACTGGTTTTGGCCGGGATAGAGTTAATTTTCTTCATAGTAGCTGGTATGGGGGCTATGTTTTGAATTTGTGCTGGAAACAGTGTTCATAACACAGGGATGTTTTCGTTATTGCTGAACAGCGCTGACACAGAGCCAAGGGCTTTCTGCCCCTCACCCCACCCCAGCAGTGAGCAGGCTGGGGGGGCACAAGGGGTTAGGACGGGGCACAGCCAGGACAGCTGACCCTGACTAACTAAAGGGATGTTCCATACCATATGATGCCATTGCTTAGCATATAAAACTGGGGGAAGAAGCAGGATGCAGGGGGACATTTAGAGTGATGGCGTTTGTCTTCCCAAATAACCATTATGGTGCTGGAGCCCTGCTTCCCTGGAGATGGCTGATCACCTGCCTGCCAATGGGACAAAGTGAATGAATTCCTTGTTTTTCTTTGCTTGTGTGCCTGAGTTTTGATTTAGTTATTAAACTGTCTTTAGCTGAACCCATGAGTTTTCTGAATTTTACCCTTCTGATCCTCTCCTCCACCCCACAGTGGGAGTGAATGAGCAGTTGCGTGGGGCTTGGTTGCTGGCTGGGGTTAAACCGTGACAGTTTTGACAAATTTGCCTTTGGAGCTGCCTTGGTTTGTTCTTTGCCTCCCCATTACCTCAGAAAGGAAAATGCCACAACTGTTCTAAACTAAACACCTGATTTTCACACAGAAGGATGATTTTTTTTTCCCTTGCTGGTCTGTCATCCTCCACCTTTCTGTGGTTTGTTAAAAGATGTGTACTTAAAAAAATTGCTGAGTGTTAATTTACTGTTAGTATCCCTTGCCTGAAAACATGCTGCTTCGCCCTAAATTTGACTGTTCTGCCTACCATTTCCTGAAGGTCCTGACTTCTCGAGTTCTTTACAGGTTTATTAACAACTTTTTGAATTAAATGGCCACCAGATGGCGGCAGAGGATAAGGATAACTCATAGGAATGGTCCAGTACATTTCTGAAGTGATGGCCTTCGGGAACTATTTCGGTATTGAAGAATTAGCTCTATCTTTTCTTTTTATAACGGCCTTATAGTCTTTATTTATGCTTACAAATTGTTTTACATTTATGCTATCAAATTGATTTCTGATGTGGGCAGAAATAATTTTTCACTGCCAATATATCTATTTTGAAACCTTAATGTAGATTTATGGCCTTGTTTTAAATCACCTAATATGCAGGTTGGTTTTTTTTTTTTCTCTACTGTGTTTGCTACTGACAGTGAGAGACAGAAAGCACAGTCCTAGAGATGTGCAAATGGACACCAGAAATGAGACAAGATTGTTGTGGTTGTACTGAAGTCCTTTAAACTTCTGATTCTTAAATTATTGCTGGCTGTGTTTATCTTATCTCCTCTTTTCTTTCCTAGAGGGACTGAGGCTTCACATATTTTTTTTTTTATTATTGTTATTCAAGGTGTCAGTGTAAGACATCCAGCCTGTCCTGTGCTTTGAGGATTGGTTTTTCCAATGCACTTTGCATGGAGCAGCTTCTGTGGAGCACAGCGGGGACAGGGGTCTTCCAGGCTGGGGAGAGTTTCTGAGTGTGGAGCCCTCTCCTGTGTGCTGCACTCCGCGAGCTGTCAGAAAGCAGCACTCCCTGGCCGCTATCAAAAAAACGTGTGAATACTGACACCAAGCCTATAATCATCCTCAAGTCCTTCTTTCTAGGAACCGTGCGCTAGTGGTATTTTACAGAGCATTGCAGCACAGAGTGCTGAGAAAACCTGCCAGTGAGTTTGGAGACTTTGGGCAGTCACAGGGTGCTTCTGACTGCTCCTTCCATGCAGATTCTGGTATGTTCTGCAACTCCTTACTGCAAACTATGGCTGCTTTGTCTGCATTTCGCCCCCAAAAGGTATATGTGCTTACTGCTAAGTTAGAATGCATTAAATATGCCACCAGTATTTTTCCATGTTGGCAGTTACAGTAGTTGCCATGGGAATGTCACATCACGTAAATGGGTGAAGAGCTCACAAAACCGTATGGCTTGGAGATGTGGCCCACAATATTAAAAACATGTACAAACCGTCTTCTGTACATAACCACACCAACTTCTGTCACTTAAGAGGCTTCAGGGAAATAAATTGATACTTCTGTAGGCCTGTTTTATAAATGAGCATCTTAAATAAATAAAGCATTTAACTGTGATGAGTAATCCCAGTTCTTTAATAAAGGATGGAGTTATGCTAATTGAACAGCAAAGTTGTTTGTCAGTGCTGACAGATATCTGCATACTTCATTTATTCCATTAATTCGTTTTCTGCAGCATATAATTATGATCCTTTGCACAAGTGACAGAAGCACAGACAGAATTTCAGTGCAGGGCTATATATCTATTTTGCTATGATCAGTGGAGTATAGCAGTTATATCATTTTTATCAGAAGCATGCTAAGAACAACCAAAGGAGAGTTCTAATGATGATGGACTTGTAAATCTTACATTTATTCATTAAGCAGCTCATGGGAAGACATGAATTTATTTTAAATGAATGTGTAGGGTTTTTTTTTTCTTTTGCTGGTTCTCAGGAATTAGAAGTTAGGAACTGTTAAAGGCATTAAACTGAATAATCCTTAAGTAGCATGAGGGAAAGAACAAACATCGTTGTAGAGAATGTAACCATGAATAAAGGAATAACTGGTATTTCAGCTTCTGCTATGGCAAAAATTAATCAAATTCCATCCACATTGACTAGACTTTTTAGTTAGTTTTCTTTTCTCTGTAAAATGTTGATTATTTTGTATGGAAACTGTTTCGTTATGTATGAATCACCTAAATTAGAGCAGCTGAATAGATGTCCCACCTCTCCGATGAAAAGCCCCAATCATTGAATATCCTTCTTCTCCCATTCTGTAAATAAGCTCTGCTTTTCAACATTTTTCAAAGTTTAATGTAAAATAGGATTTTGTTCCAGATAGGACTGAATTTGTTCCTTACCATAGAACTGAACATGATCTCTAGGTTTCTTTCTAATAAATCTGGGTACAAGTCCACTCTGAAAGAGGAAGAAATAAACAATGGGTCTTTTATTTTCTATCCATCAATTGCTCGATAAAAGGAGGATATCATCTCCTTTACCTATGCATTTCATTTTCAGTTAAAACATTATATGAATTTAGCCTGAATTTGCATGTGATGTTGGTATGATCAGAACCATATAGATATATTAAATGTAAAATTCGTCAGCCTCAGGGATAAGACCCTCTAACAGTTAGAGTCAGTTATTGTATCCTGGTGAACATAAAAACCTAATTTTTACCAGAAAAATATTTTCTAGAATTGCTCAACAGAAAACTCAGTTCAGACCAAAATATTCATTGAGTTCTCAACGTAATCATAATTGGCACCAATTTTTACTGAATGTCTAAAAATCTTTAGTCAAACTGAAGTGATACCTTCAGATTAAAATATACTTTTAAATAAACAGATGTGTTTTCTCATGATACAAATCACATACTGTGTCACGACTAATTTCCTGTGGCCAATCATTTCCTGGATATGAACCACTTACAAATGTCAGAGAAAAATACGTACCATGTTTTCTACGTATCTAATACGATAATAAGTGACTTCATCTGTGTATTTGGACAAGAATGCTATGGCTAGTGCAGCCACGTGAGCATCTTTAGTATACATAGAAAATACTCTCTGTGTCAAGACAGATTAATTCTATTTTAGAACCAGTGCAGGAATTTCCAATACCAGGTTACAAAAGTGCCCTATATTTTTGGTGATCTATCACAAAGAAGGTCAAACTGCTTTTGAACTCCTGTATGGTATGAGCTGGCTTCTCCTGTGTCAGATTATAAGACAGGAAAGATGTTCCTTGCTGGTTGTTCCCCTCAGAGTTTCAGTAAAGTGACTTTCAGATTCTGCATGTGGAGGTCAAAGGCTGAACTGTGGATGGTTTTTAAATACAAACTGGCCAAATGTACTGCATTGCTAAAACAGTTCTCCTCCTTTTCATGTTTTGGAGGTATTTTTGTACCAAAATTTAATATTTGAGCAACTCTTAAATTGTGAGTAGGTCCTTAAGGGTTGCCAACACCTCCATCTTAAGCATGACAGTCTTAAAGGTAAAAGGCAAAAAGTTATAACCAACTGAACACACTCAAACAATCCCCCAAAATGTCCTACCAAGTGAGCTACCAGAATTTAAAGGTTTCCTTTCTGAGTCACAACTAGAAAAACTCTATATTAAGTGCAGGTATCCTGATTGTCTCTTATAACTGAAGCAAAAATACTGTGTACTAAATTCATTATCTGGTTAATCAGACGTGCATCTATCCTGTCAAATTCACATACCTGGGATGTCTTAGATTACCTTTGAATATGTGAAGTCTTTTGAGATGGGGCGTGAACTGAAAACCAGAAAATTGGAGGTTATGACCACTGACTCTGGTTTTTGACCATGAGTAAATCAGTTTCTTTGTGGTTTAGCTTAGTGAACAATAGAATGAATATATAACACTGAGTTATAATGTATTATGCAGATTATGCAGTGTATTATGAAGTATTATGAAGATTTACAATGATTCCAGAATTATTTCAGCACTTAATGATCCTTGGAAAACATCATTGCAATGGGACAGGCCTTTTCTCATTTTGTAATGAAGTAAATAAGGAAACCTCAATGCTTATCATGAAACATGCAATTATTAATCATTAGGAAATGAAGAATCACATAATATTGCAACTTGTGCTACCAGCTTCCTACAAGGTCATTTTACTCTTTTAATCTGAGTGATTGACAAGAGGCTGTTGCGGGTACTCTTCAGCAGAAATAGTCTAATGGTTTGCTGCCCTGCAAGGTACACGGGTGTAGTGGGTCTGCATGGCAAGGTTTTGGTAGTGGGTGGGGGGGCTACAGCGGTGGCTTCTGTGAGAAGAAGCCAGAAGCTTCCCCCATGTCCAGTGGAGCCCGTGCCAGCCGGCTCCAAGATGGACCTGCTGCTGGCCAAGGCTGAGCTAATCAGCGATGGTGGTAGCACCTCTGGGATAGCATATTAAGAAGGAAAAGAAAAAGAAAAATCTGTGCCAGCCGGAGAGAGGAGCGAGGCTGTGTGAGAGCAACAGCCCTGCAGCCCCCCAGGCCAGTGCAGGAGGAGGGGCAGG
>JAVJGI010000001.1:56493915-56520915 GCA_035590275.1 Ibycter americanus
AGCCATGTTGGCTGTCACCAATGCCCTCTCTCTTTTCCATGTGCCTTTGCATAGTTTCCAGGAGGATCTGCTCCATGATCTTGCCCAGCACCTAGGTAAGGCTGTCCTGCCTGTTGTTCCCCAGGTCTTTCTTATTTCTCTTCAGAAATGGAGGTTACATTTCCCCTTTTCCAGTCTGTAACACATACACAAAAAAAATTCTTTTCTTGGCTACAAGATCTCAGAGGTTAGATTACTATCTAGTTTTCTTCCCTTTTTTATTTCAATGTAAGTCTATGCATGTCTATTTCAAACAGAAATCTAAAGGTAATATTTGACTGAAGTAATTTCCAGAAAACTTCATGTTAGATACTTATTGTTATATGGGTATGTATTGTGTCTGGCTGAGGTGGATTTAATTTTTTGCATAACAGTGCCCATAGTGCTGAGCTTTCTGTCGGCAGCTAGAAAGGTGCCGATAACACACCAGTGGTTTGGCTACTGCTGAGGCGTGCTCCACAGCATCAAGGCTGGCTCTCCAACATTCTCCCCCTCACCAGTAGGCTGGGGGTGGGCAAGATCTTGGGATGGGACATAGCGAGGACACCTGATCCAAACTGACAAAAAGGATATTCCATACCATATGATATAGCAATAAAATACCATATGATTAGCAATAAAAGCTAGGAAAAAGGAGGAGGAGGAGGAGGTACATTCGTTATTATGACATTTGTCTCCCAGAGCAACCGCTACGTGTACTGAAGCCCTGTTTCCCAGGAAATGGCTGGATATCACCTGCTGATAGGAAGTAGAGAACACATATTTTGTTTTCCTTTGTTTCCACGCGCAACCTTTGTTTTTCCTTATTAAACTGTCTTTATGTTGAACCATGATTTTTTCATCTTAATTTGTCCCCCACCTTGTCCTGCTGAGGAGGGGAGCATAGAGCATCTTGGTGGGCACCTGGAGTCCAGACAAGGTCAAACCACCACAGGATATCTCCATCAGAGCAATTCATAGTAAACTAGTTACTGCAGTTGAAAATTGCATTTGCTGGTGATGCTTTAAAAGACCATTACTCCCTGTGTGACTCTACTCAGGAAGAGATGAAACACTAGTGATTGCTGAAGATCCCTGAAATAAGCCTGGTTTAGGCTTATTCTATCTAGTTTAATCTACTTCTTTGTGTATGTGATGGAAGTCTGCCAAAACAGAGGAATTTTAACAGTTAGGAATACCAAAATGGCTTCCTTTTACACAGCAAAATCTTAAAATACCATTACAGCAATATTTAAGTATGCTAATGCCTTTAAAAGCTGAAACATATAAAGCATGAGGATGCCAGAGAAGAAGATATCTTCAGTGGGAAGGAGCAGCCAACAATAAAGAGAAAATAAAAAAAGCTCAAAGTTATGGAGGAAAATTATTAAAAATACCAGCAGAGAACAGCTCAAAACAGAAATCAGATAGACATCAACATTACTATGTCAAGAAATACTTAACATGCAAAAAACTCTTTAACCTCTTCATGCTACCTTTTTTAAAGGGCATCACCTGAGCAAAACTGTCACAGAAGCTGAGGTTCACCACAGAGTTTCACTTAGCAGTTGCTCCTAAGTGCCGTTCCTGCTGCCTAGGAAGCAGCAAAATCTGTACTTCAGATTGTGCCTGTGTAACAAAGAAGATGGTACTGCCTCCTTCTGCAAGGACCAGCTGGGGCTGATTCTCATCTCAGATCAGTAGAAGTCAAAATTTTCTTAGCTGAAATCTGTATGATGGCACTGCTGCAAGGGGATATCAAGCCTTTTTTTGTTTACTTAATATCAGAATAGTGGTTTGGGTTCTTTTCTCTTTATCCCCAGATAGAATAGTTTTTCTTTACTTGCATTAGCTGTAGTGAAGTATATTCCAGTTGGAGTAAACAGGCCTCTCAAACAAGTCAGCAGATATTCGTTATTCTGAATATCTCACCCAGCACATAATTGTTTGCTTGAAGTGTGCAATGATTTTTCTACCGCTCTGTTTTGTTGGAATATCATCAAATTATTTTGTTTTAATTTTTTAAGAATTCCATGCTTGATGTAGAGCTAATATTGAACTGTTTCCTTCTTCAACAAGATTTAAAGAAATAACAAATTTAAATATTTATAATTATAGAAGTTAGAACTGTTAGGCAGATAAAGTAAATTTACTGTTGATGCATGTTTACACTCTGTGGGGATATTGACTTTATCATTTAATGTTTTAGTCCTGCAGTTATTAAAACATTAACTGTTTTCCCAATAGCCATTATACAACTGCTTTTGCATTTGAATGTTCAATAAATCTGATATGGTTCAGCCTAAAGTGACAGCTTTATACTGAAACGCTGTTCTAGCTCCCTCCTCTCCTGACTGCCCCTTCTTTTCTGTCTCAGTTTATGCCATTGCAACTGCTCCTTGATCTTATTCTTTTTTCCTCTACCATTTCTCAGAAACAGTCCACAGAAGTCATGGGAAATGAGAGCTGGAAGAGACCTCAAGAGGCCACATTATATATATCTTCCTTTGTCTGCTCTCATCGTGTGGATTCTACAGAAAGGACACAGATACGGAGAACTTAACTTACGGACTTGGTGCACTTGGATATTCTATGATGGAGAAAGCTCCTGTTTCCTCCATTTTGCTCAAGGAGTTTCACTATGAATACATGATCTAAGACAAAACTCCTCTGTTACTTTCCAAGGAAGAAAATCGCACAGCCAAATGGAGACAACTGTGCAGTGTTCATCCTGAGGCAGATAACAAATTTGTCAGGCTGAACTGATTTCTACTAAGCAATTTACACCTGTTGAGATATATGATGTACTTTAAGGCTGATTTACTGGAGCGGTTTTCAATATTTATCAGTTATCTGTAGACATGAAAAGACCTCCGTTTTCCCCTTTGGAATCTGAAAGCACCTGATTTTGAGCCCAGCCAGATCTTCTCATTCTCATCCAGCCATCTGTATTGCTTAGCGCTCATTTTCCTCCGTTGAGGCTCATGCTATTTTTTGTACTACTTATGGTTTTCTGTAATGCAATGGAGAATGATTCCCTTAGAAGCATCAAATCAGGTGTTGTTTCAAATTAGTGGCAAACTGTAATTTTACTACCAGGTACTGAGGTCCTATTAATACATTCAGGCAAAGGGTCTGGTGATGCTGAGATGTGAATAGGCATAGGAAGGGCATAGGCAAGTCAAGGACTGAAACTCCTCCTTCTTCGTCATATGGAGGACTGGTACTGGAAAGAAGTGCAAAAGACAGGCCAGTGAAGCACAAAATAAACGTTGTGAACACCATGATGCAGTGCTAACGTCAGTACTAGTAATTTTGGTAGCAGTTAGTATGTCATATATTGAAAAGCGCGGTGCTATTATGATATGGATATATTATGCCTCATTACTTCAAATCAATATGCAATGAGCAAATACACTAGAAAATATATTAAAACTCACGTCTTCTGGATTCTAAGATTAAAATTCAGGTTTGACAGCAATACAACAGAGTTGAGGAAAGGAGATTTGTACTTTGGAAGTCCTGCAGGCCTGGTATACATTGTAAAGCCCAAATACTATTCCATCAGTATGAACTGGGGTAAGAGTTACAAGACAGTTTATTCTTCGGTGGATTTTTGGTCAATATTTAATTTGCTAAAATGCTTCATGGTAACCATAGTCTAAACAACAATTTTTCCATGGACTAAGTTCTGAAATACTCTTTCCCATTGGGTAGTCATGCCCCTGATACCATTGGAACAACTCATAAAATTATGATGCATCTGGAGCAAATGTGACAGAACAGAAGTATATGAAAGCCAAGAGAAAAGAAAAAAAAAAAAAAAAAAAGGAAAGTAATCCTGCAAGATTAATGCAAGAGAGTGGAAAATTGCATCAGACTTTTAATGAGCCTTGACCTAGCCACAATAATCAAGTACTGGAGGTGGTCATGACATCCATCCGTTATGGTCCTCTCTCTGTGAAGGAATATTTTCAATTCAGTCAAATATGATTATGTTTTATGAGTATATAAGTGCAGTAAAATGTCATAATTCAAAACCAGTATCTTTCTCATTAACACTGTTATTCTGACTAATATCAGATGTGACTGCTGTGATTTGACCATTTCTGGTCAATAATTTTAACAACTTTTCCAAATTTACATCTGACTATAACCACAGTACTTCCTCATCATTTATGCTCTTGCTGTGATTAGTTTGCCGAGATTTTTCAAGTATGAAGTAAACTTCATTTCCTGGAGTAAGTTTGCATTTCTTAAATCTATTTGAAGATTTAAACATACTAGTATATGTTTAAATAAAATATTGCAGTGATAATTTATACTTAAAGGAACCATGCATTTGTGTTCGTCTGACACTAATGTATAGCACTGAGATAAACCTGAGGAATGTTTCTTTTTGGGATATGTATTGTAGGGTTTTTTATGTTATAGAACCATACAGCATACAGTGAGTGTAATCTCCTAAAAAGTCCTACTTAGCTAAAATTCTGTAAGAATAACATCTGTGTTGTTTGTGATGAGGTTAGATGTTCTGCAGTATGAATAACCCTAAGAGGATGTTTAACTTGGAACTGGCCACTGCCGGGCTGCAGATGCGGAAGAGCGCTGTGTAGGGTATAGGCTAGAGAAGGAAAGCCCGGTGGCCAGTGGAGCGCGCAGAAGGAAAGCTACAGGAGGACGATGACTTTAGGCCAGGAAGCACAGGAGCAAGCAATGCAGCAGGATATATGGCACAAGTTGGACACTTGTTGGGGAAAAAGGCATGACAAACAAATGCAAGGGATTTGAGGAGAGTTGAGGGGTGGCGTCCTGGTGAACAAAGGTATACTATTCCTGGGAGGTACTGGCTCTTACAACAGTTTGTGAGCTCCCCACCCCACAGGGGCTGTGGGACAGACAAGATGTACTTGTACTGTTCTTTAGATATCTGGAAGCTATGTGGACTTTCTGTAATCGTTTGCTGTTACAGTGACCTCACGCAGCTGCCTAATACCTCCCAGCCTGCACAGAGATATATTATAGTATAATATCTATGCCTTATAATAAACTTTCATCTTAGGGTGGCACACTGTAAATTACATTGTTGCATGATGGTGGCATGCCCCAAAATGAGAGAACTGTTCTGCACAGGTGTTGGATGGGAGTCGTGAGAGGATTCTTTCTGGTTGTCTCTAAGAATGGCCCAGCAACAAATGGCTTAGTACAATAGCTGTTTTAATAAAACAGAATAACAAGAGGCATACAGATAGAGAGTAAATCTTGCACTTCTTCAGATGCTAGAAACCTTGCTTTCATGCAGCATCAGGCAGGTCCTGGATGGATTTTCCCATGGCATGCTGCACACGTGCCAACTGTGGAGGGGTTCCTCCTCTCTCCCATGCTGTGGTGCCTTTTATCTTGCGTAAAAATCAAACCCATATATCTTCTCCTGACAGACTGGATGTTATCTCTGTCATAATACCCGCTAGCATGCAGCATGGGTGGACGCGAGGAACTTCAGCAGGTTCCCTTACAGCAGTTACTTATGCTAACGTATGGGATTCTTAAAACCTCAGTATAAGGCCCAGTGGAGCAGACATGGCTTGTCCAAGGTTACTAACTGCTGAAACACAGTATGTTCCACAAGGCTCCCAGCAGAATAACCACAAGCACATAACCTGGGCACAAGCCCAGGCATCAAGAGTCCAGTCCTTTACAATGGATTTTTGTATATATTTAAGCCTTTTAATTATTTCCTGCGGTATCACTTTCTGCAACACTCAGCAAACAAGTCATCCAAAAGAGCACAACTACAGGTCATACATATTGTGTGGGTTTGTTTGTATTGAACTGACTTTTACTGATTTAGTGTGAGCCAATAAAGCGTAATTTGAATGTAATCCAAGCTGCTTCACTAAAACTTGCTATGAAACATTTGATGCTTCTGCGATGATGGCACTGCATTTGGTAGGAAATGAAGTGCCACAGAAATTAAGAAGTGTAGTTTTCTATCTTCATGTTACAACATAAAAGCAAAGTACTTGCTGCTCCATTTTAATTTAAAGACACTAGTAAGACCACATTATCTTGGTATTCAGATATTTCAATAATAGTTTGGTTCACACAAATACCTTGAGTGCAGCCTGTTAAGGATATAAATACTAGGCATGTCTGAAAATTATGAAGACTCAGAAGCTTATCCTCAGTGAAGCAAAGTTTAAAGACGAACAAAGTAAAATATTTGACTTCTAAACAAACATCTTGTTTCCCAGCTAACTGATGACTTCAGCCAGAAACTGAATAGCTTTCTCTACTGTCGGTTGTTAACCTGTGAGTCTGTCCTCCCACTTCTAGGACCACCTTTAAGAAAATGGTCTCTGCATCTTGAAGTGTGCAGGCTGGGGGCTGTTTGTAAATTCCAAATATTTGTACCAAGTAATTTTTCCTGAAAATCAGGATTAAAGAATTATTTCCTTCTTATCTACTGGCTTTATTATAACATTGTGAATAATACTTTCTGAGAAAGAAAATTCCACATTTTTAGCTCAAAATATGATGTTTTGTTTCATTATTCTTAATTAAAAAGGTAAAGTTGCATTCAACAGCAAATGAAAATTTCATTCTAAATGGAGAAATCAAGAAATTTAATTTTGAAAATATCAGCAAATAGTGTTCTCATGGCTTTTAGCTATAGAATTTCTTATGGAAAAATATACATGTTTTGAAATATTTTTGAATCTTAGTAATATACATTGCTTCAATATCACCTAGTTTCAGAAACAGATTAATGATTACATATTTCAGAATAAATATATTCTGGTCTGTAATTTCAGAATTTTCCTATGTTTCAGGAATTAATTGCATCTTACCTCAAACCACCACTGAAAAAACTAGACTTTATTACTATCCTTAAAAACTCTGTGCTCTCCAGTTTTCTTTAAATTAATAAGCAGACTTAAGTGCTCCCAAATAGAAATTTTCCCACAGATGCATTCTACAGTGCATGAAGAAAGAATTTTTGCAACTTTGATTTTTGTAAAAATAAACTACACTCAAAATAACACTTCCCCCCCCTCCACCCCCATTTACAAGGTTCTTCATAGCAGCTATTTAGGAATACTTAGAGATAAAACTTCCCTGCAACCTTTTTTTGTTTTGCAAATCGTATTTTTTTCCTTTCCCCATTTCTCAAACAATTTTGTATGATAGATTCCTCATGAGGCCGATGGGTACTGATTAAATGATTAAGTCCAGGAGCTGAGGTTATAATAATAATAAATAACCCATTGCGCTTAAATGGAGCTTTTAATCTTTCCAAACATTAACTAATTAAAGAACAAAGGAAGGAAATAACTTTAGGGGACCATAGGCCTCTTGGTTAGCAGTCATACATAGGAATCGCACATTCTAGGCTCTCACCTAACACAGAAGTTTAGCAGAAGGGTAAGCAAAGCTCACCAGGCCTGGGTTTATCAGTGTCTGTGTTTTATACTAGTTACCCATAAAATCTTTCAATCAGTAGTAATTTCTGCATTCATGGATGCAAAGATTAATTGAATTCTGCAAATTAGTCTTCTTGAGTAACCAGAGGGATAGTTCACCTCTAGTCACCAGAGGGCATGTGTACCTGTCCTATGGGGATTATTCTGTGCATCAAGTGGCTCATCCACATTGTTCTTGCATTTGTCTCTATTGGCTTCTCAAAGGAAAATATCAGCCGACCACCTCTGAGAAGAAAGTTGAGCACGAATTTGTCCTTGTTGCTACGTTCTGTCCCTGTTGTACATCTCTTGGCTTGAGAGCTGCTGAGAGTGTCCATATGTAGACTACAGTATGCACTTTTAAATAATGCTGTGTGCTTACTGTAAACAACTAAACACCACTGGCAAAATTGCATCTGTACTTCGTGTGGCAGCAATGATGCAGCTTTTTTCATGGGAAGAAGTATCTGCAATTTTGTACTAATGAGGTCCTCATAGTCTTCAAAGATCTTCTCTTTATGAAATCTTATGGCTGACATCAGAGGAATCAATCAGACTGGGGTGTGATGGTTTCTTGATTTTGGCTTCTTGTTCCACCATTGTAAGAAGACCATCAAGTAGTCTGGATGCTCCTCCTTTTGACTGTGAGGAGTCAGAAAAAGCACTTTCTGAGGCAAGATTTGCTATTTCCCTATTTAAAAGGTTTCCTTAGTGTGTTTCAATTGTTGTTCTCATAATTGAAATTTAATTTGTAACTTTTTCCTGAACATCTCCAACTGAATGTCAGAAAAGTAGCTATTAATATTGATAGTGTAGATATCATGGAATTTACACAAGCAGAAAGAAAAAGATCTTCATCTTGTCTTTGCAGGAAGGCAGAGAAACTAAAAGAATGGTTCTGTTCATCCAAAATGTTGGAACCCTGATCGCAGCATAACCTCTGGAAGGGTAAGAGATTATTTAAGTATAATTTGACAGGATGAGGAGGCCACTCCTTGTTGCCCCCACAAAATCTAATAGTGAAAGACAGAAGCATGCTTGCATCACTTGTATGGTAGTTCTTAGTTATATTCTGCTGCTCATTTTGCTCGCTCTCTGTAAGAGTATATTAAGAGATAAATGAAGCTGTTTGAGATTTGATGTAACCAAGACTTTAATAGCATGTGATTTTCTTTTTTTAAGCCATCCAGATTGATGCCTTTCTGAGGGACCTAGGAAGTTCTTAGATGGTGTTTGTGCTTACCTAACATGCACGCCTTGGGGAGCAGTGAGGAGCTGTAGTGATGAAATATCATGGAGGTTTTGCAAGTGAGCAGGTACTGATGCCTAAGATAAGTTGCAGAAAGGGATTGTATTTCCAAATATTGTGGGAGAAAGACAGGGTTATGAGGATATGATGGGCTCTTTCACCTCAGATGGACAGGAGAGAAAGGACGAGGGGAGAGGTAGTGGAATTAATTTAATAAAAAAATCATGGTTTTCATCATTTCATTATTTATTCACATAGCAGCCTGACCTTTAGTGATACCTTTAATAAGATAAATAACATCTAAAATAGCTGAAAAAGTTTTCAGAGGTATAGGATCTCAAAACGCTTTGAACTCCATTCTCTGTTTCATATAGCAATTTATTCCACTAGAAAACATAAGGGGGAGACTTAGAAAGAGGAATAGCAACACATCATCTTTTACGTTGGTTGGAGAATGATTTCAGAAGCATACCTAGTAATGGAGATTGAGGGTGAGTAATCTAAAAGGAGTTGGTAAATCCTATATCTGGCTTTGGAGTTATTTGTTGCTTTCCTCTCCTAATCACACTCTTTATCAATAAATGACTTTTTCATAGCATAAAGAGGAAAAGAGGTATGGGAAGGAGGGAAGATATAAGGAGTATAAGCCTGACTTTTTCATTTTTGAATATCAGGTTTGACCATCTCAGCAGCTGGTATTTTTCATTAACAAAATGGACAATTATCACTATAGCTTAGCTGGGCTTTTTATCTGTTTATTTTCAGAGCCTTTTAGAAACTTATTTAACACAGAAGAGTATAGAGCGTTTGATTACTTTTCTGGATGCTGCCCAGTGAATGTACTTTTCAGCAGATTGTCTCTGACCACTGCTGCTTTGCAAAGTGCTCTGTTCTTTCTATAGAGATTTTCTTTCTACTTCTCAGGGGCTGAAGGAGACCTGGTATATCTAGAAGACAGCAAAATAGGTGGCATTTGGCTCTATTGAAATAAGGGTATCTTTTTGTCTTATGCACAGTTAGGGCCAGAAAGCCCATTCTTTTACTGGGTTGTTTAGTCCCACGTTTTATTGGACCTTTCTTCATTTTCATTCTTTCTCCTATTGCTTATTTTTTCCCTCTCAGAAATCCCTGAAGGAGTCTGTTCTCTGTTAGTTATAACATAATGTCATTGGCCAGGCTGAAAAGATTATTTCTTATATAACATGATATATTGTTGGTTTTCAAATATATTTCTCACCACCACTTTTCAATGAGCCCTCCATAAATCCAGCTGAGGGCAGGCAAGATCCATGTAGCTCTGAGAAAAAGGGTAAACCTAATTTACTAAAGATTCATGAGTTGTTTCCTCACACACTGCCAGCTATTATACCCAAGTATAGTATATCTGATGGAATTACACTGAACATGAAATACTGTTTCTGCGGCAACTGAATTTGAGAAAGATCACCACTAGTCTCAAAAGAAATAGAAATTCTTTCTCTTAATTTACCATAAAATATAAAATTCATTTAAGTATAGAAGTTTAAAATTAGCTGTAATGACAGTTTAATTTCTTCAAAGACAACGTTGTACTCCTGCCTTGCATCATCTGTGTGAGTTTACATACAGAATAATGCATAGCCTGCATACTCAAAATACAGAGAGCATGCAAAGCAGATAAGATTCAAATAAAATTGGAACAACCGATATTGTTCCACTGATTTTAGGCATTTAAATTTGCAAGTGTTTGCATCTGTGTATCCACGACTTGCTTGCCTTCCCACCCCCACCATGAAATGCCTTGGCTTTCAGGCCCCAGCGGAGCAGCTACTACACAGGAGCAGGAGCAGCCATATTCACATGCATTAGGCATCCAGCTCTTGTTGCTCTCTTCATCCCTGCAGGGCAAAGCATGTCCATGTCCATGCTTTTGTCAGTGATAACCAGGTGCTTGAGAAAGAGGCATGTCTGTGCCCTCTCTTCTTTACTTGGACCTTTCCTGCCTGACAGTCATTGCATTAAGAACCATACATAGCAGGCTACTCAGCCAGGAAGAGCTGCAGGCTGGCAGGCAGGCAGGCAGGCAGGCAGGGGTAATTTCCTTCTCTTTCTGTGCTATAGGGAATAGTGACAGAGGCAGCAGACACTTTGCCAAAGTGTGATCCATGTTCTTCCATTTAGCCTGCTGCATTGCTCCAGTACTGAGGAACAAAGAAATTTTCCACACTTAGTGGTTCAAAAATTAAGGATAAAGTGTATCTAAAACAGAGAAGCAGAATTTCTTGTGTTGTAGTATGTTTGTTTAGTTATACTACTGGAAATAACTTAAATCCTTTTCATAAGCAATTCAGAGGGTTGCTGCCTCATGTATAATCTTGAAATGCGCATTCTGAAAATCAAGTATGTAAATGCAGTTTATGCCCAGGGCAACTCTTCCTTTTCTACCCGCCGCCTCCCCAGAAAAGCTCAAACGTACCATGTTTTCTAAGGTTGAGGAGTGATTTGACTATCAGAAGCCTGTTCTTCTAGCCTTAGCTGGGCTGGCTGGGCTGCCCAGAGGAAGAAAAAGCAGAGATCTCTCTTCACATCTCCTCTCTGTGCCATGAATACATCAACGCAAGGGGATACCCTACTCCTAAGTGATTTTAACAGCAGAAATACCTCATGTATAATAAATACATTGAACGCTGTATTAGAAAGTTGACCTCAAAACTATTTACAAAGTAAAACTGAATCATTCATCCTCTTGTTACTTCTGAGTTTAGTACCCCAAATACTTGAGTCTTCCCACTGCTTCTTACCATTACACTTCACTTGGAATGTGCATTTCAAGGGAATCAGATTTCAAGAAAATAGATGTTGAGGAATTATACTAAACCAAATCATTCTGGAAGAAAGGGGGAGAAGCCTTGATGAGAGCAAGGATGATGGATTTAAAACTGTATTATTTATGTGGGGGTTTGCACAGTGTTCTATGAAATTGTGATCTCAGCATAACATAAAGCAAACAAGATTTTTCAAGTGGATTAAGAGTACTCAAGTGGTCTGAGCAGAGAGCTATAACAAATATTGACTACCAAACTGAAGAGAGGGATGTAGTGAGCTACATCAGAGGGGTTCATTCCTGCCTATGTTTATTTTATGTATCCCCGGCAATTGAAAATAATGAAAGAAATGTGGCTTCATAAATAGGCCTCTCTGGGAAACAAGAATATTAGCATCACTAAGCGGCTGCTGAACAGCTCTGCTATCACTTTATATCCTAGAATGGGAAAAGATTTCTTCTCTTCTCTTCTGTCCCCTGAGGAGCCCTCTGCCCTGCTTTCTTATTCCAGTGCACAGCCCTGTGACTCAGGCTGTGCTGCAAGATAACTCCTTGACCCCACAAGGCTAGATAATATTCCTTATATATGCTGCACTGTTTCAGTCCTCCTAACACAGAATGATAGCACCTAAGGGGATAAAGGGTGTTGTTATCAAGTTAGGTTTCTTTAACAAGCCAATGGTCCAATCCAATATAAAAATCAATTTTTCAGAGCTTCACAATGAAGAAGCATAATGTATTTTTATTGGATCTAGCCCTGAGCTATCTTGTCAAAAGTTAGCAAAATATTGTTCAAAACCTCTTATCGAATCAGAGGCTTCTGAGCTTTGCATGTTTTCCCAAACACAGGGGAACCTAAAGCATCATAAATCTGAAAGAATGAGAAGAGTGAGTTGTACTATGTGAGAGAAATTGGTTATGCATCATCTAAGTTGGCAGCTTTCTGGGTGGGATAACTTAATAAGTTTTGTTTTGGTTAGGTTTTTTATTTTTGAAAGCTCCATTGAAAATCCAGATTCACTGACAGCTGAACACAAATGAAACTAGAAACTAATAATATCAAGTAAATGACCTTATGCTTTCCACAAATCAGGACAGTTTTCCCAGTAAGCAGGGTTCTAGGTCACTAATTAATATAGGCCCTCACCATTCACTTTCTTTTCTGAAAACTGCATAAAAGAAACTTCTGAATTTTAATCAAGATTTATGCTGGAGGGAAGGAGGGAAAGATTTTTGAAAGTTTTAGCTTGGAGATAGTTTAGTCATATTTATGGTAATACATTATATTATTTATTATAATACATTATATTTGTTAGCCACTTTATGATTTTAACATCATGCTAATCAAGAGGGGAAAAAAAGGCTAAAGTCACACTACCAAACCTCCTTCTCACATTACTGTTTTGTGAATCAGTCATTTGATCATGACCTACATTTTAGACATTCACATCTTTTGTTATTTAAATAAAGATCAAATAACAAAGTTAATTGCTATCCAAAGCACAGAGCTTTTTTTCAGTGTATTCTCTCAATTATACTTAGACTTCTTCTTTGCAAGAATATGCATTATATGAACGTCGCTGAAATGCAGATAAAGACCAGCGCCTGGAGTCCTAGGACTCTTGAATCTCTGGATTTTCCTGTGTTTGTCTGTCTGTAACAGTACAGTCTTATTTCCAGTTTGACACGTCTTTTTAATCAGCCAATTGGTCATTGAAATGATGAAATGATTTGAGGTGAGGTGTTTAACGGGACAACATGAGATGATTTTCCTTGGAGAACACAGAGATATTCTGGATGGGATTAGACACATGGACAAAGACATTCAGTCAGAGAACTGGCTAAAACCCAGGTGGAAATTCATTTCAAACCATTATTTTTTTCTCAAGCCAGCGAGGAGCTTAAATCACTACTCTGATCTTCTGTTGAACTCAAAGAGAAAGAGCTGAAACAACTTACGCGGTGTCTAAACCTGACCAGCTACTGGAACAAGAGATTTGCTGATTTGAGTGCTATAGATATCCAGAAGAGACACTGAAAGAAAATCACACACAGACCTTTCCTCCCTAGTAGGATTTTAAAAATTATTTTAGCCTGGTTCAGATTAGTTTTTACATGCAGAGCTTTGGTCTTCACCAGCTGGGAAAAAAGAATATGTTATTTGGTGGATATTTTCCACCAAGTCTGACTTAGTAATTGAAGACTGACTTCTCATTAAGTTATTTTCCCTGTTCCTTATTCATTAGGACACATTATCCAAAGGTTTTCTGTTAAATAATTATTCTTAGCAGTTTGGGCATAGCTGTAGCTGTGAGGCACTCCACTGTCACTTTAGCCATTTTAGAAAATCTGATGTGCCATTCCAGTAAACACACTGGGTAATCAGAGCTGCAGAAGCAATCTGCATCATTCTAGTTGCAAATGTATTATGAATTTTACAATGATGCTGATTTTGGTTGAATAATGTCTTTTAAAGTTTCATATAAATACATCTTGTCTTTATTTCCATTTTAGAGCAGCGAATATTGCATCTGAATCCTCAGTTTGTTTTTTTCCCAAAATGTATCTTGGGTTTCAGAAATTACACCATTTTGCATATTTTTTGAAAAAAACTATACAGGTTTAGGGTCTGACCTGTCATTCAGACATGAAATCTGATTCCGTTCAGTGAGACTCCTTATGTGAGCTGAAAATCTGGGGCAAGAAGTGCTTGAATGTTTGAGGAATATTTCCCCTTACAGATTTCTGTTTGTGGAGATATAGAAAACACAAATCTTTAACTGAAGGCTTTTCAATGCTTCCGCCTAATATCTGTTAAAAATATATCTATCTTTGCGTCTAAACTCTTACTCCAAACTCATCCTTCTTCAGGATAAAAGAAATTGACAACGTATTAATGACATTTTTGTAGCCAACAGCCTATATAATAGTATCCTAAAAGCAAGTATGTCCAATATTGCCAGTTTCACAAATTATTTTGAAATGTATATAAATACTTGAATTTGAGAACATTAGTACCTGTGCCTATACTTTTTGCTGTGAAGATTACCACTTTCAATTTTTTGTAGTGGATTAATAGACGTTTTCTTTTTTTTTTCCTCTTTTTTTTCACAAACAAATAACATCTGCCTGTTTCACAGTATTTCCTAAGCCAATTAGGAATTGCACGTATGAGCACTGGATTTTCCAGACTGCCTTCAAATGACAAAATCAAGGAATTTCTAGTTACTGGCAAAATGAACATTTTCCAAATCTGAGGAAACAAGAAGCATTGCTTATTATGATAGGTTACAAACACCAATTACCTGGCTGCAGGACATTTAAAGTGATCAGATGTTGACTGAATTAGGGAAAGATTTTTAAAATACAGACATTTGTGTGGTTATCTCTTGACTTACATGCGCATTTTGAATTTGATACTAAATTCCCATCTTCAGCTTTTAGAATCTGCTTTCCCATTGTATTATATCTTCTTTCAAAACATATTATTAATTCCTTGATTGACTAATAATGACTAAATTTTTTTAAAAAGTCAGTAGTTCCACCTAAAGCCTTCAAGAGCACATTAAGTATTGGAAATTATAATTCTTTGAAATACCTCTCCTTAGACATTTCAGCAATCTGGAATCTTCATATGGACTGCCTGAAAGGTTTTAGGTCTCCATACATTTCGGTCTCCATACAAATCAGGATTACTTTGTGGACTATTAGCTTTTCATGGTTATATATTTTCTCATTTATATGCAGTACTGAAATACAGCATGTTTTCCAAGTTCTACAGGTTACTGATGAACGAATTTTTGCAGTGTCATAGCAGGCTTATTAAAACAACTAGGAGTTGTTGTAAGTAATGTCAAAGGTAAAATGCAAGTCACATATTTGCATGAATAACGTTAGAAAATAACTTCTGCAGTTTGGGGAGCTAGGTATGTGCATCCAGATATCTTTAAAATTATTAACTGGTCAAAATAAGAAAAAATAGTTTCAGGAACAAAGGACAATTTAAAGAAAAAAATCCTGCCTGGATTTCAGATACTCCTTACAACAATGTGCTGACAATCAGAAATACATAGTAATTCACATCGTTCTGGTCTGGGTCCTCCGCCCAAATACCATTCTTCAGCATGTAAAGGGGCATGATTAAGTGTTAGACTTTCTATCTTGAGTGTATGTATGAAGGTCTTAGGATTTACACCACTACCTGCTTAATTATCAAAGAGAGAAATACTACATGTAGTAATCAATCCCAAAGCAGTAATTTTCCCAGTTTCTCTTGAGTAAGAGAGTCTACCATTTCTGATACTATTTACCTTCTTAAAAATGCAGACCATCCAGGAAAAAAAAATATATTTCTCACATACGTAATTTTTCAGGGAGTGTAAAAAATCTGTAGCTTTATCCATTAGTACTGCCTCTTAGGATATAGGAACTTTTATTCAGCCATAAACTTTTTTTGTCTTTCTCATCTTATTATTTGTACCAAAATACTTTTCTAGAACTTCTACTCTGATTCATTTCAGGTGTTGTGTTGATGCGACGACGCTCAATCAGAGCAGAGACACACTGTGCTCTTCTTTCCCAGACCAGGATATGTAGAGTGGTCATTTCCCCAAGGAGATAGCAGTCTGCAGTGCTAAAGCTACACTGTGATCTTCACAGGCTGACTGCTGCCTTAGGATGCAACTTCTCACCATCAGAAAGTTTCTGTGTAGGGACAGCAAATCTCTCATCTGATCTCAGTGAAGAGCTGTTGACTGGAAAGATATGGAAGAGATCTAGGCAATAAGGGAGATGGAGAGGAAAAAAAAACTATAGAGAAAGTACTTGGAGAGAAAAAAAATGTGGTTTTCCTTTTTCTTTTTTTTTTTTTTTTTTTTTTTAATTTTTAGGGTAGTTTAGTCACCCTTTGGCAACAGCCTCTATTAATTAAGAAACAGAATTTCTTTGGGCTTTTTGAATCTAGATTTTTTAACTGTGTAAAGTATAATGCCAACAATTTCAATAACCTGCCACTGAGTAATTTCAAGTACAGTTTTGATTAACTCTAGAAAGCATAATATTATCTTGTCTATTTTGATGTTCTTTAAAGGCTCTAAAATGGTAGGATCAATTAGTTTTGATTTCCATACCAATCAGTCCAGATGGTTCACATTATTTGCTGAAGGTAGCTGCAAACTTAATTTTTTGAACCCATAATTCACATTTTGTAATAGATGATACTGAACTATCTTTTTGCAGAATAATCAGAGCTGAAACGTGCTTAAGGTCACCTTTCTCCAGACTTGGAAGAAAATTTGAGAAGTAGAATGTACTATTTCAGGAAAAGGGAAAACTGGGCAATGTTGCATTCTTTTCAGAGGAGATGGAAAATATTTGCTTAGATAATTTCTGAAGTGATTTAAATACTATCTTACACCAAGGTATTAGAAATTATGGTTTTTACAATCTGTCTTCAACTTTGATTCCTGGCATAAGCCAGGACTTCAAATATGTCTGTAACTGAACACAAATATACGGTCTGATTACTGCTATTTTATATCATGGCAAAAAAAAATAAATGTTTATAGACAATGCTAATTTAGCAGTCCGTGCAAGCTTCTTGCAAAGGCTCCCACACAGTCCAACATACTCATATAATTTATCTGAACAGCATTTAGTAATACTCCTTCACACTTATAAATGAGAATTTAAGCAGTTCTGGTTTCTCAATACTTAGAGCATCTGAGTCCTACATACCTTCCTAATATCATGTAATGTATCTTGGGTCCATAAATAACGTAGATTTCAGCCCGCATATGATGCATAAGCCTGTATGCAGCAGTTTGATCCAGGACTACCATTGCAATGTTGATTGCACATTCTACCATTCCCCTTGAGTAATAAGAATTGCAAAATGAGATATATGTATGTATGCATGCACACAACCTATATATAGATGCATATTATCTCTTTACATATATTGTCTTTATATATATATATCTTTTATATATATGCATATATAATATACATATGTTTTTTTCAGTGGTGGCCAGCGACAGGACAAGGGGTAATGGACACAAACTGCAACACACGAAGTTACATCTGAATATGAGGAAGAACTTCTTTACCTTGAGGGTGGCAGAGCACTGGCACAGGCTGCCCAGAGAGACTGTGGAGTCTCCTTCTCTGGAGACATTCAAAACCCACCTGGATGTGACTCTGTAACCTGCTGTAGGTGAACCTGTTTTAGCAGGGGGTTGGTCTAGGTGATATCCAGAGGTCCCTTCCACCCTAATCATTCTGTGATTCTGTAATATCTTTAAAGCTACCATTATGTTGTTCTCTTCAAAAGCCGCTTGAAGTTTCTACCTTTAGCTATTTATGAGCTGTCTAGGAAGATTTGGCTTAAAATATCTGGAGGAATTGTGCGGTTGTTCATGATCAAATAGTCAAAGCAATCAACAATCTAAGAACATGACCTACTACAGCCAAATTACTGTTAAACAACAAGATAATACCTACATGGAGACACATATCAGTCATTATTACCTGTATCTCTTTTAGGAACTATTGGAGCACTAATCCTATCATTTGCATAACTTGGGAGTAAGTTTGAAACATCCTCAGTTGTCTTGCAGTAGACTGTAGGAATGGGAATTTCAAAGGCTAAGAATGCAGTTAGCACTGGGCTTTGTAGTATTTGCCTCTGAAAACAGATTTATCTTTGTACACCAGTTAAGTATCAGGAATTTATTCCACTTTTACTAACATGTGCATTCTCAGTTCCATGATTTTTAAAGTTTTTAACCTAACAAGTGTTGTCTGTTTACACTGCCAGCCTCTTTCTCTTCCCCTTTGATAACATTTGGATTCACTAATTTAAATCCAAATTTGATAGCTGGACAGAGGTTTCAAAAATAATTAAATTCTTACAAGCTTTGTAAAAGTAAGCAGCCGAGGAGAGGAAGGAGAACCTGTGAGTGCCTGGATGAAGGGAATGGCAGCTGTGTGTAGTTAATCAGACAGTGGCAAACCCACAGCAGTGAGAGAGAGAAATGTCTCCACTGCTGGAAAAGCTTCAGCAGGATCTTGTACCTTCTTATACACCAAAATAATTGCAAACCTGCAAGTAGGAAATGAAGCTTCTTGTTTTCTTGGTACTTGGAAAAGGAGGCTGAACTATCCAACTATTATCATTAGGAGCATTTGGGAAGCAGATCCTGTTCTCATAGTTGATTTTTACATTTTGTTCTGAAAAATCAACACCTACTACTTCTTATGCCTTGGGAAGTTTTACATTTGGATGCTCCTGCTTAGAGAAGTTGTGAAGTAAATGAGATTGAGTAGAACAACTAATTGAGCCTTTCAGAAACTGTCAGACCTGAGGCCTAATAAGCACCTTGCAATGTCAGTAGAGGTAATTGGCCTGTAGCTGCTGAAGATGCAGGCTGAGTTTTAGGGGGAAAGAGAAAAAAAGAAGAAGAAAAAAAAAAAGGTCAAAATGTCTTGATCATGAATTACTGGGTCCAGGTCACACCATCAGGTACCTGTGCTTGGAGAGTAATTGATGACAGAGAACTTGCTAGCAAATTAAAAATGAAGGCTTGTATGGAAGCAATATATAGCATGAGAAACCTGTAGCTGTGCATGGGGCAGATAGAAATGACCTTGTTTTGCAAAACTTTACTTGTCTCTAATTGTTATATGATAATCACAGTAGCAATGAGCTACATACCAGTTTTATTCTGATAGTGTAGAATTAGGGTCATCCTTATAATAGTAACTCATCTGAAGCAAAATATCCTGGAAAAATACCAGAGAACTGTGAAACAAAAAGCATTAAAAATTCCTGTCTCTCATGATAACTCTGCAGTGGCTGACACCTGCAGAGCTTCATGGCTCAGAGGTCACCAGGAGTAGAGCAGCCTGCAACCACCAGTGGCCATAAATTTATGCAGCACAGTGTGAAGAATCACTCCAGACCCCATCTGAACCAGGCAGAGTCACCCTTAAAGGACTTTCACTCTCCAAGGCATCCTCTTTCTCACATTTTTTGGAGTATTCCTCTTTGATGCCTATCATTTAAAGCATAAAGGTACAAAGTGTCCTGTAACTTTCACAGTGCTCTTAAATTTTTTAGTTCCTAAAGGTTGTTTCCCCTCTTTTGCATTAGGGAATAATGCTTTACTTGAAAGCTAACAGATATTCAGGGTAATGAATGTTTTTCATATTTTACTTATGTAAACGACAGCCAGGAGAATGCTTACAATAAATCAACTGCTTTTGCAGCAGACATGAACAGAACTTGCATGCCAGCAATTTCTGGTTGAAAATCAGTCAAGCTGTGTCCTAGAGCTGCAGAGGTTTCTTGGACTGAGCCGCACAGAGCGAAGCTTTACTTACATCACAGCCAATGCTCCCGAGTGTGGGATGTCTGTACAGCAGTTGAAGCACAATCACAGCTTGTGGACCACTTCTTTAAAAAGGGTCTTTGGAGAACCACTGCAATCATGGTTAATGTACTAGAGTGCCTGCTTTTAGGTGACATGTCACTGGGCTTTGAGTTGGTTTAAAGAGAGGTGAATCAATGTGTTTAGATAGACACTTATAGTGCAGTGAATTACAGAACACATTGTATCTCCAGCAAATTTATTTTCTAGTACTCTGGGCTAGACTTCCAGGTCATGGACTGGTGCAGATGACACACTCTCTCTTACTTTTCTTCATAAGATTCCACCTTACAACATAGCCAGCTGTGGGAGAGAGGGCTGGGGTGAGGATTTCTTGAAAGGGGAACAGTAGGAGGTTCCTCCTGTGTGACATTTGGGGTGCCCAGTGTTTCCCACCATCCCCAGCCCCCTTTCTCCATGCATGACCAGGCTCTTCCACCCTCACTAGGTCAGGGAGGAGAGGAACACGTTATTTCTAAGATTGTCTTCATTGATACTTTTTCACTAGGTATCTACCCTTGGTTTCTTTCTTCAAAACCTTTGGGAGGACTGAGCCTTGCATCAGTAAGATAAATGTTTATTACAGCATGGTATGGTCAGGGCCTCTTTACAGCCCCTTAATGAGCAACTGGTTAAGCTTTTCAAAGGCTGTCACAGCTAATCACATAAAGCTGTAAATGTCTGAAGGACCCCTACCTGTACACATCTGTGTGTGTGAGACAGAGAGAGGAAAAGGAAGAAGATGGTGGGCCTGGAAGGGAAAATACAGAAGGAGGCAAAAATCCTTAGTTGTTTTTTGGGGTTATATGTGTCCAAAAAAAAAAAAAGAAAAAAGAAAAAAGTCAGTGATTTATAGAAGTGACATCATTACTTCATCTTTATTGCTGGTGTGCCTCGTTGTCTCTTCAACATCATTTTGAGGCAAAGTTACTTCCCACAGAGCACTGTGAGGCTTGTTGTGTGGGAAGCAGTCCTGTGCTTCATGCACTGGGGCATCCTGTCCCGCACTATGTGTCTCTGTGTGTTCTTTCTGTATGCATTTTCCATACCAACATACCAGCATTTTATATTTTGTTATTCAAAAGAGCTAATAACCATATGTGTGTATATAAGTACATATACACATACATACATGCAAACATAAATATATATTATATATGGTATAATGCCTTTTTTCCATTTTGTCAATTTAATTGATTTGGCAGGCCTTAGGTTTAATAAAGCGGGATCTTTAGCATAGAAACAATTAACTCCAACACAGCTGAGATTATATCTTCTCTAAACAGAGCTCGTGTCTTAAAACATGGAGAGAAAATTTGAAACAAACCTGAAATTGGTCTTAAAAGTCCAATAAAATGTTAAAAATATAACTTTATCATAAATATGAGTCATATGAGTTCACAGTACTCCCATTATAGCTTTTAATTTACTCACTTTCTGTATGAGGCACTTCTATACATGATCCATCTTTATTTTGAGTTCTCAGATGAATGGAATTAATTTTATCCTTACATATTGCAGTTTTAACACAAATATTTGTTACCATTTCTACAACCTGTCCTTGAATTCTGCCGAGAAAGAGAATATTTGAAGGTGTAACTTTCACCTCTACTTTATCAGGATGTTATAAGTGAATATAAACATGCATACTAGTACATGATCTATAACAAGTTCAATTTCATTGCCCACAATGTTAGAAAAGAGTTCAGGTGAGTGAAACCTGTAAAAAAGACAACCTATTCCCCAGTTACATATTGTCAAAATTACCTTTAGTATGTTATAAAAGCTCTTCATGATGTTTTTGACCTAATCACTTTCAAAGAAACACAAATGCACCAGTCTTTGGCACTGTATGCACAATTGTACAGATCTGATTCATTAGAACAGGAAATTAAGAAAAAAAGAAAACACTGTTGTGTTCTAAACCATAGAATCATAGAATAGTTCGGGCTGGAAGGGACATCTAAAGGTCATCTAGTCCAATCCCCTGCCATAAGTGGGTACATCTTCAACTAGACCAGGTTGCTCAGAGCCCCATCCAACCTGAGCTTGAATTTGTCCAGGGATGGGGCATCTACCACCTCTCTGGGCAACTTGTTCCAGTGTTTCTCCACCCTCATTGTAAAATATTTCTTGCTTGTATCTAGTCTAAATCTACCCTCTTTTAATTTAAAATCATTACTCCTTGTCCTATTGCTATAGATCCTACTAATAAGTCTGTTCCCCATCTTTCTTATACGCCCCCTTTAAGTATTGAAAGGCCAGTAGAAGAACTCAAAATAATGTGCACTTGAACAGTAAATGAAAGGTATGATAGCACTCCTAAATTGTATTATGTATTTTATAGTCTTTTACAAGCTATTCCATAACATTTTGGCATGAATAAGTATTAAACAAATGTTTAACTGCCTCACCAAAGCAGCAATAAAATTATGCTACATTGCAAGCATAATTCACTATGCATTTTCTGAAAAGAGGAATCAATCTGCCCAGCAAATGAATGTGCCAACTGGTTTAGCAGCTACACATCCCTGTGGCCAAGGCAATAAATGCAATACAGAATGAATGTCTAATAGACAAATATAGTAAGTTTTTCAGTCTACAGATTTTTACAATTTTTTTCCAATAAACACACAGGAGGAAAAGTGTTTTATGTCTGATGAACTGTTTTATGATTCCATTTTCAAAAACTAGAGTTATCACAATATATGCAGTGGCACTACAACTGATGGGCATCTGGCAGAGCTGCTCATGAATTTTTAGTTCAAAATTGATGAGTGCATGTTATTCTGTAAGTGGGATGGGGTCAAATGCAATACTCTTAGCTTAAAACAGTAGGTGAAACTCACACCTTTCCCTACAGGCTGCAAATAAAACTGAGATCAGCTGTGGTACTTGAACAGCTCATAGATTCAAAGGTCAGGGAATTGGGAGCATTCTCTGCAAACTTTGGAATTTGTGTTTTCCACTGTCAGACTGAGTTTGACCTTTAAAGGACTGAAAAAGCCCTTTCTCTTTAAAATAGTAAGACTCCTGATTCCCAAGCACTTCCAATCTGTACTAGAGCTAATGGAGCAAATATTTGCTCATGGATGTAATCTTACCACTGATTTAGGATTTCTTCTGGCATGTACCCTCAGATGAAAGTTAATCATATTATGGTAGATGCATATAGGTAGAATGAGACTGAGCAGGTTTTGAAGGGTGTATGGGACTGTCAGAAAGTCAGAGAAGGAGGAATACGAACTTGCTGCAAAGATGCCTGATATGCCCTGTCACCGAATTTGCCCCATAAGTGTTTTTTGCCCCATAACAAGTGATACTGATATTTTGTTCAGAACTATTACAAAAGCTATATTTTGCTTGTAATACTTATATTCATATTACAAAATGCAACCTCATTAGCTGTTTAGGTAAACCCTGTTGAGAACTTAACCCTGCATTATATACAAATCAAGAAAATGATTTTGGCCACCCAAAGCTTTGTAGGAATCAACTCAGTTGGAGTTCAGTACACTGTCACTCTGACTTGCTTTTCCATTGGAACATATGTGTTTCAGCCTGGGCAGAGGCAATGCCTGTAAGAAACACTATGTCTTTGGAATTTTCAGCTGCCCAGTCTCTTCAAATGGCTCTTTGAATAGGGTGAATGCCATGCTCGGTGCAGGATTTGAAAGTGTGGCTTCGTGCCTGACTGCTGACTCCCATCACAATTTTAGCTGAAGTTCATTATATACGTACAGGAAAAAACCACAAGCTCCATGATTGCTGTTTATCCTCTTTGTAAGGCTCCTATGTAGTAATTCTGTAAGAAGGATGAACTCCACATACAGATAAAGCACGAGTAAGTGTGTACATAATAAGGTGTACTGAAGAATATAATTTGATCAATACAAACATCAGTAGAGAAAATCATCATCTCTGACTTCTCTGTTCAGTGAGAAAGGGTAAGATAATGCTAAGAAAACATTATTACTGGCTGGCCTTATTTTAGAAGATCACCTTTCTTGTTGGAATTCTCATCAGATCAAGGGCAATTTATATGGTTAGGAATGTTTCTTTAGAAGGAGCAGTATTACATCATTTGCATTCAAAGAGTTGAGCAATTTTATTTCATATTAGCATACTTTTTTTATAGAGACAACTACGACACTTCATTATTGAACTACAGCAGCTTATGGAATTATGGTTTCCACTATATTGTATACAGTAAGAGGTTAGGGATGGTTAATTTTTCAGAAATTAATTGAGATCCTTGATTTTTATTGGTTCTTTGAAACTAGTATATGGCTTTCTTCAACCTAAGATTGCATTTTTTTGTGTGATCTCTGATCCTCTGAGCAGCAAAAATCTTTATTTTTTCTAGACAAAAATCATGACTACCCTATCCAATTTAATTTTTCCCTGTTTCTGTGAAAGGTTTAGCATTTGTAAAATGCATTTTTCTCACTGAAAACAATTACTCTGTAAAAACGGTTTCAAATGGGGACTCAGAGAGTTGATAAAACAAAATGGATTAGTAAATCAAAGGAAAATATAACTTGAAGTGAAGAGGATAGCAATTTTCTTCCTATTTAGCTCAGGAGGCACTGGAAAGGGACAGTTGCAGCATGGTACAACATTTCAAATATGAGAGTAGTGCTGTGATGGTATATTTAAAGTAAAACTGAAATAATTACATTTTAAGTATTGAAGATTGGAACTGAAGTATGCAAACCTTACTCTGGGGAAGGAAAAAGGGGCTGAAAAGAGAAAACCCCATTGTATTAATATGTACTATCACTGCAACCATTCTGATGGAAAGCAATACACCCTAACAAATTGGGTCTGAGGCAGGGAATGAAAAAAACCTGGTTTCTATTCTTGGCACTGTTGATGACTAATGGAGTGACCCTAGTGAATCATTTCAAGTCACTGTTTCTCTCATTTCAGGTCTGGATTGGAAATGCTTCTGGGGAGGGATTGCCTTTTTTTGTAGGGTCTGTATAGCGCCAAAACAAATCTGGATCTTCTAAAACTGTGATAATATGAATATTCTTGGAGAAATTATTTGCTGAAACTTGAAGTGACCCTGAACCAGATATTTTTGGAGCAGCAAAAACAGTATGAGGAAATCTCTTTCATTGTGTGTTCTTAAAAGATGTCATTCCTGCCTCAATATATAGAAGCAGAAATTTAGTCTTTAAATTACCTCAGTAAAGGCTGTCTTCCAGTATTTCTCTACAATTTTGCACCCCAGAGTATTTCAATCACCCAGACATTTGGGTCTTTAATTACACATTGTCACTGAAGTGAACTTTTGAACCTTTTTATTTCAGCCTAACAGAGGTTTTAAAAGCATTGAAGTCACTTTTATGTACGACGTTCCTGTGCTGAATTCACAGCATTTTCGTGATTTTTTCAGATTATTAAGCACTGACTTCAAAAAAACTATTTCTTCAAAGGCTTGTCTGTCTTCAGAAATTATGAGAGGCATTTCTTTAGAAACTTTCCCTCTCCAAATGTAAGAAGTTACACTATAAGCACACACAAAATTTAACTTTAAACAGTGTAAGGGTTTGGCTGCCTTAGGTTTGCAAGAGATATAACCATGACAGGAAAAAGAGTTATGTTTATCTCGTTGTATAACATTGCTAATGCTCTGTAAGTAGCTGGCAGAGTCTTTTATAGTAAATTCCTGACCAGAGGAGAGGGAGAAAATAAAAGCCTTAGTCATCTCAAAGTTAAGGTTAGTCATACATAGCAGTGAATTCACGACAAGAACTCTACCATTAACAAAACCATTCATTCTTACAAGTCAAAAAAGTTAAATTTCTTTGAAACCCATACATTTTCAGCCTGCTAAGTTTTTTTGGGGAAAAAAAAATGTAAGTTGTTACACCCCTTTTTCTGTAGATATTAGCAGTTACACAAGGCTATAAAACGTATACTCCCCAGCAACGTACCGGAGCTCTTCTCAATCCTTGCAAAACTCAGGAGACTTCACCAGCTTCTCCCTGAAACTCTATGTGCTTGCTCAGGAATCTGCTGGCCCGCAACCCTTACAAGGCTCCTTGGGAACTTAAATATCCACACCCTTCTGCAATCACTTGGAGGAGATGGCTCATAATCTCACACCCCTGCTGGGTCAGGAGTTCTGTGAACGCATCTTTTCTGCATCCTTAAAAGCCTTTCTAGTTTTACCAGGTTCCATCTCCATGTGCGATAAGCTGTTAGGGATGCTCATGTATTCTTTGATTAAACTCTGTGTTTAAGCAGACACCACCTCCCCTTTGTACAACTCAAAATGATCATATGAGAAATTAAAATAAATGGATTGTATTTAGGCCCTTTAGCATCTATCAAATCTTAAGACCATGGCAATAATGATGCTAGACTTATCTAAATAAATGAAACCGTGGCTACATCCTTCCAGGAACTGTTGCCAGAAATTAATGTTGTGGCTGGACTCACAACATGTGTTATTAGGTCTTACCTATTATCAGGTGTTTATAATTTAAATTTGATGGAGCTAGTTATCCAAGGCTCCATTTGTAAACAGTGGGGATATATGCAGACAAGTCCATGAAATGTAAAGTGTGATCTATCTTAGCAGATGTTTAGTTTTCTCTATGGTAAGATGAACTATGTTTCTAGACTCTTAAATCTGCATTGAGTTTAGTAGGAATCCAAGTGGTCCAGTGTCACAGCACTACAGAACTAGCCGGCTGCAACAAGGTTTTCCACACAAGGTTCCAAAAGTTCATCTACTGTCCCTGCTGTTTCTTCATCCTCTTCAGGCCAGTCCACCCTGCTTCTTGCCTCTGCTCGATGTGGGTTCCTGGCTTCTCCTCCAGCCAGCCTCTCCTCATCCAGGCCCCCTTCTCCTCTCAGCTTCTTCTGGGGCCTCTCCTTGTCTCTTCTATATTCCTGGGCTCTTCTTCACCCAGTGCTCCTCTCGCTTCCTGGCTCCTCAGTGCTGTTTAGCTACTTAGCCCAAACAAGCCACAGCTGTACATTATCCGCATCAGCCAGCCCACCACCCCAGAAGCAAGCCCA
>JAVJGI010000001.1:56521015-56551250 GCA_035590275.1 Ibycter americanus
GGGCTGCAACGTATGCAGAATCAGCTGACTGTAGTATGGGTGTCCTTGCAGAGTGCAGATCTCAGAGTAGCAAAGCAATCTTTGGAAAGTCTGAGAGAAACAGCAATTGGGTATTTTCAGGGTGGTGATTTAGTGTACTTAGTTCCAGAAGCTCTGTGTCTCCATGCTTTTCTGAGCGTATGCTTACCTGCTATGGGTACTCTGACTCTACAAAGACGGTTTCTGTCTTTTCTGTTGATACTTCCCCCACAACCACTGCAGTTTTGTTTTTTTACTCTGACTTGCACCCATCCTACAAACTTCTTAAAAACTGTTGCTTCAGAGGTCACTGGGGATTTATGCTTCTTTTTGTCTTGCTGTAAATTGGTTTCATTTTTTAAACATAATATTTGCTAGAAACTCTGTAATAGAAACTTATTTTATCTCTGATTTCCTCTTTTGCTAATTTTGGCTTAGTTTACTTGTTGCCTCACATATTCTACTAATTTTGGATTAGCTATTGCTCTTTCTATGTTCTTGTCAGTCATGCCCCTTTCCTAGTACTATTCCTTCAAAAGTGTCGTATAATTCAAGCAGAAGAACCATGGGTTCTTTGCATTAGCATGACATGTACAGCTACCAGTCACTAAAATGATACTGAAAGGGGCTGGCTATAAACACAGCAACTTACATGCAGCCATTGTCAAAAACCTAAAAATGTCTCCCAGAATTCCTGGAATCCACGTTCCTCATTCACATTCCTCTTTTATTTGTATATAAAAGCCAAGAAACAAACAAACAGGAAAAACCCTCCCCAAAAACTCCACGCTACTGTCACTGATCTGGAAGGGAGGATTTGTTTTTAAATGACGAATGTTTCCCACCTTATAAGCTTTCCCCTGTTCCTTGTGGATCAACAAGCTCATGATTTTCCCTCACTTATCCTCTCTCTGATGAATTAAAGTAATTAAATTTATCGAAAAGACTGCGCTTCCTGCATTTTGGAAATTATTTATTTATACCTTGAAGCTATTTTACACAATCTGATATTCACCATTGGGAACCTGTTGTTCTCAATGTTCGTAGATGATTACTTAGTCCTGCTATGAGTACTGCCAATTACTCTGCCACAATTATCTTTATTTAATTTATTTTATTTTGAAATGCTTTTAAAGGTTGAGATTTATTTTGTCTTCTTTTCTGTCTTGTTTCCAAGAGATTGCTGTATCATCCCAGAAGGACGACAAGATTTAGTGGAGACGGTTAAGCGAAATGCCCCCCTGCCTCACCCAGGCCTGCAGTCAGGGCAAGGCCAGAGGACATACGTGCATTCCTTCGATGCACAAAGGCATGATCTGGTGGTTAACTATAAATAAAAGCTGTAAGAAATCTAACGGGGATTGCACTTAATAAATTTGTCCCAAAGTTGTTTTTCACAAATTGCTTGCAAGAGGTTTTTATTTACAAGCAATACATGCTTGTGTGTTTGGACTTGATATGTGAAACCGTACACCAGTCTACTCCTTGGTAAATTAATAATACTGCTTTTTTATAATTAACAATAACAAAGTGTTCTGATCCTATATATTGTTTCTCAGGTAAAGCTAGAAGCCAGTGCTAGAATGAGTAAGGTAATATTCTGTGCACGCAGTAAAACACTATATTCCATCCAAATAGAGCATTTATCTAATTGGTAATTCTACTTAGCTAGTTTTCATTTTAAAAAGTTAACCAACAAATAGCCTGGCAAGTGCATAACATTAGCTTCCCATTCAACAATTACAAAATTTCATCAGACGATGTACCATCTACTCTCTACCCTAACCTCAAAGATGGAGAAAGACCCAACCCTATTTTCTTCATAGCTATGAAAAGACATTACATCTTTTCTGGTCATTTCTTTTTCATCCAATTAATTCAATTATTTATTTTAAGTTACAGTGGCTGACCATTTCAGACTGATGGATGTGCTAATCCTGGTCTTTGTCAAACCTTCTCTTGGATTTATTACCTCCTTCTTGCTTGGCTAGATTGAACTGAGCATAGGTGCCTTGGTTTTAATACTTAAAAACATTTCTTACAGAGTACAGAATCAAGTACTGTGTTGCATAATATGGTTTATTCATGGGTATTTAAAGAAGACCTGAACAGGGAAAGGAATCACACACTGAAGAAAAAGTGTTGAGGAGCAACTACTTAAATACTTTATGATACCAAAAAAATAATCTCTCTCACACACACCCATATAGAACTAAAAAGAAAAAAGGCTATTATAATGTGGCATTCAGTTTACTTTGTATTTAAAAAAGAAAACCATACCTTCATAATATACACAATGTGTAACTTCATTTTAGGCATAAATTGCAATGTATGATCCTATTCACCTGGAAATCTAGAGCAAAAATCTTGTAAAAAAAATATGGCTGTAGTTTCAGGCTTGGTCATGTTATCATTTCTTTTCTGGGGAAACCAAGGCATTTGAGTGACATATATGCTCTAATATGCAAGCTGGAAATGTCCAGTGCTCAGAAGTATATGCAGAAAAGGCTGAATGGCTTATTTTGTCTTTCAAATTGAAAAGTCTGTTGCACTTCCTTTTTTTTTGTTTTGTTTTGTTTTGTTTTGGGTTTGTTTGTTTGTTTATTTATTTATTTTTTAAGCAATGATTGATCTGGGACCTGTTCCACAATCCTGTAAATCAGTTGGGTAATTTAGGATTGATTTCAACCCCCTTTGAACATGTTACTAATACTGCCTAAGTTAATCTCACACAAAAGGTGATGCACTGAAATGGGCATTTTAAAAGAATGGATTTATATGAAGTTTAATAAACAGTGTATAGTAAAGGGAGTATCAGTACATGCATTTATATTACAATTCAAATAATGTTCATGTCTGGAAATAAAAACAAAAAGTTGGCACAAGAGTTACATGGAGTATCTACCAATGACTTTGCAAATATGCAGGAAAATCTCAAGATTTCAGTGTCCTTACTCCACTGGAAAACATTAGGTACCAGTGGTTGATAACCCAAGATCTTATATAGCAAGTACTTTATCCACTTCATCTATTGGACTTATCTACTATTTGCTCTGTCTTGTATTCATAAGCTTATATCATGTCCGCACGCTAAAGAAACTAGCTTGGAATTACATTCTGTGATGACAGGGTTTGGACATTACATCATGCAACTTCTCAGTAGTGTACCCTGAACCTCCTTCAGGTTTTTTGTTTCTAAAATCTCCTCCTTAACCCACTTTGGAATTTAGAAAAATTACTTTTATGCCCTTAAAAATGGATCTCCTTTTATTTCCTGCCAAGAGCCGTATCTTGACTAATTTACGCTGCGGTTTTCTTATTTCCATTGTTAAAACTCAAAAAAGTACACTGATAGGTGACTTTCCATGGCATATAATATTATGTGTGTGATATAGGCACGTGAACTCATTTTGGGGTTTCATTTAAGCTCTGGAACTTGCAGAGCTATTTCAATTTTGTAACATTGCATGTATAAGTTTACATTTGTGGACTTGTAATGCTTCCCTTGACACTAAGGTCTCTCATTACACTGAGATCTCAATTATTTCAGGCCTATACGAATCCGTGGCAAATCTTGTTCTTTCCTTGCACTCTGTTCTTCTCCATGCTTTCACACATCTGTCTACCCACTGCAAAGCTCACAGTTCTGTGCTCCAGAATGTCTAGTCAACCAGTACGCACAATTACCATACTACCCTGTGTTATTTTTCTCTCTGTTCTGTTTTGCTTTCTGTATTCCACTGGCCCAGCTACAAACATTTTTCTTTTTCCCTCCACCATTTCCTTCTTCCCTCCATACTGCCCTCCCTTTTCTCTCCTTTCCCTCTTTCCCTTCACTCACCCAGCTTTACAAGTATTTGAAAGTAACTGAGAATCTTAGTGTGCAACTTTTCACTCTCCCTTTGCACACAGAGCCATGTGTGTAGGTAGAGAGAGGAAAAATTACATAGATACTTGTTCAAGAGAGCCTGTATAGCTCTATCGCTTCTTACTTTGGAATAATTGCCTTAGGAAATCTACTTTTTTCTGTTGTTTTGAGTGGATTAATCAAGAGTTCAAGTCAGATCCACTTGCAGCTTGACACCTAGAGACCAAGGGTTACCTAAAACTTGGTAAGCACCTGCTCATAGTAGCATTTGTAAGAAATTGCTTTCTGTTGTGACAAACAATTTTCTGGCCTGCAGCATATATCTGGGGTAGCAATAAGTCTAGCAGAACACAAGGAGAAAGATCTTTTAAAAATTATTTTGTAGGTCATATACTGTATGATAACTGTGGCTATATAAAACCGTTAGAACTTTAAAGACTTTAACAGGACAAGATTTGAATATGGTGATGGTGATTTTACAATCTTTTTGAAGAATAAAGGTGAAAGACACTCAAAGATGATGCTTCCCAACACCCTTAACTGAATTTTCCCTAGTGCTTCTAGCTTATTGTGCAGCACAGCCAGGCAAAGATCAGCTATACTACAATGGAAACTCCCTCTTCACAGCTTTGTTGTGACCTTTTTTGCTGATTTTTTCCACATAACATCACTACTTTGACTTGATAGGGAGCATGAGGAAATATTTTACTGAGAGGCTTTAGGAGAGGAAAGAAAACATGTCAGGCGTATTTGTTGCTGATGTTTTCAGTCCTCTATTCTGCTTCCAATAAAATTGTTTACATGCACAAATTGAACATGTGTATAAACCTTTCTGTATAAAGACCAAAGGAAAAATGCACACTACATTTAATAGCTATCAAACTATAACTTCATTTGCATTGTATAAAGCTAACCACAGGTAGCTGCCTGTCAGTCAGATTTGCAAGTGTTGTATTTGTGTACTTGTCTATCTTGTAGCCCTGTGCATGTTGCTCGCCACCTGTGCAGCATTTGCAGTGTTCTGGGGCCAGGTGAGGGTCTGCAGCAAGAGAATGCAGATCTGATTCCCTGTACCTTCCCTGGACATCCTCTGGCTCCCAGCAGCATACTTGTAGGGAACCAGGAAACTCTGAATACAGAAGAATGTGTGTTATGTGCACCATGTAGTAGAATAACACGAGCCCAAAGAACATACCCTAGAAGTGTTTCATTTGCCATTTTTTGGTCATTTCTCTTTCTATGGGCTTTTTGTTATTTTTGACCATAAAAGTCAATGATTCTGGAAACTTTTGAATTCTCTGTTCTCTAACATCTTTTTTGCTTGCAAAAAAAGCCAGTACACATTAATGGACACGCAAGGAAAAATATCTACTCTCACAAGAATAAATGCCTTCATTCAAGCCTTTTTAGTGAGTGAGTCTGCCAGTCTAATGCTGATCAGTAAAGGTACAATAGAGTTCAGACTGTAGGGGTGGTTTAGTGCAGACATGTACTCTTTGTTTATACTAATGCTCTCTTACTCATATTGTTGGTGTTAAAAGAGACTGGTATTTTGTTGTGTTTCTTGTTTTCTAGACTCTGGTGCATGATGAGAAATATTCACCCTCCCCAAGTTGCCACTAAATTTGTCTCCAAAACTGGGGAAGAAAGAAGAAATGTTAGTGGCTGCAAATATCTTCAAAATGTGAGCTGGCAGAACATGAAACGTTCTTCAATGTTTCCCTTTGACAGCTGTTGCCAGGTGTATTACTGACTTGTGTAGCCTATCATGTCAGGAATGACTTACAGGCTTTTACTTTTCTGAAGTATCTTTTCTTACATGGGCCAGACCATCTCCCATTCAAAGCAGCCTCTGTGACTGACATCTCTGTTGGTCATCTGAAAGACAACTGCCAGCCGGCGTCATCATCCCAAGGGAGCATCTTCTCTTCCCTGCAGAGAGCAACAGTAGCACTGACAGGAGTAGAGCAGAATCTGTGCCTGTCTCTGCATTTTTTAGTATCTTTCATGATTTAAGATGGATCGGTACGCATGATGATGGGTATTTTAGTCGAGTTCATGCTCATTTCACTCAGCAATGAAAGTGGAAAAAGAATGAAGACCTTTGCATTATTCTAAGTTATATGGACGGAGCCTGAGTAATTTCCAGTTACACTGGTTTAATGGTACCTTCGTTAGTGAGTGCAAGTATAGTGGTGTAAATAAGGTGTTTTAAAGGAAAGCACAATTGTCACTCCCTAATGGTTTACATAAATGCCGAGAACCCTTGAAAATCAGTTACAAGACACCATAACATTTTCTGGTACTGTAAGTTACTTGCAAAATAGCTGTGGGTCTCAGTACACCTCCCTGGTGACTTGATTTTCTAATACATTTTGAATGTATTTATATGAGTAGCTTTATGAAGAATTTCTATTAAAGTTGTCAGTGGCAAAGTTATTGCACCTCCAGCTCTAATTGGTCCAAGGGAAAGATATCAACCTCTTTGGAGTCTTCTAGGAAGAACAGACCTGAGAAATAAGGGTTCATCTGAGAAATTTCTGATAACTGTGCCTTCAGGACATGTCTATGTCACAATATATAATGTAGCTAAAATTAATTATTCAGCATTGTTGAACTCAGTTGACATACAAGCTGGCCAGAGGTAAAACTACTTGTTGAAAAATGTGTCCATGTAATTAAATTTCTGCACACAATATGTAAGTTAGTGAAACAAAATATTGAGTAATCCATCGTTGTGGAGTTTATCAGCACTGACTCTAATACAACTAAAATTAGTTTTAAAAACTATTATGCAATGATTTTGTGGTGTTATATGAAATATCTTAGCCCTCAGCTGGCTTTCTGGTGGACACACATCTGTTTTGGATCAAAAGGGAAAGGCAAAGGAAAAAGGAAAAGGAAAGAAAAGGAAAAGTAAGAAACAAAGGCAGGAAAAAAAAAAAGCAGAAAAGAGAAAAAACGAGAGAAATATGTATAAAAAGTTAATTAGAAAATCAGTTAAAGGCAAAGAATTATCATGAGGGGACAGAGCACAGAAAAAAAACTATATAAAAAGAACCTGTAGATTTTAACAAACAATATTATTTTCTGCAGAGCAAAGTGTAGATTAACATATGAAATAGGAAATTACAACTTTTTGGACAGATTTACACAAAAGAAGTTTCACAGTCTCTGATGATTCTGCTGTTACCCAGAAAGGACTGTAACTCTGCAGCAATTGAAGCCAAAATTTTTCACTACCCCAAAGAACTAAGGTCCTGCTGGCCACCTTGTTTCTAGCTGGTTTCTGAGAAACGTCTCTGAGCCAAAAGAACACAACAGTGCAAATCTAAATGAAAAATAATTCAGTAGAGTAATTCAGCCAAAGACACGGCTGGTATTTCTGCTGGTTTTCAAGTTTTCCTGAAACCATCCAGTTTATTGAAACTTAACCCTCCATATGCTGAATGACCTGTGTGCCCTAGAAGCAATGAAAGCCAACAGCCTCCTGGACTGCTTGAACGGGCTGAGCTCAAGAGGCAATAGGTTGAGGGAGGTCATAGCTGGACCACAACAAGATACTGCTTCCAGTGCTGCACCCCACAATGCAAGAAAGATGTAGCTTAACCGGAACAAACTCAGCAGAAGGTCACCAAGCTGGTCTGGGCAGGAACACTTGCCCTGTGGGAAGAAGTTAAGGGACAGAAGCTTGTTCAGCCTGAAGAGAGATGGCTTTGGGGGCACCTAACAGCATCCTCCCATAAATATGGTGATGTAATTAAAGTGGCAGGGCCAGGCTTCTTGCAGTGGTGCATAGTGGGAGAATGAGACAACAGTCATAAACTGAAACAAAAAAGGTTCAGGCTGCATGTAAAGAAAAGCTTTTACCCCGAGAGGACAGTCCAGCAGAGGAGCAGGATGCCCAAAGAGGTGGAACAATCTCCATCTTTGAAGACCAGGAAGACCCAGCTAGATCAACTGACCTCAGAGCTGTCCCTGCATGGAGCAGGCAGCTGTACTGGAAACTCCCTATGGTACCTTTCAACCTGAATTATCCCATGATCCTATAAGCCCACTTGTCTTTACTAGAAACATAGAGCTGAAAACTTTTTTAGCTCTCCTGTCAATTCTGTTTAAATAGAACTCCAAGGACCTCTTGGATCTTGGAAGATGAAACGACAAGTAACGTCTGTGTTCATCAGCGGTGATGTTTGCTGGAAGCTCTCTGAGAACTCCCATGTAAAGTGATAGTGTAAGATGGTGTAAGAGCTTGACCAATACTTGTTGTTTTCTACCTCTGATCACTGAAGGCAAACAAAGCTGAAAATACAGTTTGTACCCATAAAGAGATATGAAGGTACCCTGGAGTTAAATATATCATACCCAGCAGTTTAATACAGTTTTGGCCCGCTAGGTGAGCTTGAAGAAATGATACGAATTTCTGAACTGGATATTGTCTGTATTTGTATTATTTTGTTTTGGGATATGGTTCAAGGCAGATAGTCTATCTGAATGGTCTCCCAGCTTTTTAATCTGAAGGCAAGAAACTGGTCCTAGAGTATGAAAACAGCTCCCTCCTTTTAAGATAAATTGAATGTCTAAGAGAAAAAATGAAGAGGGCTTTCAATTTTTTTGACATGCACTGGTCCCCAAGATGGATCTACACTTTAAACCACTGGAAACCATTAAAAAATTATGGGTCACAAATTGAGTACTTAATTCTACCTCTGGAGCTTTTTCTTTCTCAGATGAAAAGTTATATATTATTTACTCTCCAGTGATTCTTTTATAGCTGTCCACATAAAAGTCACTAAAGCCTTGATTTAGAAATCATCACCACAAATATGTTTCTAGGTTAATTCAATTAGCTAAAATTGTCATTATTTCCAACATGCTGTCTTCATAAACAGTGTTCAGCCTGAACAATAAGCAAAGCAATTACTAGATAAAGTGTTAGACAGCCAGAAAACTCATTCAGTTAAGAAAAGTAAGATTTAGGGGAACTGGAGTCAAACTCACTGTATGACCTTAGGCATGTTGTATAATCTCTTTGTGTTTCAATTATCTAGCTGTAAACTGAGAATCAGAGCAATATCTGCTTTCCTGTATATTCAGTAATTGCTCTTGACAAATTTATCAACTAAATAAAGAAGATATAGAGCCCTTTAACATATGCATGTACAAGATATGTGACAAAATGCCATTGCTGGACTCCAGATATTCACCATCAATGTGATCATCAATGCAAAAAACTAAATAACATCTGAGTTGAACACCACTGTCTAATTCTGCATCTGGGCTTATTTCTCATAATTGTTTAATATCACACAGACATTCACCCCATTGGGAGTATGTTTGGAGGTTCAGTCTTTAAAGATGCTGCAGTCATGAGAAATTACACATCAAGCAATCTTCTCACTTGTTACCTGAATGAAACTTCTCCTGCATAGTTACAATAATTAAAAAGAAAAAAAGTATTTCTTTTGCAAAATTCGAAAAATAAGGTGATTTTCTAATTGATCTATGTAAATTGATGCAGATTTTAAATTTTAGCTACCTATGTGCATGTGAAGAGCATATAAACTCAGCAGATGAACCTTACAACACACATCATCCTCTTGCGGTATGAATATGTAAGTTGTTAACTGGTTTATTATAGTTTCTTAGAGAAAGAATTTTGAATACTCCAGTACTTTTTTAGATTATTTATTTGCCACCAGCAGCCACTGGTTCCAGGGATTAGACATGCAGATTGAATTTTCAATTAAAATTAGTCTGTCTTTCAAAAACATCCTTGTCTGCAGTCAAAAGCTATGAATACAAAGGTTTCTGGACAGTCACTGATTTTCAATATAAAATCCATTTTTTGGTACACCTGAAATAAACAGCATTATATTAATGGTTATAAAAAGGCAATGAAATTTTGAATCCTTTAACTTGATTCTGAGCTCAGGATAAAAAGTGGTATTAATAAAAGTTATTTCCTTTGCACATATCAATTTACTCTTATTTATGTTGAGAGGATAAATGCCTAATTTTTAAAGGGGATTTGCTGCTCCCACAAAGCTTTTAATCAACAGCTTTGGAGGCTGAACTCCTTTACACAAGCCACAGAGTATACGTGAAATGAGCAACATCTGCACAAGGCTTGCAATACTGCCCTCCTAAAGTGGCACACATCTGACCAAAGGGAAAACCATTTTTAATGTCCATTTGATGAACACCATGAACAGAAGGCATTTGCTATAAAATACAGAAGTCTGGTTCTCTGTTCCATTGTGAACATGAGCCACTGCTTATGACAGGCTTTGATGCTGCGAATGTTTCCAAAGAAAGAGGAGAAAAGTTATATCTTTGTGTTATCCCTTTTCTTCCTCTGTCCATGTCAGCTGTTGCAAGCACATGTAAAAAAATTTCTTGTTATGATATTACATATGTGTTCTAAAATACTTGAACAAATATTATGCAAATGCTAGTCCTCTCTCTGAAAAGAGTCTGAAATATCAAGGATATTACAGACTTGAAAACAAAGGCAATGAGTTCTACAGAGAGCAGATTGCTCTGAAAATTTACAAAATGGGTGCTTTCTTTTTTCTTGTACAGCAGAATGACAGGATAACTGAAAATGTTCAAAATGTATTATCTCTGAGATGAGACTAGGTGTGAGGCATTTCAGTTCAAAGGCTATGACTAGCTGAGAATAGAAGTACCTTCTCAACTTCTGAACCATATTCTGGAGCTAATTGTGTATGTATCTATATCTATGCATAAAAACCTTATGCAATACAAATCTACCAAAGACATCTTAAACATCTTCTCCACCCTTTGTGTAATAATGTAGCTTATGTCTAAAAATACTTCATGGCACATTTTATTTTCAGAAAGGATCAAAATGTCAAACCTAGGAACAGTTTTAGTACAGATACTATTGTGTGTCTTAAATTAAAAAAATGCAAAGGTCTCTGAATAAATTAGCATAGTTGCCATGGAAACATAGTGGGCAAGAAATATTTATAGTTGCTGCAAGCAATAATTTTGCAGTTTAATACTTTAAAATGTCAAGCAACACATAATCCCTAAAACAAAATAAAATGGGTTTTTTTGTTTGTTTGTCAGTGTGTATATTCACAAATTTCTGTTAAAAAATATTTTCACTTCTTGCCTCCAGAAAAAAACCCAACAAACCCTCACCAAAAAAATCAAACCCCAGTATATTCTCTGATTGGCTAAAAGCATTTTTTTAGCTATAAAAAATAACATTTTATCATTTACGTATGCTATTTTATATGTGTGATCATTAAAGTCAACAACTGCAGATTTTTCAAAGCTAATTAAGTTAAGAATTTTTTTAAAGTGTTTAAACTCTAACATTAATTGCAATTACCAGGACTGTACATGCCTTATTCATAAATGCAAGATAGCAACTATCTGATATTCCTATTAAAATTAGTGTTATTCCTAATTCCTTAATTGAAATAGTAGATGACAATAACATATATGGAAACACTGGGAAATTATCTCAGTATATATTGGATATGAAAGATCTGAGGAATTTCCTTATACCTCCTATATCCATTCCCAGCTAAACCCAGTATTCTTGCAAGGGAAACACCACAATTAGCATCACTGTGTTGGTGTGTTGGTATGAACATTGAGCTGCATAACAAGGATGGACTAGGTCTTCACCTGTCCTTAGTCCTACCCAGCTACAGCATATGAAAATTCTTTTTCTCAGTTCTGCATTCACTCAACACCTAAGTAGAAAGGATTCTGCATAGTGCAGAGAAGTGTGCGTTGTTGTGAAGTGCTGTACGAGTGTGCAGGAGGAAGGGGAAAAGTGAGTATTGTGATGGGTGAGAAGAAGACATAGTGGTGTACCTGAATGGCCTTAAAAGGTGGTTTTAGAAGACACCAAGAACAAAATCAGACTTGAGATCCAAGTACTAATAGCTATGTTTCTGGCATTTGTCCTGCAATTCTCTTACAGATGCTTTGTGACATGCTGCACCCATCCATGATTTTGAAATGCTCCCTCTTCTCTTCACGCCTAGCTTTATCTGATTGTAAGTACTTTGTAACAATGGTTCTACGTCTCAGGATCACAAATGGGTGCTACCATAGCTGATAGTTAAGAACTTCTTTGGTGAGCCTGAACATCTGAAGGTACAGGTGGTAGCCACCTAAATGGTTTAGTGAAATTGAAGGTTGTCTCTTTCCACTCTCACTAATGGGATTAATGGAGAAAAATTCCCATGTACTTCAAAGTAACACAGACTGTTGCAAAAATTAAAATATTCCCTTAAATTAAAAATCCAGTTCCTAACTTACATACCACTTCAGCACAGTCTGTTAGATGGAAATGTTTTTTCAAACTCTGACTTATTTAAGCATTTGAGGAACCACTCTACAGGCTCTGCATTCAAGTGGATCCTTTTGGATGGAAGCACATCACTAAACATGAGCAACTTTGCACTGGTGCCGTTATCTCTAAGGATGTCAGAGGGGATCAAGAAGATAGAGAAGAAAAACTACAAAATAAAAATACAGTTTCTACTAAATTCCTTGAATGAGAAAGGAACCCCTTTTTAAAATCAGAGGAATTCCTGCCGTATAATTATTCTTCATTTGAGTAAGAGGCAAGAGCAGAATTAATCTGACCTGTCATATAATTGTGTGAAAGAATATAAATAAGACATTCACTTCTGACGTACACTCATTCATTTTCATGATTTTATACTGAAAATAACTGCAAAATGCTGTCAGTTGTAACAGCAAGCTAGCTGTAAGCAAGATGGAAGTATTTTGTATAAATGACTCCATGCACTGTTGGCCACCTTCTTTCTCTTTTATGGGTGACAGTACTAATGTATAGGATCCGTTTGAGTGAAAGTCCAGCATAAGTTAGCATTTAGTGGTAGACTTGGCAGTGTTAGGTTTGCAGTTGAACCTGATGATCTTAAATGTCTTTTCTAACTTAAATGGTTATATGATACTATGATTCTATACATTATTGCATTGGATAGAACCATATACTTTTAAGGAAGACCACACCTTCTAAAAGTTCATCTCCTCCCATTCAGCAATGCACACCCTGAGGTATTAAGAACATCACTCAGAAAGAGAGGCAAAATACTGAACAGAAGGAAGAACTCAGATTTTCTTCTCTCATGAAAACTGCAGATGACTGAGGACTATGTATGATTTTACCACCAATCACAACAGCAACTGCTAACTGCTTTGTTTATTGGAAATGATAATTTCATGATTTGTATAGTATTCAGGGGAAAAAAATGAAGGTGGCATTTCTGCTTGCATACTGAAAGTAAAATTTCTGAGTGCAAAGTTTGTAAATAAGAGGAGGGCTTCATGATAAAAGATTTGGATTTCTTGATGATTGCTTTAACTATGTGCTAAGTTGCTTTAGATGTTTTCTTATTTTAGTCATCTTTCTTATCTTGAAAATTATTGGTTTTTTCTGTCATTTCCCTGTCAGACAATTGATTGTTTCACTATATTTTTGATCATGTGCCTGTAGCACAATTTCTTTTGCTTTTTCAGTTTAAATAGCACATTTAATTAAAGTTTTCTAGAAATAAACAGATCTTGCGAGATTGTTGAGTTCTGTGTTGTAAGTCATGATGAAACACATTGGGATTTTAATTGCCATTGCCATACAGCACATTCTTAAAAAAGTATATTGATTTTTTTTCTTGTTTTAATGGATGCAATATTTTTAATGTGCATGTAATGGATAACTTAATGTGCTGCTTGTCAGCAGTATATTCAAGGTATACAGCATCACTGATGATTCAGTGAACTGAAAAAACATTTTTCATTGCAGCAGCCAAGTTAGAAATAACAATGTGTATTCAAGGAACATCACAGAAGTTTTCAAAAAATAAATTGCATATTAAGTAACGTCTGTGAAGCGAAGGACAGAAGAGAAAATACATAGCACTGCTTCTGATCTTCCAAAGAATCTAGATTAGGAAACAGTGTCTCATACTTATTTACATGTCAGCCTCCAGCAGGATGCAGCTTGACCTCAGGTTGACTCCAGAGTCACAAGCTAAAAGGAACGGTTATGCAACTGTGAGTGGCTAAAATTATCCACGCGAAACCCCAGAAGGCTGGGGTGAGGGTACCCAGAAACCATGTAACTTTAAGGAATAATGTTCATTTATCTCACTGAAAGAACTGGCTTGCATTAATTGCAGTGTCCATCTTTATTGTGCTTACAGACAATTATCTTTCAGTTTCTTGGCATAATTTTCTGTTTGCCAGCTCATTTATTGCAAAATACAATATCCTTTCAGTTAGATATAAGTTCTTTAGTGAATACCCAGGAGCTCTGCTTCAATTAAAAAAAAGGGGGAGGGGGAGGGGGGAAGGGGAGAGAGGGAGGAATAAAAAGGCATTAAAAATGTAGCTGGAATTTTTCTTTGAAAGCTTCAACTTTTTAGTATTATCTGTATTCTGCTCTACTATTTCTCCAGTGAGAAAAGCAGAATTCCCCAACAGAAGAGCATACTCAAACTGGTGGGAGGACACAGATGGGAGGGGAGCAGATCCTCCCTTTCGCACTTTTGGCTTTTCTGTGACCAGTGGAAGATCACCTGCAGGCAGGGTACGGCAGAGCTATTGCATCCCAGCACCACTTAGGAAAGGGGGAGCTACTCCCCATAATAAATGGTGACTCTGAAACCTGTGCTTGCCAATGTCAATGAGTAGCTTAGGAGTAACAGCAGTTACCGATTGTTCACCAAATAGCCCTTTCTTTTCTGAATAACCTGAGATTCATCGTGTGTTTATGCAGGTGCTACACTCCCACAACCAGTAGCTGTGGCTTCTGGATGAGATCTATATTTCCAGTTTTGCCCTCAGAAACAGAAGCATCCAGCATAGCTTACTGTGTAGTAAAAGCACAGACTAAGCAGAAAAACTGAAAGGCAGAAAAATAAAATATTTCAAACAAAAATGCTTCTTCATGCAATCCAAAGATTATGCCATAAAAAAAGAAAATGGTTTGTCACTGGAAAACAGTAGATCAGAATTGTTATTTTAGAAAATAGGCCTAACTAGCAGTTATCTAGGGGAAGGAAAGACTACTCTGTCCACTGCTACTTTTAGACACCATTGCAGAAAGGATAAGCAACAGGATTTAGCAAGGTTTGTTATGATTACAGGCACCATGCCTAACCTTCAGACCCAGATCTCACGTCCCAACTTTGGCACTTAGATCTGTCCTGAGCTCCCTGGGTCTTTTCTAGTGTGGGAAAGTAAAAGCCTTGTGAAAAGTCTGGGCGAGAGAGAGAGACAGAAAAGACAACATCAGTGCAGCCTGCTTCCCTGTAGTCTTGAATAGCACTGGGAACATGAGGCTTGTGTTATTTCAGCCAGATCTTCCTTACCTCTCCTTTCCTTTCACAACCAATTTATTTTGTTTCCTCTTTTTCTTCTTTCACCTTCAGTTTAATAAAAGTCAGGCTTATCAAAGTCAGTCGTTATCTTTTGCACACTTCTCTGCACCAACGACCAGAGACACTAAAGAAAACAACGTTTAAAATAGTTCACTGCTAGTACACGTCTCAGCTGACAGAATCTGTTATGTAGAAAGATGATGCCTTCAAGTTAACCCAGGTGCAGAACAATACAACACAGTACAGCAGAGCCCTGTTGTGAAGCACAGGTGGTAGAAACTGCAACTGCACAGTCTGTACCCAACTCTCTCATCCATGGAAAATTTACTACAGGAAAGTTACTGTAGGAAACTTTACTACTACTACACTGTAGCACACAGCTAGTGCTCCACAAGAAATGTTCCGTTAAAGCTGGTAATGACCTGTCTTGGGTTTGCTTTTCTCCAGCAGTGAGGTTGCAAGCAAGTCAGCTTTAGGAAAAAAAAAAAGGGTTTTCTATCTTTGCAATATTTGAGTTTGCACTGAATGCACTTATGGGTTGTTGTCAACTCTGATGATAAGAGGGAGAACAGACATTTCAGCTTATTGTAGCTATTTCCCCACACCCACACCCAAAAGGAGTAGTTGATATTTTTAGGGTCACAAACAAGTCTTTCAACCAGGACACTAAAAGTTGTGGAGAGAGGGAAGCGGTGTTAAAATGGACAGCTTAATTCTTCACATTTCAAATGTTTAACTGTATTTTTGGTGTGGGGTTTTTTGTTGTTTTATTGGTGTGGTTTTTTCATTTCACTTCTTTCCAAGAAGTCTAAAAGTTTTGTAATGGTCATTATCTGACAAGACACTTACAAAGCCTATCTCTATGGTCAAAGCCTCAAATCTCTAATAATGTAGAGTGAAAACTTCACATGGACTATTGCGTGAAATGCAAACATTTCCTTGAAAAAGAATATGATCCATGGATATTAGTAATCTGAAATACACAAAATCCTTGACAGCAGGACATTTATTCTGGTGTAGAGAATTATTAATTTACTGAAGTTCTGACAGCATATTAATGTTTTGTATAAAACACAGGATACATCTGAAACCCAAGGAGTATGCAAATTATAAAGGCAGATGGGAAAAATTTCAATTACATACTCTACAATACAACTAGGAGACAGGATTTAACATAAGCATATAAAGAGTTTGAGCATGCTCTTTTCCTTTTCCCTGAATAACGTAGCTACAGTTAAAACTTCCCAAGCTCTCCATTTTAAGCTACTGAGTATACCTAAGAAAGAAACAGCAGACTAGCTCAAAATGAAATCATGACCAGTTTTATACTGCAAGGCAACAGATGGCAAAATCTACTTCACACTGTGAATTTCTTGTTCTAGGCCAGTAGCAGACTTTATTATAGTGCTATCTGTCCAGAAGGGCTATCTACAATATCATAACTAAAAAGAAAAGTTACTGAGGCCATGATGCTGCAGTAGTGTGCTCAGAAGTAGCAGCTACAAAGAAAAAACACCAAGAGCTTATTTTTCCTTGTCTGTGTCATTTCTAGAGCCAGTAAATAGGACTCCACAACATTTTGCAGGAAGCAAAACACTGAACTGAAGACTCTTTAGAGCTCCGTTTTGTGGAAAGCTCTTTAATTCACATCACCTTTGTTCTCATTGCTATTGACCTTGCTTAGAATATCAAAATGAATCTGTATTGGCAATTATGACAGATATTGGGCAACTTGATGAAAGGGATAATGTGACATGATGCCTTTTGTAACAAAACCCTGAACTCAGTGATGTAGAAAGTCCCTTGCAACTAAGTGTCCCTATACATATGCATGCACTCAAGCCAGGCTTTTTGGTTCCTCACCTAGGAAAAGGATGAAGTGTATGCTCAATTCAAAGGATGCAAACTGAGAGGTTGGAGAAAGAAGGAGGAGGACAAATTGTTATGGGATTTTTTTTAATTAATGCACATTTATGTAAAAAAAATATCTGAGTGTAGTAGAATAAATCCTACACACCTTCCTGTTTAGAGAAAGAAAATATCAGTGCAGCATGTCATTAAAGATTAATATCAAATAGAAATTATTAATAAGCATTTTAATTTCTTAATTCCTTTAGCAAAAGTCACAGACATCTTCCAAGACAAATGTTCAAACTTATTCTTATGATTTATTTCCTATTTTTGTGATTGTAAGTAAAGTAAAGGTGAAGGTTCATTCAAATACTTTTTTTTTAACTCTAGATAGAATACTATCTAGTAGTGTTGAAATATGCAAAGCACTTCAGAAAAAAATGCTATTCAAAACCAATTTAATTCTTTGAGCTCAGAATGAAGACGAATGAAAGCTGTAAGTATATTACTTCACGATAAAAGAAGTAAAGGCTATTAAAATAATTTTATAAACTTGCATGATTAATATAAAATATTTGATGAAATTCACTTTAGTGTTCTATTAGAAGAAAGTAATCTTTTTTTGACTAAAAATTTGCCTTTTTATTTTTTGTGTCTTTTTCCATCACCATCAAGGCTTTGCAAAGCAGTGAAGTTCACATTTTGCAATCTTAACAATTATCAGTTTTAAATTATTTGGGAAAAAAGTGCAACACAGGATCCCAAGATCTGTTTTTTCCTGTGTGGCTATGTATATGTCTGAGTATATATACATGTCTGTGTTTGTGGGCAGTGGGTGTGATTGTAGCATTTGAGCTGACGACATCCCCTATAAAGCTAAAGATGTCTGGCATTCCTTTAAACTGTTTATGACTTGGTCAAAACTGAAATGTTTGGTCTGAAATTTTCCACAGTAGGTTTATGAATCAGACAGAATCTTATTCAAAACATTCTGACAGAATAGTTCAGCTATTTCAGAGAATGAGATTAGGCAAAGTATGTTGTTTTACCCGTGTTAAAGAACATTAGAGAACAGTGTCTTGCAAAAGCTGGAACAGAACCCAGAAGCTGTTAGTTATGCCATCTCTCTCTGGCAGCAAGTAACAGTAAAGCCAGCTGTTGAGCGAATGCTTCCTTTGCTTTCTGATCTGCATAGGGGAAAGTGGAATATTTTTGCTACCACACCAGAACTGATGGTGCTGCAGTTAGTTATATAAATGTTGCAGTTGTGCTCCAAAATTCTGACACTTCATATTAAATAAAGTTATGGGAAAGTCTAGAGAAGATGAAACCACGTCCCTGATAAACCATAGTTAAAATTACAAGTCAAGTGATAGAAGAAAGCAGTTGCTGAAGTTTCCACACATACTCCTGCATTATGATGCTGTCTCAATTAGATGACAATAAATTTCTTCTTTTTTCCTTTCCAGACCTGTGTTTCATCCGATGATGAGTTGTTCAGTTACTAAATATTTGGTTTTTTCACTACGTAATGTAATGTAACATTGCTGGATGATGTATCCCAGATTTTATTTTATTAGACCAACTTTGAAAACTGTCCAAGGATGATATATGAAGTTGAAACTCATTTGTATTTATAATGCAGGTCCTTACTGAATTTAAATGTGCAGATGTTTGGGGCTTGTTCATTCTGGATACCTTCTGGCATGCTCCTGGGTTGACATCTCTCCCCTAAACCCTTGGAGCATTCTTGTCCCTTCCAGTCCCCCATACACATTTGTTATACTATCTCAGTTTCCTGCAAAAGAGGAAACCTGTCAGGGAAACCTAATATAGGGGCCAGATCCAAATGCTTAAACTTCTCAGTCACAAAGTTTGTCAGTTTCTGTATCCAAGAATGCACACAGGACAAGAGGATGAGTCCATAGCTCATTGGCTCAGGGCGTAGGGGTGGTCTGATGGAGCAGAAAGGTTACTTCCGCAACTTAACATCTGTTATTTTGTCTGATGAATGAATACCCTCTTTGGGGGAGTCCTGCAGGTCTAAAATCACCAGGACTTACCAGGGACAGAAACAAGCAGCAGCCACAAGGACATAGCAGAAGGAAGGAACTGTGCCTGAATTTGTGTTCAGGGTGAATGTAAGGGCAAGGAAGCAAATAAAACCCAGCAGAGTGCATAAAAGCAATTGTTATAAGTGCCATACATGTTATTTCTAGCAAGGGGAAAGGCATTTCCTTGCCTCTCTCATAAAAGCATTAGACAAGAAAATACACTCCATAAATATGTGGACATCTAGAAACTACTTACTGAGAACAGGTTCTTTGTAAGGACCAAAATGACAAAGAATGTCACAGCTCACTCTGTCTTTGGTGTAAAAACCCAATCTGTCTCCCCAAAAAGTGTTCCTGGTGGGGGATATGGGCTCACAGCCCAAGACAGGTCCAGGCAGGACTCAGGTACAGGATGATCCAAAGTGCCTCAAGGGATACATAGGACAGTGGAGTGGTCATCGTTGGTAATGTCTTCTTCCCTTGCTGTGCCAAACCTGCTGCTGTCATGCCATCTAGACTGCATATCAGGAGCTGGACTGTAGCTGGTCAGAGGCTTTGACTCTAAGGACATAGCAGAGCTCCACAACAGGACAGCGTTATGCCATTTTGCAATCTTAGTCCCTCTGCAGTCCCATTAACTTGACTAGTCCCAGGATTTTATTTCTGTTATGTATCAGATAACTGTTCAGAATGCATTCTTATAATATGAAAGGTATTAATATCTTGAGTAATGAAATATTAATGTAAAGACATTTAGCCATATTCTGCATCTTAACACTACCCTTCAACCTTCCCGGGCTGAGCCCATTCTCTAGTGCATGACAAAACTCTCACTAACTTCAGCCAAACCCCAGAAGTAAATGGCTGTGGGAGAGAGACGGCTCATCTTTCAGGGTAGTGAGACATAATTATGGCCTTCTGGATGTGTTTCCATCAGTCATCACTACTAAGTCTGGAGCTGGCTTCTGGCTGACAAATTCATATCTAACTCCCTACACAGACACTAGGACCTAACAGAAGACATCTGCACTGCTGCTTCTGTTTGCAAAATGTTGTGTCCTCGTTAAGCATCACAAAATCCACAAAGGGGTTTGTTATGCAATCTGTCAATTAGAAAAAAGTAGAAAAGTAGGTGTAGCTCTGTTTCAGCCTATATTCCCTCTTTTAGTAGCAATGCCTCCAACCAGGTGAGGTAGCAGCATCCAATGAAGTCACATTTATCATAGAATAGTTTGGGTTGGAAGGGACATTTAAAGGTCCTCTAGTTCAACACCCCTGCAATGAGCAGGGACATCTTCAACTAGATCAGGTTGTTCAGAGCCCTGTTCAACCTTGAATGTTTTGAGGGATGGGGCATTTACCACCTCTCTGGGCAACCTGTTCAAGTGTTTTGCCACCCTCATTTAAAAAAAAAATTTCTTCCTTGTATCTAGTCTAAATCTACTCTCTTTTCATTTAAAACCTTGTCCTATCACAACAGGCCCTGCTAAGTTTGTTCTCATCTTTCTTATAAGCCTCCTTTAAGTACTGAAAGGTTGCAATAAGGTCTCCTTGGAGCCTTCTCTTCTCCAGGTTAAACAACTTCAACTCCCAGAGGCTTTCCTCTGGATCCACTCCAAAAGGTCCATGTCTTTCCTGTCCTGGGGACCCCAGGGCTGGATGCAGTGCTCCGGGTGGGGTCTCACCAGAGCAGAGGGGCAGAATCATCTCCCTTGACCTCCTGGCCATGCTTCTTTTGATGCAGCCCAGGAAAGCAAAGTTTTTTTGAAATCTATTTGGCACATTATGAGGCAGGTGTGATTTCACTGGAAAGCATTTTAATACCAAGATAATAGTCACTAAAAGTGTTATCAGCCAAAGTCTTATAATAGGTACTTGCAACTGCCATAGTAAGTCTGCTAGTGTTTACATTTTTATCTTGCATTAAAGACTGCTTCTTTTGAACTAAAAATATAATTATGGTTAATAAAAGTGCATATTAGATCCTTCACAGTGTAAATATTATGGTACACATTAACTGAGCTGTGTCAACTGAGGTTCAAGCTTGAGTTTAATGAAATAGTGAGGGAATTTGCAAACCACATCAAAAGAAACTCTGATAATATCAAAATGTCTGAAAATTCATAAGCAAATCTTGTAAATTCTTTTGCTCTCTATACAGTTCTTTTAAAATTCAGATGGAAAGATAATAATATAATGCAAATATAGAGGGCATTTATAACTGGAAGAAAAACTGATTAATTTTATTATTTAGCTTGCTTAGTTGGATTCAAATTAATTTATATTACATTTATTATATTTGATATTCCATATGTATAAGAAATATTTTCCCATGGAATTATTATTCATTGACATTATGAATTGTCTTGCATTTTAAAATAAGATTATATTTTAAAATATAACTTTAGTTGTGTGCAAAATTATCCCTATCCACATCCTGTATTCAATCCAGTTTGTATGTACTAGACACTTAGAGTGGCACAGTACTTTAGAATCATAGAATCATTTAGGCTGGAAAAGACCTTTAATATCATTGAGTTCAACCATAAACCTACTGTCAAGTCCACCACTAAACCATGTTCTAAGTGTCACATCTACATGTCTTTTAAATACCTCCAGGGATAGTGATTAAACTGCTTTGCTGGGCAGCCTGTTCTAATGCTCGATAACCATTTTGGTGAAGAATTTTTTCCTAACATCTAATCTAAACCTCCCCTGGCACAATATGAGACTGTTTCTTCTTGTCCTATCACTTGTTACTTGGGAGAACAGACTGACACCCACCTCACTACATCCTCCTTTCAGGTAGTTGTAAAGAGCCACAAGCTCTCCCCTCAGCCTCCTTTTCTCCAGGCTAAACCCCAGTTCCCCCAGCAGCTCCTCAAAGGACTCGTTCTTTAGACTCTTCACCAGATTCATCGCTCTTTGGACATGAAAACCAATTTGTTAGTACCTGTCGCAGCACTGCAAAACTATCAGGCTGCAACAAAGCTTTCCCACATAAGGTTCCAAAAGCTCATCTACTGTCCGTGCTGTTTCTTCATCCTCTTCAGGCCACTCCACCCTGCTTCTTCCCTCTTGCATGCAGGTTCCTGGCTTCTCCTCCAGCAAGCCTCTCCTCATTCAGGCCCCCTTCTTCTCTCAGCTTCCCCCAGGGCCTCTCCTACATCCCTAGGCTCTTCTTCAGCCAGTCTCCTCTCTCTCTTCACCCTGTGTTCCCTTCCACCAGTGCTCCTCAGTGCTATTTAGCTACTTAGCCCGAACGAGCCACAGCTGTACATTATCCGCATCAGCCAACCCACCATCCCAGAAGCAGGCCCACAACTGTATATTATCAATGTTAATTAACCCTCTACAAGTACCTACTGATGTTTGACAACGATAAAGGGACAAATGTTTCTTTCAGTATATGAAAATAAAAAGGTGGCCAAACCAGAGATACTAAGTCCACAGTACCGGTCTCATGGTTTCAGCCTGATGGAAAGACAAATACTATTGAAATTAGACTAGAACAGACTGCCTATTTACAGTCCTGAGACGATACTGGGAATAATTAACACCTTCTGTTTCACCTCAGAGTTGGAAATCAAGCCACGAAGGAGCACATTTCTGCAAAAACTTCCCTCAGAAAAAGCAATTGAAGACTAAGGTTGAGTGAGGAAAGGGGAAGAACTGGTTTTCTGGGTTAGCTTGTGTATGCCTGTACCTATATCCATCTCTGGGTACAGTCAATTGGAAGATCAGAATTATTTGGTTTTCCTTGAGGCATAGAATTAGTGGAAAAAAATGTACATCATAAATGCAACAAATTTCATTTCTGTCAAGTGTAAAACACTATTTTCTACTCTGTTCTAGTGAATAACACTTCTGAAAGAGGCCAAAGGTGTCAGCACTGACCTAGAAAACACCTAAGAGATGTAGTATAAACAATTCTGATTTGGGTTCGCCTTTAGAAATTTTTCCAAAATGTGTCACTTACCAATGACCCAGGGCTGGGCTAATTGGATATAAACCTCCAAAAATCAGAGAAAATGACGGAATACAGAGAGATGCCTCCAAACCAACCTACAAGCTAACAGTGCCTCCCACAGTGTAGCGTTTGTGCCTGGTTAGGTCAGCACCCCACAGCATGGGGAGTGCAGCTCTTACCCAGACTCATTGCACTTCAGTGACCTGTTTCGAATCAGCCGAGAATGTACTCATGCCTTTTACTAGCTAAACAACTTGCACTGCGTTTTCAAACAGCTCATCTTTCTGTATTAAATTTTTGGAATTCAAAAAGCTTTGATTATTGTCTTCTCCCATATTTTATTTTATTTTATTTTTTACACCTCTTCATTGCCTGGCCAAGGGGAAAGGACATAGTGCAGTGCTATGACGACTAGTCTTTTCAATGTTTTCAGCTGACCAGAAAGTAAAGACTGAAGAGCATGATTGACTTATACCTAAGCCACTACTGAGCTTTTGCAGTCTTTTCCTCCAGATCCTCAGATGCTCTAAAAGTTCTAAAAAAGTACACTAAAAGATGCCCCAGGCAGCTTGACAGCTCTGTCCTGATTTAGGTATGAGGACTAGCAAGAAGTAGGATCCACTTGACCAAGGGGGGTAATAACATGTTTGCCAAGAGGCCTGCCATCTTGTTGACGAGGCCTTTAACTGAGTCATGCTGGGGCCTGGTGGTAGTGTGGTGTAATTAAGTGACTGAACAGAGGTCAGAGGTGGTAAACACATAAGCCAGGGTAATGGGAGATACAGATCCTTCAGGATGAAGAGGATGGGTCAAAAAAAGGCCTATCTCAAGTGCCTATGCACAAACACACACAAACCTAGAAAACAAACAGGAGCTGGGGCTCTGCATACAGACACAGGGGCCTGGCACAGCTGAAATAACTGAGTAGTGGGACAGCTTATATGACAGGAGGTCTGTGATGGGGGCTGTGGGCTTTGTAGGAAATATGGGTGGGGAAAAGAAAAGTGTAGGTTGCATTTACATGAAGGAGCAGCTCGAACATATGGACCTGAGTGATGGGAAATAGGAACTGGCCCTATCCACGCCTCTTCTGTTACTCTCTGGTTTCCTTATGCTTATACCTTTAAGATCTTTCCTCAGGTTTTTGAAGCTATGTCAATGTGCTGTTCACCACCAACCTGCAGTGAAAAATTATTCGCAATAACATATGAAATAAACTAGCACAGATGTGTTTCTGAGGGTGATGCCATCATCCCATCATAAAAACTCCATGTGGTAATCATATGGTGTTTGGAATTGTATTCTGATATAGCATAAAAAAAATCAGATTGCAGCAATAAACTTTTAGTTGTTATCTACTTCTACATTTTAAAGATACATTTTAAAATATATTATTTTTTTCTTTTCTTTGTGTTTGTACTTCTCAAGAGAGTTTGTGACCTAGGTATGAGCAGAATTGGATCCATTTGCTCCAAATTAGCTCTATCTCTTACTGCTATTTTTATTCTTGGGTTTGCTTTTTTCCTTGGAGTGGTTTACTAAACTTAATCCAGCAGGTTTTAGTTTGTGAGACAGGGAGCTCTGAGGGGAAGTTAACTAATAAACTGTTTATATCAAAAGAAAGTAAGATCATTACAAATAAGCTTAAATTTCCTGTATAATAATCTCTTATCTTCCATGGATCATGTGTAAAATTTTATGAACTGAAATATGTTTTAATTTGGTACTTTAATTAGTACTTTCCTTAGTAGCATTTACAATTTTATTTTAGCAAAAGACAATAATAAAAGTAGTCATAAAAGGAATACTAATAGCGACAGCAGTTGCTACATCTATTACTATTTCTACCACCACAACTAATAATATTACATTGGCTGTCATGTTTTCCTGAATACAGAAGTCAGGATTTGAATTGGCAGTTCTCCATTGATTTCAGAACTACTCTGATTTATACTAGCTGGGAATCTGTCCCAAAACTTCACAGTCAGCTCCCAGTTTTTCACTCGCTCATTTATATAGTGCTTTGCACCAAAGTCAGCAGGACTGCTCAGCAGACATGAAAGCTGTGAAGTTTGTCTCTCATCATGCTGCTGTTGATTACAATATGCAAACCAAACTTCTGACATGCTTTTACCCTTAGACAAGTGCCTGTGACTTGGCACCAAGTAGTGAACATAAATATGTCTGCTGTTTGCTTTTGAAGTCAGGCATAATGTCTACTTCTTGTATTTTAATAAAGATAGTACACATACTAAGTTAGCCAAATATTTTATATTAGAAGAATAATGTTATCATGGTATAGCACTGCATTATGAGGCCTTTGATTCTGCTGTCATTCACCCAAATGCAAAGACATCTAATGAATTAAGTAGAATGACATCGTATTACCATAAATATAACTAAAAATATAATTGTTCCATGAACATAAGTGTCATGAGTTGCCATAAAGTATAAAAACTATGGCATCTTTTCACTGCGTAAAAGTGGAAAGACACAGAATGTTTTTATATTGATCTTAGAAAATGTACAACAAATTACACTTCAATGAGTACAATATAAGTGTACAAGAAAGCAAGACATGGAAAAAAGGAGATTTTTCTAAAACGGTTCAACAATGTTTCATCTCTCTCCCCAGCTGAAGCAAAATTTCTCACCATGCTTAAATTTAGACCAATGTGGGCCCCAGACTGAAAAGAGGAAATGAAAGCATAGGTTTTTTAAAAGCTTGAAACTTTTTGACACAATGACCTCTACATGCAAAGTTTTCGTTATGGATTTCTACATTACAAATACTCTCTGGAAGTGTTAATATATGATACTGATGTTGTGTTGCAGATGAACAGTATGGGGCATTCTGGATGTCATTCTGACTATTTTCCTCAAGGCTTTACTGACTGATGTGAAACTCTGGGTTAAATTCACCTACCTTCTACTGAAGTAATTGAAACAATGGAACAATCAGCACAACACTGTGAGAAAAAACAGAAAAAGTTCCTCTCCCAGGGTGTGAGAACTCTGAGTCATGAACACAAGTTGTACAATCAAAGTGTCTGGGTCAGAAAACACATGCATATCAATAATCTCATTGTGAGCTATCCTGAGACAACTGCGTGTGTGCATAAAGCTGTATAGATACATGTACAGCAGTCTGGAGAACAAGCTATGGCATCCTTGAATGAGATGTTCAGAGAATATATACTTTTTCTTTGAACTAAATATGCATAGAGAACTGCAACCAGAAAAAAATACTATTGATCCATTACCCTTACAATTTAAGCCAAATTGTAAGCCAATTCAATCCATTTTTTCAAGAGAATAATAGAGTCTTAGAGTTGTAGGGTGAGTTTAGCAGTCTTGGGTCATTTTTACACTTCCCATTTGACTACATAGCACACAATGTGTACTGATCAAGGGGTGTAAGGCTTCCTGCAGAACCTGAACGACACTGGCTCCTTCCCTTCTCCCACAGAAAAAGTTTACTGCTCGCCAACTGGCAGCTGTGCTGAAGTACAAGAATTTCTATCCCTTTTCCAGATACTGTGTTTTAATATTTGTTATTGCAACTTACAGATTTCACATTGTGCATATTCATGCTTGTTGCTGAGCTTGATAAGATCTTAGTCTCCATGGTACTTCGCAGCACAGCTTCACTGCTAACTGTGTAGGAAATGTTTTCACTTCTCAGCATCCTACCTTGGCATTTCACTGAAGTCTCAATTTCTCTATTATGGAAAAAGATGAATTCAAGTTCCTTAGCTGCCTTCTCTATCATGGCTCATTTTGTCTTTCTTTTATCTGAATTAAATGTTCTGTCTTTTCATTTGTGTGCATTCACATGCCCTTATTTTCTCATAATTTTATGTCAGAAAGTCAGTGGTCTGAATGTGTCCCATGGGGTGATCAGCTCAATGGACCGGCATTACCTAAGGAGAAGAATTAGTTAAGACACAGGGTTACACACTTAAAATAAGTTTTATATTTCCATCTCTTTTCTATTTTTTAATTATAGATTTTAAACATCATTGCAGTATAATAAAACTAACAAAACCTATTTTTTTAAACAGAAAAAGAGCCTGCTTGAGGCAACATGGAGGATCTTGAACTAAGTGCTTTGGGCTATAACAATGGTTATTCATGCACTTAAGAAATTTCCTAGCCCTTTACAGCAGAAACAAAGTGAAAGAGTTTATTGTGATTACTTCACATGTGGCTTTGAACTTCAATATAATAAATGTTAAGACTGGTTATTTTATTAAGTGACTAAAATTTCCATATTTTAAAACTGTGATTAAAAATTCCCCCATTTTAAACACAAAATAAAACTTATATAGCTTTTAAAACTTTCAGATACCCCACAGATATACTAGATGAATGTGCAAATTACCCTGAATTTCTCTTTGTGACTAGAATACATTAATCCTCATTGTGGTTTAACCCAAGCTGGCAACTAAACACCACACAACTGCTCGCTCACTCCCCTCCCTGGTGGGATGGGAGACAGAACTAGAAGAGTAAAAGAGAACTTGTGGGTTGAGATAAAGACAATTTAATAAGTAAAACAAAAGCAGTGCATGCAACCAAAGCAACAAGGAATTCATTCACCACTTCCCATCAGCAGGCAGGTGCTCAGCCATCTCCAGGGAAGCAGGGCTCCATCACATGTAACGGTTATTTGGGAAAACATACACTATCACTCCAGACATCCCCCCTTCTTCTTCCCCCAGCTTTATATGCTGAGAAATGATGCCATATGGCATAGAATATCTCTTTGGTCAACTGTCCCAGCTGTGCCGCCTCCCAACTCCTTGTGTACCCCCAGCCTGCTTGCTGCTGGGGTGGTGTGAGGAGCAGAGAAAAGCCTTGTCTCTGTGTCACAGCACTACAAAACTATCAGGCTGCAACAAGGCTTTCCCATACAAGGTTCCAGAAGTTCATCTACTGTCCATGCTGTTTCTTCATCCTCTTCAGACCAGTCCACCCTGCTTCTTGCCTCTCCTGCATCTGGGTTCCTGGCTTCTCCTTTAGCCAGCCTCTCCTCATTCAGGCCCCCTTCTTCTCTCAGCTTCTCCTAGGGACTCTCCTCCTCTCTCCTACATCCCTGGGACCTTCTTCAGCCAGTCTCCTCTCTTCACCCAGTGCTCCTCCTCTTTCTAGGCTCCTCAGTGCTATTTAGCTACTTAGCCTGAACAAGCCACAGCTGTACATTATCCACATCAGCCAACTCACCACTCCAGAAGCAAACCCACAACTGTATATTATCAATGTTAATTAACCCTCTACAGTTCCTCTACAGTCCAGTGAAGTCCGTGTGGTTTTAAATGGAATCCAAACTTCTCATATTATTCCCAGGAAAAACTTATTGGGAAGTGTCCAGTTTTGGGACTACCTACTATTTCCTCAGTAGCAGTCTGGGATGTTCTGACACTACTAAGACATACAGGGAGATTCACACAAATCTGGATCTTGCAGATAAATAACACATTTCCAGAAGGACTGATATATATATATCCATTATTCAGCTGAGCTAATTAAAACTGTATTTTTCCATCAGCAAACTGAAGAACCATCTCATGTTTGGAATTCACTCCGGAGAAAAGGTGTCAATACTTTTGTGTCTTAAGGATAGCTCAAATATCAAGGAGTTAGTGCAGATATTTTTGATTCATAGTATTTTAAGAGTATTATCAAAGGTATTAATTTAACAGTTCTTAATCAAGTATTTAATCTTTACCACATGCACTGCAGCTTGGCTCTATCACTGCTGTGAATTAAATCTTATTCCACTCTGTCATGTTTTGCTTCAGATTAAAAATAAATCTTTTTCATCTATAGTAAACATCTCTATATTTAGATTGTCATGATCTCAGAATCACTTTTTAATTGCAGTCAAATCAAGTACAAAAGTCCTAATAGAAATCACGCTTTACTTTGTTTCTTGTAACAATAAAGCACAAATATATCCATTCTTATTTTTTCTTTCTCCCTCTCACATACTCACTCAGCCATATATGAGACTGACGAGCTATTCTGATTCTGTGCTCTTTAACTAATTTCTATCATTACTTAACAGTCCCTCTTATTGGAGAAGAACAGCTGTAGAAAGTAAGCAAATGTACAAGTTCAGTCCATCAAACAAAATAAAACTGATTTCTTAAAGCAGAGGTACAGAATATCTGACATTACATGTTTTCCCATCTGGTGACATAAAGAAAAGTGTTTCTGCTTTACAATCAAGAATTGATTAACACATTTATCTTGATTTTTAAATGCATCCAGGTTACAGACATCTGACACGAAAGTGAATGTTAAGTAATTGGTATTTCATGGTTTCTAAAATATTCCTGAATTTCTTGTTTATTTGCGATGTTTACCCAGGGGTTTATTCTCCATTTTTGTGACTGCATTTTAGTCAGATGAACCTTCAGATGTAGTTTTAATGGACATACCAGTACACTGGCAATTCAGCTATGTGATGTCCACCTTTTCAAAAGAGGTTTTGTGAGCTGAATCATCTTTTTTCCATTGAAAAATCTGTCCTGAGTCAATAAATGACGTGTTATTAGAAAGGAGAAGATGTTGTGGTTTGTTTCAAAGTTCTGGTTTTGGTTTAGTGTTTGTCACACAATGGCCAAGACATTCATTTTGGCTTAACTATGTTCTAGTTATATTTTCATAGGAAGGCTTTTGACAGCACCATTAATAATAATAGGAGAAGACCTAAACAAATAGGATAACTATCTGCAGGTCTGTGAACAACACCTATGTTCCTCTGTTACATCCACCATCTTAGAGAGACTGACAAAGAGAAAAAGTTCTTTCCAAGACAAATGTGTCCATTTTGCAAGTCAGATTTTCACTGAAAGCTCTGTATCATCAGCAATTTAGGATACATGACACCAGGAAATAAATATTTTTTTTTTTCCAAATGTAATGTAATATCTCTAGATATGTGTTTCAAGAACTCTGCAGGTAAGTATTTTCATGAAGAACCGATGGGGCTGCAACGTATGCAGAATCAGCTGACTGTAGTATGGGTGTCCTTGCAGAGTGCAGATCTCAGAGTAGCAAAGCA
>JAVJGI010000001.1:56551273-56675156 GCA_035590275.1 Ibycter americanus
CAACCCACCACCCCAGAAGCAAGCCCACAACTGTATATTATCAATGTTAATTAACCCTCTACAGTTCCTCTACAGCTCTGTATAAGCACTGTGCAGCAATAACTAAAACATCCCTGTGTTATCAATGCTGTTTCCAGCAGAAATCCAAAATATATCCCCATACCAGCTACTATGAAGAGAATTAACCCTAACTGAGCCAAACCCAGTACATTCTTCACCCCTCATTCCATAGCATTTATGTCAGGTCACACACTATACAAATCATTCTCATTAACCACCAACCCCATTCCCATCCTTTGATACAATATGCAGCTATCATTCCTTTAGTCTATGGACCACCCTTGTGAAATGTCCACTGAGTTAATTTAGTCCATGACTTTGGGCTCCATCTGTTATGGCGGTCACTCAGGACAGGAGAGGTGATGTGTCACATGGAGTTATGGGACACCAAAACCAGCTCAGGTAGAGTCACTGCTGCACTTGCACTGCTTCTTGTAAAGCTTGTCTTCCATTGGTTCATGTGGCTCCTGCTACAGTAATTCCTGTAACGTGCAACTCAGATTATGGGTAACAACAATTAAAAGGTACATACATGACAATCTCCATCCCTGGTCCCTTTGGGCCAGGTTATAGGGTTTAACATTGCAGTGAACTCTTCTCCTTGCCCCTGCTCCAGCTTGGATTTATCCACAGACTGCTGTCCCTTGGGATGTACCTGCTCCAAGTAGAGCCTCGGCTACGAGCCACAGTCTCTCCAGGGGTATACTTGCAGTGGCATAGACTCATCCACAGCCACAGTCACTTTGAGGTTCCATGGGCCACAATGCCATCAGAGACATACCTGCTCCAGCATGGCCTTACCCATAGCTGCAGTCCCTCCACAGGTGTACCTGCTCTGTCATGGGCTTATCCATGGACACACACTTTGAGGTGCTCCTGCATGACGTCATGCACAGCCACTGATGCTTCAAGGTGTACCTGCTGCAGCATGAATTTATCCTTGGGCCACACTCCCTTTAGAGGTATACCTGCTGCGGCACAGGCATAACCATGCCCACAGACGCTTCAAGATGTACCTGCTCTTGTGTGGGCTTATTCATGGCTACAGACACTTTGGGGTGTCCTGCTTCCACATGGGTTTGTCCACAGGTCACAGTCCCTTTGACTCAAGTTCACACTAGAGTTCCAGCCTGTCCAGTACAGCAGCACAGAAACAGCAGTGATGCCCTGGACATTTGCTAGCCCAGGCGCATCACCATTGCTGTTACCAAAATGTTCCTGGGCACAGCACAGTAAGATGATGTACAGCAGCACAACAAGCAGCGAAAGCAGAAAGTAGCTACTAACAAGAGTAGACTCTAATATACAGTAATGCAAGCAAGACCCATGGCAAGACAGAAGCCTGTCAATTAATAGCTAAACAGCAATAACAGCTATAAATTCTTTCTAGGACATTCCAATCAAACCTGTTGTTGTCTCGAATCCTTTAAGCCCCATGTTGGGCACCAAAAAACACTGTTGTGGTTTAACCCCAGCTGGCAACTAAGCACTACACAGCCACTCACTCCCCCTCCCCAGTGGGACAGGGGAGAATCAGAAGAGTAAGAGTGAGAAAAATCATGAGTTGAGATAAAGAAAGTTTAACAGGTAAAGAAAAGCTGCACAGGCAAGCAAAACAAAACAAGGAATTCATTCACCACTTCCCATCAGCAGGCCGGTGTTCAGCCACCTCCAGGAAAGCAGGGCTCCAGCACACATAACGATTACTTGGGAAGACAAACACCATAACTAAAAATGTCCCCCTCTTCCTTCTTCTTCCCTCAGGTTTATATTCCAGCTGGGGTTAAACCACGAGTTAAAGTCATACTGCAGCTGCAAGGCCTAACAGTTATTCCCTAGGAGATCTAAATTCTGCTTTCCCTTCCATATTGGAAGGAGAGATGACCAGTCTGCAATGCCTCCTTCCTCTGTTTAATATGTCATGGTTTAAAAGATAGATAATGACAGCCTTCCATCTTTCAGTTTCTCCTGATTTAATAAGAATGTGAAGTTAGAAATTATTATTTTGAAATTTGTCAATTTGTCCTGGTCAGTTTGTCCAGACAACACAGGAAAATTGTTCAGGCAGGATCACCTGCTTGTGGAAGAAGTGGTTTAGCTGTTTCAGAGCTCCTTTGTACTGGTTTTGAAGGCCTGGAGCATCCCAGACTCTTACCTGTTTCACTTACTCCTTTCCAAATATAACCTCTTAAGCCGGCTGAAATGATCAGTCAGCAGCCATTGCCAGGATTCATAGTTTTATTTTAATAAAACACTCTCTAAGACACATAAAAAAGAATTGTGAATGTCTAGCTAGACATGAATGAAAAAAAGCTGACCTAAAAATACCATTACAGACATTAAAGCCAAACATTTCTAATTTGGAAACATTTCATGTGCTAATTTTCTAGAGATGCACATTGATTCTTGAACTAATCAGGTGTTTCTTCCAGTTGCATTCTTCTCCGTTTTTCTAACTCCTGACCTGTTAACAGAATATTTAACACTGTCAGATGAGCTAGCTCTCCAATGCATTTTTGGGTCCTGATCTCACAGTGTTAATGTAACAGCTAATTAAGTCTAAGGTTTTCACTTAGCTGAGTCAGCTATTTCCTTCTGAGACAAACCCACTCAGGTAAAGCTGTGGAGATTGTTAACTCCAATGAAAATAAGGTGGGTTTATGTATGCATATATGGTATAGATGTACAGGTAAACCTGTACCAGATTTGGCTCCCTTGACGCTCCACTGGTTTTGTACCCTTTAACATCTGCACGCTTACTGCACCCTAAAGCATGCAACAGTTCAAAAAACTCCACCAGTCTCAGTGTTTCAAGTTGTCACACGGAAGCATTGGAACAGAAAGAAACAAGAGGTAACTAGCAAGTCTGTTGCAGACACAGAAGTCACAGAGAAGTCCCAAGGCAAGGGTTATAACGTATGGCTGTAATCGGTCAGCTCTAGACATAGACTTCAGCAGTACAGACATGGTTATCCTGTAACAAACTGTCTGAGAGATAAAGGGGCCTTCTGGCATGGCATGGTTGTTAGCAGTACAGGTACAGATTCAGAGACCAGTTTTCTCTCACTCTTTCTCTGCTTTTTCCCGATTTCCTTAGCTTTGCCTGGAGATATTACCAGTACTACAGGTGTTGATTCTTCATTTCATCTGTTTCTATTTTACAGTCAGCACAAAACACCCATGGTGCTTCCTAGTTGCAAAATAATGACAGATTTATTTAATAATAATAATAATAAAACCCCACCTTCTGGCTTACTGCCAGTTTTCTAGCATGTTCCAAAGATCTCTTTTGGGCTTTCATTATTTTAAATGAACGTCAAAGACTCCTGTGGTCACCTGAGCAAGTGTTCATGTTAGAACCTATTTTATTAAATTTTTAATGATTTTCTTACCCAGGAAGACTCTTCTGACAGCTTTTCCAGAAGTGATGACTCATCTTATTTCCCTAAATCCACAGGGTAAATTGCAATAATGCACAGAGGCGAACGTCTCATAGATTTTATCAAAGGCACACCATGTGTCACAAAATGTTTTTTTGTGATACGTAGCCTATTTTCTCTGGGAATTTTAAGTTTACAACAGCTTAGTGAAAGTGCTATATTGTTTGCTAATCGCTTATGACATATGGTAAATCTTAATCACCAAAATTCATACCAATTCTTGCTCAAAGATTTATCTATTTTGATGCACTAACAAGCTCAGTTACTGATTACTGGATTCACTTTTAAAATAATGTTGTGCTATTTATCATTAGCTGTCCTTAATGGGATGTAATACAGCCACGTCTTCTGAAGCTGAAACTCAATATCTACAAAAGGCATGTTTTGAAAGAACTCCTCCCTTTTATTACAGTGAGAAAGATAAGATTAAGTCTGCCTTTTCAAAGATGAGCCTAACCCAGATTCTAATTACATCAAAAAATCAATCTTTTGAAAAATCTGAAATGCTCTTAAAATCAGAGGCTACAAACACTGCAATAGAATTGATTAGTTCTTAGATCGGTATGGTTTTTTTAATATTATCTAGGTATAACGACATCGAAGACCAAGTAATAGTTTTATTTTGATCACTTAGTGGGTGCTATATACTAGTTAGGTAACAAGGTGATTGATAATGATGTAAGACAGTCTGGGTATTGCAGTCTTGGTTGTTCCAAAATTCATCCCATCCCCTCTGGTTCTAAGCACAGCCATAGAAAGCACCAGCAAGTACAGATATACCAGTAATAACTGTTGGTAGGATTTAGTCAAACCAGTTGAAGAGCTCTTTTATAAGAAATATGAAGTTCCTGCATACACATGGGATCCAGTTTTGTCCTCTTTTGAGGACTGCAGCTAAATGAACAAAACTACCACCCTTCTTTTGTAAAACAAGGACACTATCGGGACATTTGGGCTTTAAAATTTTAAAATTTAGAAATTAATTCCTGTCCTCTAAAAACAAACATTTCTGAGACTGCAGACAGTTGAAGTGAACCGCAAGGAAAGTTTCAGGTGATGTATAGAGAATTTTAATGAGTTCAGGTACCTACAGTGCAAAGTAGTCTCAGAAAGGAGCTGGTCTGGATCATATGTTAGGACAAAGTGCATTTTGTCATTGACGGGTCTAGTTCCGCACTACCCAACAAAGTTATACTAAAATATGTTAGTACACACACACATTCAATATCTATTATTTTTTAAACATTTTTTCCCCCTGAAGTTCCTCTTCCAGGGTTAACACTTCATTTGCCTTGACCCTGTGAGGCTCTTTCTATGTGCACTTTCATGTGTGCTGTTGCATATGAAATCGTGACCTTTAGGAGGACTGCAGCTCCCAGTGGAAAACATACTTCTAGCTGTTAGAGGAAAAAATCCATGTTGATTTCTTTTGTGCAACTAGAGATTTGAGAAACAGATCTGAACACAAAACTCTAAAGCCTTTTCATAAGGAGACATTCTGGGCTGCTACCCTCATCCTGAAAAAGCTGGAAGATGGGGGAAATCAGTATGTGCTTCCTTTCATAAGACCTCCATGAAGCCTGCAAAACTTGTTCATGGGGATTCTGGAAGCTATTGATATCCAAATAATAAATGACCTTATCCATTAGTTATCATCACTTCCTCTCCAGTTTTATCATAGGATGCATCTTACGCTGGAAGATTTGGGGGTCAAGTGTAAAGTCTACTGTCCCAATGTATCTTTGACAATAGTTCTCATGTGATAACACTTCTGATCTGGTATAAAAAGATGATAGCCTGGGGCTGACTTTCACAAAAGCACCAAGTAGTGCTGTAGATAGTGTCACAGTCATAAATAATTTTGATTATCTCATATCATGGCATACATAAAGTGCAGTAAAGGATGCTGCGAGGTTGCATGTAGCTACTGTCAGCCTTCCTTTAAGGTGATGATTGTATTTTGTGATTTACGTATAAAGCAGAGAACAGACCAGAATTCCCAATGATCCTTTGCTAATGGCATAGCTAGTGACAACCATCCAGCTACTGAGATTATGGCAAGGAATTTCAAATATATACCAATAAAAATCAGAATGCAGCTGGAGACTTTTCTAACATTTATTCATGTTTTACTTATTTAATTCTGTGTAGAAAAAGTGAGTTTTGGGTTTTTTTTCCCTGCTCTGTGGGAATTGTGGCCAACTTAGGTTATTTGCAGAGCAGAAGAAGACCAGGAATAATATATGGAACATACGTCAAGGCTTATTTCATTCAACCTACAATAGGTATGAGATTCTTCTGTAGATTCATCAGATTTTTTTTTCTTGGGGATGCCTGTCTTGGACAAACAGTACCTAAGAAAAGCTGCATATTTCAGCTGAAGTCCCTCAAAAAGTTTATATTCTTTCATATTTCTTTCATAACATCAATTCAAAATCAATGGTTTACTCTATTTTTTTTTGTGGTAGACTGAGTGCAGAGGCTGCACTGACAGGTCACTAGGTATAACTCCAGCAACTGAAATATAATCAATACTCGAACTCTGACAGCTGTATGAGTGGCAACAGCAGCAAGGAGAATGTGCTGTGGAAGCCACCTCTCCTGCAAGGAGCAGAATGACACCCCCACATCCTCCCAAGATTTTGGATATCTGTTCTGATTGTCACTTGGTAAGATTATGTCATGACCTTTGCTACAAGTGTCTGTGAATAGTGCTGCCTCACTGGATTTTTCCCAACTTCTATTCAGATTTTCTATGTAACAAAAGCAGCACAGTTGTGTTAGCTTGCATGGCCAATAGTAAAATGTTTCTGTATAGTGGAAAGTATAAGATATTTTTAACTGGCTGAGGAAAACATTTTGGAGTTACATCAGTACTACTCATAAAGCTGTTATGCTTGGAAAATGGTTTTAAAGTATGTTATGCAATGGTTTAGGAAGGAGAAGACAGCAAAAGGGCAGGGGGAAACAACAGGTTAAAGGCTAGGCAGAAGCTGCACATACGCAACTGCAGTTCCACAAAGGGGAGTCATCCATGAGCAGTAAAAGAGATAGAGCAAACAGTGTCTACCATCCAATGAAAAGCTGTGGCATTAAAGGTCCCCAACGACCGGAAAAAAGCAAATGTTACTTCCATCTAAAGAACAGCAAGAAGGAACCAGGGTAGTATAGACTTCACCTCAGTCCCTGATCAAGAAGTGTGTCCGCTTGGAATTCATTTACAGCAAGAAAGAAATCAAATCAGTCACTGCGGATTTACCAGGGCAAATCTTACTGGACCCAGCTGCTTGCCTTTTCTCTGAAGAAAAGACCAGCTCTGTGGCTGAGAGGAGAGTGGGTTAATGCACCTTGACTCCAGCAGTGCCATTGACACAGCTCCCAGGCATTCTTACTTGGAAACAGAGGAACTGTGGGCTGTGCAAATGGACCATTATACAGGTTCAAAACCAGCTGGACTGCCAACCTGCCAAGCTTGTACCGCAGTAATCAATAGCTTGATGTTCATTTGGCAGAGGTAACAGAGCTACCCTAGGGTCAATATTGGAGCTGGTATTATTCGATATCTTCATGAACAGCTTGGATGATGTGACAGAATACACTCTCAGCAAATTTGTGGATGATGCTACATCAGGGAGAAAATTGACTGACATGCCAAATGGCAGAATTTCAATCCAGAGAGACCAGAGTAAAATACAAAAATGGACCAGCTGAAGCCTCAAGATGTTTGATATGAAAAGTATAAATGTCTCAACCCAGCGACAAATAACCATGTAAATCTGCACAGGCTGGGAACTGACTGGCTGAGTAGCTAACCTGCTGAAGAGGACCTGAGCAGTCACAGTGGATGCCAGTTTGACTATCAACCAACATTGTGCTCTCATTTCAGATAAGAGAAACCTCACAAACCAAATAAGATGAAATACAGAGGTACATTAGGAGGAGCACGGCCAATGGATCAAAGAAAATTGTTGTAGTTATTTCCCTCCGATTGTCACTGGTGAGGTCACACCTGAAATTTGTCCAAGTTTGGGCCCTCATTTCAAGAAAGATATTGAGAAAACAGGAGAATGTCCAGTGGAGTGCTGACAGGATGGTCAGGGACCTAGGAAAAAAAAAAAAGTCATGAACTGTCATGACTCGATAAATGTGTAGCTAGACATATTTGTTGATACCCCATGCACATAGTTTCACTTTCTCATGCTTACAATGTAAATTTGAAGATCTTTTTTGTATTACTGACTTGATTTTCACGGATGACCATTTTCAGAGTCAGATTATTACCTAGGATTTCAACAGGTACGACCTTTCATGCCTTTCCCAGATGATCCCAGCTGGGGAGCAGTAGGTTTTAAAGATAATATGAAGAGGGATGTTCACTCCTGAAAATGTTTTAAGATGTTAGAAGACTCATAAAGAGATTGCTCAAGGTATGTTTTGAAACTGTACTTTACATTGCACATAGCTAAGACGTCTTTTTAAAGTAAAATCATTGATTTTCATGTAGTGACAAATGATACCAGCAATGGGGACCTTTAGAGCCTGTCTTAATTTAGTCTTCTTCTGTATCTGCGGGTATAATTTTCCATCTATAATGTTGTGCTACAAGCATATGCAGATGGCTGCTTCCAGAAAATAATGTAATAAGGTATGTGACATTACAGTTAGTGTCTTCAGTTCAGTGCAAGAATTTTTTTTTTTTTTTTGTAAGCATGAAACTGCATCAACAAAACAGTGACCTGGTTTAGTTAAAAAAGCAAGTCTAGCTGCACAGAGCTCTTTGCAAAATGTAGGTCTTATTTTTACCATATGGAAACTGTATAAAAAAGAAAATAGCATAGTCATGCTGAGAGTGGCCTACTTTGCAGTATGCATGGATACTGAAAGGGCTCAGCAGTGCCACTTGGATACTGTGATTCTCTTCTCATTGAAGTGAATGATCTTGGCATGTGATGCGCAGATGATAACTATAGACTCTATAGTCATGGCTGAAGTATTTGGACCACTAATTTTGTTACTGTCAGAGCGGGCACTGAATTCAGCTCTAAGTGGTCTGCAAGCCAAGTTAGGACTCACTGCACATCTTGCACATAGCTCTATATATTTATTCTTCCCTTATTGTTAGTCATCATGTATTCAGTTGCTATTATGGACATAATGCTCTTCTCTCTGCTACTTGTCTGAACATCTTGTTCCCTCTATAAGGTTTCAGACCTGTTGGGAAATCAGCCAGGGATGCTGAAGCTCTCGTCTTTGGAATTTAATGTGCTGTGGTAAGCTTGTGCGGGCTGCAGGCAGTTCCACTAGGGACTTCAGTGTTTTAGAGGTTTATGAAAATAGGGTGGCTGGTTTTCCTTCACAAGTCATGACAACAAAGTGGCAGTGTAATTTCAAGGAGGTGGTTTCTCACTCCTACTGACATTGGTCTTTGGCACAGAGCACCCACTTTCCATCCTTTCTTTCTATTATATTGATGAGTCTGACAGTACTTTAGGAAACATCCTAATGCCAGGGAGTCAACAATTCACTGGGCCTCTTCACCCAGAGGCATGTCTTGTGCTGCACTGCTTGGTTATGTGGACAGACTTCTGCCATAGCTCTCTGTGAGACACTTATGCATAAAAAAGTGCACTGATTATTCTTCTGCAGCAACTTGTCCCTGGTTAATTTTAAGATAAACTTAGTTTAAGATCTGGGGAAAACATAATCACATCAGTGATCCTGGAAAAGAAGGTAGCTCTAAAATCTGAAAGACAAATATCAGTTTAAATGGTTTGAAACCAGATCTTTGTAACAAGGGATTAGAAATACATATATTAGTTCCTTGCTTTTGATGTTGTCCTCTCTGTATTCTAAAAGGCTAGAGCGACATTGGGTATGGTTGAGAGGAAGGAGCATAGATTATTATTTAAACTACAAAGTAAAGATTTAAGGAGAACTACATGACTCTAAAACAATGGAGACGGGCTATGCTGCTCTGGAAATTTAGTTAAAAATTGACAAGCACCTAGGAGTGTAATTCTGAGAAAGGAAGCAATTTTTAAACAGTTTCTTTCTTTCAAGTTCTTAAATAATAGATAAAATACTAAATGTATTTTTAAAATGTATTATTCCTGAACAGAATACATTAATTAAGTCTGCCTGAATATTTTGTTTTATACTACTCAAAACCATAATCAAATAAAGAATAGGGACATCTTATACCCAAGGAGATTAGACCATTTAGTTCGTCCATAATGTATAATATTTTTCTGTTGGAAACTTGTGCTGGTAAATCCAGTACTATCAGAATATTGCTCATCCAGTTTAAAAGCTGGAAGAACTGACTTGGAACATGCTTGTAAAATAATTAGCATTTTAATATACATGTTAAAATACATATATAATTGTCTAGAATAACAGAGGTTTGGAGGTAGAAACTTTGGACAGGGATGTTACAGTACATAAATCTAGAGCCCCATACGTCTCACAATTTAAAACAGCTAAACATTTTCTATACTGACAGGATCCACTTTCCCACCTTTGGCCAACAGCTCTAGTCTCACCACTAGTCCCATGGAATGCAGAGGCTGTATCCCACACTATGGGGAGACCTATTTCATGACAGGTCATCCATGTCAGGTCATCTTGTTCATATTTTTGAAAAAAAAGGGAGAAATGGAGGGAAAAGAGTCTATTTCGTTCTGGCATTCATTTAGATTGGAACTCACAAGCTATAATCTGTTGATTGCACCAAAAAGGATTACTTTAAGTTTAGGAGAAGAACTCCAAAAGGCAATTTGTTTAACTTTGCCAATGTGTTTACTGTCAGATAATTTCAGCCCTGCCTCATTTCCAGTTCCTGGTCTCCTGGTCATCTGCCCTGTATGTATATTTTTTGCTCCTCTGTTCTTTTTCAGGGTGAGTCAACTGGACTCCATGAGGTAAAATCCACCTGCAGTTCTGGGGATAGTTTGCTCCTGTGATTTCTCACAACCAGAGATACAACTAAGACTGCAGCCCTCTATCTCAGTAGGCTTATGTCCTCAATCTCTCCCACACATCATCCAGCCATACCATGGGGCACATAAAAGAGCCCTGGTGGCCACCTTACTGAAGAGAGGAGGTGTTGTGAGGACCTGCCCTGTTCTGGGTGGATATGTGTCAAGGTGGGGCATGGGGACAGACTTTGAGAACTTTTAAAGACAGGAGCATTAGAACGCTTGGAAAAATGGACACAATATAGAACTGCTCATCAACATTGCACCTCTGAAAGGGAAATGAAATGTATGCTGAGAAGTGTTTATCTTCCCATCCATGGAAATTTTGTCCCTAGAATCAATTACAAAAATACAGCTACTGAAGTCATAATGGGTAAAATGAGAATGTTGTGTTTCTAGAGGCGATAATTACAATTATTGTACATCTGACTTCTGGGCTTATGACCTTGTCATGTACATAGAATCACTTCAGTTATCTGCTGGGAGGTGGAGCCTCAAGGAAAAAGTCAATATAGGTCCAATTCTGTAACTGTAGCTGAACAGATTTCCTCTGCATCACTACTGAGCAAATGACTGTCAGTGAGACTCTGAGGATTGGTGGAGTTTCTTTAAGTATATGGCTACTATTTATTCCTGGACAACTTGTGAAAAAATGAACTACATTCTTACAAATCAGGTTCACTAGTATAGATTCATTTGAAGGAAGTTGTCATATGTACAGTCCTGGTGGTGGAATAGCAGCTCCAAAACAAAGATTGTGAAAAAGAATTCCAAAGGAATAAGTGATTTAGTCTGCTGAACAGAAAAGAAAAAAAAAAATAGAGGGGTAAAAGGTGCAAACTTTTGTTTATAAGGAGAAAATCAAGCACTCAGTAAAAGAGACAGTGTGGCAGAGTGTGGTGATCAGAGCTGGAGGTGGAGATGAGAGCCATGACCGTGGAAAGGGCCGTGTGAGAATGTGGAAAGGATAGTGTGCAGAAGTTCCAAGACAAGGACATGTAGGCAGAACTTGAATTAGAATAAAGCAAGAAACTACAAAAAAGATGGAGAAGATTCTTATGCTACGGAAATATGACAAAAGTCAGTTAAAAGTTAAATATGTGTAGACTACTTCACCGAAGAAAATGCTGAGAAAGAAAGAAGAAACAGTCTGGAAAATACAAAGAAAAGTAAAAGGAAAGAAGAGTTGGATTCCTAAGAGATGAGTAAATTTGTGAGGATGGAAGTGAAAGATGAATGTGAGGGGAAATGAACAAGGAGAGTTAATTTTGACTTTGCAGTCTAGTTTCAGTGACTGGTGAAAGGCAGGAGTAAATACTGAAAAGTATATAGATGTATGTCTTCTGAAGTTCAATTTTAGAGTTTCTATTTTAATGATTTGAAAAAGTTAGAAAGGTAATCTGAGGAGAGACAGTAATATGAATCCTGATTAAAGCCAGAGAGATGATAGAAGTCAAGCTGTCAGATGTAGACAGTGGCTGAATGCAAAACTCATTGTTTTATAAGTTCCCTCTCCCTCTGTTTTGCATATACAGAATATAAAAGTAGTGCTAACTGCAAGGCCAGGTATTCTGAGGAGTTTCTTTTATCACTGCTATGAATCTAGAGTATCAGACCAGAAATCATGGTTATATAAAAATTTAAAGTGGTCTTGAAATGCTCATTCCTCCTAGACATGATGACTGCTATGCCTGTATTTATTTATTTATTTCTAACTAATCAAGAGATAGCATGGTATCATTGCAGAGGGAGGCTTTGGCAACTAGTCTACTGTTCAGTCAGGTTCATCTTATCTTAATGTAGCTTCTGAAAATGACTGAAAGAAAGGGCCTGATTTTTGCTGCTGCTGCTGCTGATCCAGCTGCTGGAGGGAGACAAGGCAGTTCTGCAATGTATGTCCTCCACAGCCACTGTGAGGTTGTTCTCATCTACTGCTCTGTTATTGCCCTATTTTATTTCAGGGATGAACTTCAGTAGCGTGGATAAATTCATTCCTACATGGACTGTGGGAAACCTGAAACAGTGGAAACATAAAATAAAAATAATTATCATTTTTGCTATTGAAAATAAAATTATAAGGGTGTGTTCCACCACCTGGGAATGCCTTCTGGTGAATTGCTCATGACCACCTACAGCAGTCAGTCAGAAAGTCTATTCCCAGCTTCTACTCTCTTTCCAATTTGGTCCCTGCCAGTATCTATATCTGGCTCTTCAATTCTTCAAAAGGCAAAATGAAGCTGCTTAAAAATCTTGATACTTCTCCTCCACAACAGCTGTTCAGCTAAAACTGCTGAGGGATCAGGACAAACGGTTGCTTTTTCAGGGGGAGTTCTGCCCTGTAGATGACTGTTTTATGTCTATGTTTTTACATCAGGACTTTGGTAGTGATCAGAGAAAACGACCGATTTGCCTTGGGCATTTGACATAATCCAAAATAATTTGGGAGGGATATTTTCGCAGCACGAACTCCTCAGAGCACAGAGCACTTGAAGGGCTGCGTTTTCATTGTCATTCCATTAGTGTGAACAGAGGCTGTACTTGTAACTCCCTGTGTAATTTGAGAAAGTTCAGTAAGAACCATAAACAACCTGTCAAGTCTTACTGACTTTTAAGAAATCTTTTGTTCAAGCCAGTGAGGCTTTACCTCACAATCTCAGCTGCTGATTTTTCTTTTTGCTAAAAGTGTATGGGGTTATTTTTCTGTAAACAAAATTGAAAAGGCCAATTTTCTTCTGACTAAGCTTGATTAACTTTTGTCTCTACCCTAGTAAAATTGATTTTCTGTACAGAAAGATTTAACAAATTATATTAATTTAAATACACCCAAAGCCATGATGTTTATTAAAGATACAGCAAATGTGCCTCTCGGCTTGCAAGATGTAACTACTTAATCTCGCAGTTCTCTGTTGAACTGCATGCCAAAACCAAATACATGCTCAGTGAATTCTATAAAATGTATAATAGTTATTTGCCATTACTCATTATGACTGCAGTTAATGTCAAAACAGAAGTTTAGAAGCATTTGTAGGACGATGGAGAAATCCTGGTGAGAAGACAATGTGTGCTACAGCCTGTGCCTAGGAGGTGTCAGCATAATTGGCAGGAGCAAGGGGGCTGGCTGGGGCTGGACTAGATAATCTTCAGAGGTTCTTTCCAACCCTGACCATTTTGTGATGGTCACGGGCTGGTGTAGGTCTCAGCTGAGACCCCTTCCTTCCCTGCATATCTCTCTTCTCTCCAAATGTCTGTGAGAATACCTGACCCAGGTTTCTCTGACCCTTTGCAGATGTTTTAAATGATAAGAGCAGACATACTGTCATGAACAGGTGCTGCAGAAAAGGGGATATAGCTGAGCAAGACAAGGAGAAATGAACATGTTCCTTGTGTAGAGCAACAACCGTTGTGAGTCAGAGAAGAAGGTATTGGTGTTTGAGTCAGAGAGCTGAAAGATGGAAAAGATGCTTTTATTATAAGATGGGGTTACACTCTTTCCATTAGTGGCCACAAAAATGTTATCAAACCAATGTTCATGCCTTGGCACTATTAGACACATGACACTATCATCTTCGAAAGAATATTTGGGATTAATGTGCCCATTTTTGGTTATTTAAGGCCACAAACAATTCCACAGTGTCTTCTTTGCTGGGGGTGGGGGAAGTCTTGTTATTTCTGAAAGGATGGCTAGGGGTTGCAAACTGAAACCTGAACTGCTTGTGTGTTAGCTTGCTAAAGAGATGACTGTTTCTTATGCAGAGGAATTAATATCTGACTAGGAAATTAAAAAAAACCCCACAAACAACAACCAATGAAACACAGTAGAAATCTCAATTAGTGCTCAGCCAAAGCAGGACCTGTGACTATAACTTGACTCAGTCATATTTCCATTTGCTTTCTCATCTCAGTAGGGTTCAGTCTGATGGGATTTCAAAACTACTTAGTTGTGAGGTCAAAACTGTAAGCTTTCCTTTATCTATGAAAACTGAAATTTTTCATTTTCTTCTTGAAATAGCAGTTTGAAGCTATACTGTATGTAATAAAGCGCTTCTGCTTTCTTTTCCAGAGATAGCTAGAGCCCACTACCCTAGGGAGTGACCTCTATGTTTACTTTTTTAAGTACTTTTGTATCCTGAAATACAACTTGCTGTGTAAGAATGTCAGTTTCTGTTACCATTAAGTCAGAAGCTTGACAGATTCACACTTCCAGTACTTCTGCTTGCTGCTGTTGCTAAAAAAAAAAAATAGGTGAAATGTCGTAAATTTCACACTCAGAACAGGGTGGACAAAGCCTTGCCTCTGGATTTGTAAATGCTCATGTAGAACTGACAACATCTCTTAAATACTTCCATTAAATACTTCTTAATACTTCTGGTCTGACACAGTAAGAAACTGAATCATGTTGTACATGAACAGCTTCCACCTAGTGGAAATACAGGAAGCTCACCAAAATCAGGAGAGGCTGTGATTTTTTCCATTAAAGAAGATTAGCTCACCACGGCAGAAACTGGTTTTTTTAATGCAAAGCTGTATGATATGCACCTGGAGGTAGCTACTGTTACTGATTAACCATGCTTAAGGGAGAAATGGTTAACGAAGGGAATTGCCCTTGAGTCAGTGGCCTTTCAGGAGACATTTAGACAAGAGCAATGAGATCCTGTGGAATCTCCACAATCCAGTTGGTCCTAGAAAGGGTTGAGAACCAATCCTGAATACAGCTGTGATAGCATTTATATAACGCTGAAATTTAGCTCAGCTCATTAACTTCAACTATTACTATTTATATTATAACAGTGACCAGAGACCCCAGCTGTAGATCACAACTGCAGTGAGATGGAAAGGTACAAACCAGGGCCGATTTCGCATACATATAACATAGGGTATCAAAGTGAAAGGGTTAGCTTACAGCTTGCTTTTCTATATTATGAAATGCACTACTCTGGCCTTCAGATCCCTGCTGCCAAGGCAGATCTACTACTGCTACTACTGTTGCCAAAGGAGAGGTCAGGTTGCAAGTGACGATCCTGTGTTTCATAAAAGTGAAAGGCAGGATCTAGGCAGAGTATTGGAATCTCAGACTATTGAAGAATGGAGAGAGAGTTAAAAACATATGTCTTTGTCTACATCCTACATCAAAGCTCAGTAGGGCACAAAACTTCAGAGCTCCTTGAGCTCTCACTTTCCACACCAAGACACTCAGTCCTCACTCATTGGAGTGCAAAATTATTTTTCTTCCCTGTACAGAGGCACTCTAAGCTTTATCCTATACCAGTATACACAAATCCCTGACAGAATACACTTTATTAATTAAAAAGTGACCATCCATTCCAACCTCAGGAACTTGGGACATGATATTGAATAAATGTAATCATATGACATAACTCTTCATTAAATGTTACTTTTAACTTTTGCTTATCTATGAAGTCTTTAGACTTTAATTATCATGATTGTCATGTTTTTCCTCTTTATGAGAGAGAACATAGAATCAAGGAGAACAATATTCTTTAAAGAATAGGAAGCTGTAATGAGACTTCTTATAATTCAAGTCACTCATTTGAGTTTTTATATATTCATAACTCTCATTAAAAGAATTCTTATGTGAAAAATGCATAAGCAATTTTGGTTTCACAGCCTGCGACTTCTATTTAGTAGGCTTTTATTTCATATATATACACACATACTCATATATTCATACACACATATATATTCCACACTATAAGGACACACTGAATTTAGCCACATGAATCAAGAGCTAAAGTGAGAAGAAACGAAAACTAGGAAAGGAAAAAAAGGAAGTAAAGAGGAACTTTATGTGTAATATTTTAATGACTTTCCCAAATTCATTTGTGCAAACCTTTACTTCCAAATTGCAGATTAAGCAAGCATTCAATGATGAAAGCAGAGAGCGATAGTTTGTATTTGAGGAGAAGGAGTGCAGACGGAAAAAGGCATTGTGCTCATCTATATGTGCAACATAATTTGTATGCAGCTATACATACTTTGTACAAAAGGGCATTTTGATGAATCTATGCATGAAGCTGCTCACATTTGGCAAATGTAGAGAAAGATTTAATCTCCAGACTAAACTATTCCTGCAGAGAACAGTCTCATACTCAAAAATGATACTTATCTCTAAATTTGGACTCAGATGTCTTTTACCCAACAAAATTAAAGTTTTGCCATTTCTGATCACATTTAGAGTTTGTCCTGTAGCACTACTGACCACATCAACTATCAAGAATACTGCAGTTGTTTACCTTGATATTACTTACCTGCACTACCATTAGCACTGTAGTTTGTGAGAAAAAAAAGCACATTTCAAATCCAGTGTTCCAGTTCCAAAATATAACTTTTTGAATTTACCACTGCAGCAGCTCAGGAAATTCTGTGATATTAGTAGGTTATTAACTCAATTCCATTTTTTAAAATTGCTGCATCCTGGAATACTCCAGCAGGTGAATTCAACAGTAAGGTGTCAGGCCTGCCCCCCAACAAGATTAGGGAGATGAGGATGATGGAGAACAGCTTGGCAAGAGGGAAGTTTAAAGTGCTGGGATTCCTTCACCCAACCCTCTACCTATGGCGGTAGCAGCCGGACAGATGTAGAAGGTTCACAGAAGTAGAGAAGGGTCAGGCAGGGCCATATTTTCAAAACAGATGAATCTTATTTAATTATGGGAACAGTGTAGGGAGAAGGAAACTGATTCCACACAGAAACTACGCTTGTGTCGTGGACATATGCTCAGCTGTAGGAGGGCTATATGGTCCCTTTTTAGCTGGGGTCTTAAACATCAGAGCCTGGGTACATTGTTGGTTGTTGCAGTGGGAGCTGCTGGAAGAGGAGCTGTTCCATACTTTATACATATACAGGGGGGAACTGCTCATTTTTTGACAGTATTCCTGCACCAATTTGTAGCATCTGCTAAGACAAAGCCTGGGTGGTATCCTTTGGGAATACATACCCTGGAAAAATGTCACCTAATTTTGAAGAACTTGATCAAGAAACCACACTTGTGAAAATGCACACAGGTGTTATTTTCAGTCTATATGTTTCTTAATGTTTTAGAATCTGAAGGGTTATTTTCAGAACCTTCGTAAAGTCTTTATACTATGCCTCTGAAGAGATGAACTGTAAAACCAAAGTACTTCCAAGATTTTGTCTCTAGAAAAGGATACTTAAGCTAAGAATTTGGGAAAAGGCTCAAACCACCAGATTCTGTTGGTTAGATCTCTCTTTAGCAGATTGTGAACCAAATACGTGCAGTCAGAACTGGACAGGGATCGAGAAAAAGATATTTCCCATATGAGATACTCCATTTTATATTCATGTGCACAACTGGTATTTGCACAGTCCTCTGTTCATTTAAATTTTAATACCATATTGTAAATGCTATCATTAATATTAAACCTGTATTAATATTAATGATCTGCTGCTTTCAAAAACAGCTGCATCAAGAACACTACAGCAATAGCTTCTCAAAAGTTTTATCACTTTAGAAGAGAGAATGCCATGAGAGATTCAAACACATAACAATGACCCTCACTTTAAATCTGATTTAGGAGTTTCTGTATGCAAAGTACAATGTGTGTGATGGACAACCAGCAAGTCAAAATTTTTGGCACTTTGAAGATTTTCAGTAAGAATCACAAATATTAATTCACTATTACAAACTGCAAGTATTGGTAACTATTTTAGAAAAGGACTAAGCATTTTGTTTCAGGATACTGTGATGATTGTTCTTAGCTGAGTCTGGATCTTTAAAGTTCTGAGATGTTTTATATTCCTCATGACAAGGTTGCTAAATTTGGTGATCCAATGGAGTTTCATGAACAATTCCTGTTATACATCAAGCTCTATTAATTCCTCTGTGTATTTCCAACATGCTTAGGATATGCCTACGTGGAGAACTTAATCTCTTCTGAACTCCGAAGAGGTTATAGAAGTGCCTTGCATCTACACAAAAATGTTTCTAGTTTGGTTTAAGGTCTTTAGTGCTTCCTCTCATTTTCATTGCAAAATTCATCCTTGGAGACCCAGACTGGCAGCAAGGTAAACCGCTTTTAAACATGTGCTAATAAAAGGTTTCCTGCTGACAGCCTTATCTTGCAATCTTCTGAAGTCACTGGGAGCTGTATCAGAAGCCTTAATGAGAAGAAGCTTCATATATACTGTATTGTCAAGTTCACTTCCATTGGCATGGGATTTTGCTAAAGCTAACCCTCCAAAATCCCTGAGAGAAATGATAAAAAAAATTACTTTCAGATTTACTTTGCTGAGTTAAGTTAGAGAACGCTGGAGTAGTGATACATCGGCTCCTTTTTAGCACACCAAAGAGAAATTTTTCTAGACACTACACTACATTATAAACATTGTTACAACAGATTTATTGGAAATAAGTGTCTATACGATATTCAGGGTTACAAGTAGAAAGTTGCAGAGACAAATGAGGCCTTGGCTGTAAGAGGAAATACAAACATCAATCCATATAAAATGCAGTAGGATGGTTCTTACATGGTCGTGTGAAACACTTAAAAAAATTATAAACTGGGAAATGGATAATTAATTTTTCATTAAGCAGGTGGAAACATCATATTTTCCATTAGTCTTTTTCCTCTCAGCTAAAGCTCAAACTTAAAAATTATTATAAGCAAGAAATTAGCAGTCACTCTCCTATTTAAAGCATGGTTAAAATAACAGAAACAATGAAGATATTGGAAAAACAATAAATTAATATTTGCATTTAAAATAATATAGCTATTTATATGTTTTTCAGAAAGATTCTATTTAAGTCTAAAAAACGTGGAAAAATATTTTTTCAGTTAAAAAGTTATCTTCGCATGGTTATCTTCACACAGTTATCTTCAAGAATTCAGGGGGAAAAAAAACCCAGTATAATGGAAGGCTGTACTTTACTGCAGTTGAGGTCACAAGCTTAATTTGTTCAGTCCTGGCTTCAGCTTCACAAGCAGTTGAACTCGCAGAGTGTTATGCAGAAAGTTTCCTGTGAGCTTAGTCCAGGTCACAGTGTTTGTCCCTTCTAGATACTGGCGTAATTTTAGCTTTCTTCCTATAGGGTGACATGCCTTCCTAAAATTCAGCATTAATGAACCAGAAAACTCCTCAACACCTTTGAAGTTGTAGGATATAAATTACCTTGACCTGCGTATTGTAATACATTCTCCTTTTCCAGTCTTTGAAGCTCCTGTTCCTTCTAGCAGTGAAAGAAACTCCCTCAAAAGAGATTACCAGCTCTTCACAAGCAGCTGGTTGATTCCTTTCCTCCTAAACTGTGCATGTCAGTATATTCCACATGGAAGGAGTGAATAGTCAGCTCTTAAAAAACAAAACAGCAAACAAACAGATGAAGCTATAACATTCACTGTTTGTTTCTCACTTCAGGAAGAACAGAAAATCTTTATTGTCAGGCATGCATGACTTTAGTTATTTATCAAGCCAATTCAGAAATGCTGAAAGTACTCCTACAAAATGTCTATACAGTGGTTCTCTGATAAGGAACTGTTGTGTAGGGCTAATTAAAAAGGAAGAACCTCATTTTGCAAAATGTTTTCCAGGTCTTTGATTTTGTTAAATATGGACATGGAATTGATATTTTTTGAATTATTTCATGAAATGTGAGAGAGACATTACTCTCCAATAACCCCAAACTTTTTGTAAGCTATCATGGGCTTACCTGCTTATTTAAGATATGAAATCCCCAAGGCAATTCGTCAGTGGAATAAGTTGCTTTTCAGATTGGCAGGGATACCAGAATCTGGTCTACATGAGTCAGAAACTAAAATGTTTGCTGTTTATGAACCGTGTAAAATTTCTGTTCTTTAGACAGCTTCAAAGGAATGTACAAATTAGGTTTTTCTTATTGTTCCTCAGGAAAAGCTGTTGGACCTCACTGATTTATCTCCCAAGTTCAAACTGATGAATCTTTTGAAGGTATATGTAGTGTTACACATTTGTCACATATCGACATTCCAAAAGTCCTGTATTCCTCTAGTCATTTCCTAAGTTAGCTTCCTTTGAAGAACCTATTAGTATTAGCTTGAAAAGCTGTACCTCAAACTAGAAGAGTTTTCTAACACAACATCCTAACAATCTGGAGGTTAACTACTTGCTAGATGGAGATCATTCTCTAGATAATCTGCTGTTTTAATCTTTATGAAACAATCAATGAGATTGAGCAAGTATAATCTTGGTACCTGCTTTATACAGCAAATACAAAGTATTAATGTCTGAAATAGAAATATTTATGATTAAGAATGAGGTATCTCTCCCCTGATATTAGCATGGAAAGAGATTTTCTAAAGCAAAGATTACTGTGGTATAAATTATTTTGACAGTATCAGCTATATATGGCCATTAGAATCTTGTACTAAACATCTTTGAAACATAATTCAACAAATTCCAAAGATTTTTCTAGTGTGCATTATTATATACTTATTTACATAAAGTATCAATATTTATATACACTGATGGAACAACATGACTTGGTTTTCTAAATAAAGATGGCACATATCAGTTTGACAGACACAGCTGAGACAGTTGAGTTTATGTTCTAAAAAAGTGTTCATTTTGTACTTTTTTATCGAATAGTGACAAGGGAATTGCTAACGAAGATAAAAATTATATGGGTGGGATGCGTAACAGACAGGTGGTTCTGTAGAAATTAGAAAAAGATATAAAGCACTGTTTTACTTTCCAGTACTATGCTGAACATTGTCAGTGTTACTATTTTAGAAGAAATAAGATGCACAGTGTGCTGTAAGAAAGAAAATTTGTGTTTTATTATTTCTACAAGTTACAAACCATATCACAGAATTTTCTAATTTGCAGGTAGCAATTAGAATACAGACCTGATCTCGTAAGTGGCTTCAGAAAGTTTTACAAATACCTTTGATACAGCTATTAAAGCTATCTCATTGGTTCCTTGATGAAGCCATTATTGTAATCACTACATTTTGAAATTTATAATAAATAATAATAATAAATAATATTTGACATTTATAATAAATACTAAAAATTAATAATAAATGCTTATTTTAAAACCGAAGATAAAAATATTTTAAAATTTTAACCTTAACTTGTGTTGCTGTAATTTAGGCTGTTAAAACTATTGCAGAAATATAGTGGAGAACTACATGGTGGTTTCTTCACTGATATGGATCTAAAATATTGCAACTGTGTACCTAACAGTAGGAATTTTCTCTGTCAAGGATCAGTTACCTCATTTGTGCTAGTGTAAATGCAGACATTTTAAGTCTTTCCTCAGTTTATATTGGATTCATAATAAACAACAATGAAATTGCAATCCTTCCCGTTTCCACGAATGAGAACTTCAACACGACATCAATTTAATAGCAGAAATCTTGCTTGGATTCATAAAATAAAGTGTAGATAAAAATAATGACCTTTCTGATACTGCATCTGGTTCTTTGTCATGTTGGATTACTTCACCCAGATGGCTTAAGACTGCATGAATCAGGAATGATTCAAGCAATTTGACATTCTTTGATACAACTTGACACTGTCACCACACTCTAATGAGTCACGTAAAGCATTACAAAATAGACTTGCATAGTTCCAGAAGATTGTAACTATTTATTTTACATGCATATGTTTTTTGTAAGTGTCAAAGGACACATAAACAAGTTGAAAACCTGAATGAATACAGCAATTCATCTTATTTGAATTGATTCTATATATTAAATTATGCACAACAGCATCAACAGCCTTTAGTAAGAAGCAGGGGGAAAAGATTCCATATTATGTCCTAATTGGCTATTAAATTATAATTTCAAATGTTCCTGTGTGACTTGAATGCCTAAATTAATAAAACATTAGTTCCCTCTTCTCTTAAATACTCTTGAAACTTTATCCATTGTCTTCAAACAGCAAAATGAGAAAAACATTTTTGATAAAATGAGAATATTTTTTTCTCTACTATTTAACTCACAGGGCAATAAATCAATCATCTGAATAATTTAAAATAAGATTTCTTTTAAATGGTCTACTCTAGTTGATTACAGCTCAGGAATTGGAGGATCACAGTCTATCACTTCTACTGCTTTGCACCAGAAGAAATAATCTTAATAACAATTCAGGTCCTAACATCTGTGGAAGAAACCTTGTCTTGAATCAAAGTGGTGAAAGTGGTGTCATCCAGGCAGGCAAGAGTTTCAGCCTGTCAGTCTATGAAGTCTGCCAAGACTGCATTTCTTAGTCTTTCATTTAGCACGTTGCCATCTTCGTTATGGAAGCAATTCGTTACTAGTTTGGATGTGTGCAGACTGTTTACAAAGTTGGGTGACTAACAGAAAAATAAAATAGGATTGCTCACACCTCTGTTCTGTGGATGCAAATACTTACATCACAGGTAAAACTGTGCAGAGTCAGAACTTTTATTCTCTTCCTAAGCAAGGTTTTGTATCTGTGTCACATACTCTGTGTGTATGTTTTGGAACTAGATCTTTCCCTCTTTTGCCTCACCATTACGGGACTTCTTTCAGGAACGTTGCACTGTTAGAAACAAAGGAGTTTTTAGCTCAGCTTTTTTGTTTGTCATTCTAGAAACGTATCCAAACAGAGAACAGCTGCTTTATTCTGTAGCAATTTGATGCCTTTTAAATGCATTAAATGCCCTCTAAAGTGTAGGGACAATGCTATGTGTGTACGTGTGTGTGTGTAACAAGTGTAACGACATTAAATGAAGTAATTCAAGGCATGGTATCTGCAGATTAGAGACAGAAACTGGAGCTGGTGGTCCAAGCAGTGTAAGAAGTTTTTGGAGGGAGGGAGGTTATTATACAGCTTCATCTGCTGCCAGACGCTGCAGTCTGGTCCTGGCTTGCATAGTGGACCCCTGAAACCTGGAGCTATACGTGCATCTGCCTGAGTGACCAAGGCATTGAAGAAGCTGAGAAAAAGGGTGAAAGGGTCCCTATTTGTAGCAGTTTGTCCCTTCCTTCCCAAAAAACACATAGGTAATGGCTGCTGAAAAGGGCGTCTTTGGCTGAATTTGAACTCCAACACATGTTTTTGACTTGGATACTCATGTTTGTGTTGGTGATTTGTTGTGAAAGCACAGGAAATGTGGTGTGAGAATAGGGACTGACACCTTTTAGGTAGTGGGCAGCCCTTGAAAGACATGTGTTACCACCAGGATAGACAACATAAGGCAGGGAATACTATGAGAAGCTCATCATCTGTCTGGGCCCTATATTAGTCTCACAGACAGGGAACACATCTTATTTACAGGAAATGGGCTTATGTCTTCTTGGTCCAGTGGTCACCCTCCAGGTCTGTAGTGGACGTCTGCTTCCCACAGTTAATATTCAAGTAATGCCTAGAGACACAGCCTGGAAGGAAAAGTCTCTTTAGTAAAAAAATCTATTGACAATAGTAAAACTATAGTAAAAGCCTACCCTTCCAACAAATGCTTGTAATCTAAATCAACAAGACAGTCAAAGGGGAAATGGAAACAAAAAGAAGTGAAATCACTTCCCCAGGACCATAAAGCAGGTTAATGGAAGAGCTGAGAATAGCACCTGGTTCTCTTGAGAGCTGAACACATGCCACTCATTATTCATCAATCCATTTTGCAGCATCTCCTCATGGTTCTTGTTGGGATGCCTGTGCCAGAAAAAAACAGGGTCCTTGAGCTTTCCTGAGTGCAGGGAGACTTGATAAACCTTTGCCCAGAGAAAAGGGAATAAAGTAGGGATCATCTTTATTTATGATTTCTTATGATTTTTAGACACTTTATGATTTTTAGACACTGATAAAAGGCCTAAGCATGTAAATACACGTACTGATGAAACTACTACCTTTTTGATCCCCAGAATTTCAGACATAGTCTTCTGCAGAGAGAGTTTTCTGCACATGCTTTAGACATACTTTATGCAGAGATATGGCTTTTCAGCAATTTAAGTTACTAAAAGAAAGCTTTCAACATCCCTTTGAAATGCTTTCAGCCTTATACGTGAGATTGGTGCTCTGCGCTGTAGTTTATGCTTCACCTTGTTGTGCCTTTATTTATGTGTGGGTTTATTTACATTTAATTGTGTTGTGAAGTTGACAGTCACAGTGAAAATCTTGCTGTCATAGAATGAACAAAAGTATTCCTGCTATTTTTTTTCTTTCTTGTTTGTGCTGCACTAGAACTTGGACCTTCTTTCTTAACATCATTTAGAAGAGTTCAAAAAAGTCCATTCCTCAAAACAGACATAGATGCATTGGCAAGTGCCCTAACAGGCGTTCAGGCACGTGGTCAGTGTAAGTCTCTTGCCAGCTGGTTTTGCTTCTGTTGATGTAGTAATCTCAAAAGCGGTGTTTTGTCAGAAGCTCTGTCTTCATTGCAGTGATGCCTTCACATACCTATGTAAGTATGCTGATGAAACAGTGTAGCTTTACCATCAAGCCTTTTCCAATTTGAAGAAGTCCCCACTTCTGCTCTTGTACTTGACCCATCAATGACATTGAGGCCTCAGTGTAGCAATAAGCAGCGACCAGAGTCATGTTTTAAGCAATATGATTTTCAGAAAATTCCCTCCAACAAGCCTTGAACTGCTTTCCTGTTCTCTAATAAGGAATGAGTGGTAAAGCGTAATTTTCCTTAGCTTTTATTTTTCATGGTGAGTTCTAATTCTGGATTGGAATAGGTATTTTTCAACTGGACTAATTTTCATATGAAAATTCTGATTTCTTAACTGAATAGGTTTTGAAAAAATTTCAAAAAAAACCATTTAAAAAAACCTATTTCAAGTTTTCTATATTGATATTTGGGGGCTTAAAAACACACAGAAGATATAATGTTGAAATCTTAGCACAGATTTTCAAATGTGAAATGGTTAACCTTGCCAAAAGGAGGTATAACTGGAATATTTTCAAACCTGGATTCTGACAAACTTTGATATTTAGTGCTATCCCAGTTCTTCTTTCTCCCTTAAAAGATGGAATGTTGGAGAGAGAAGCTGATGATCCCACATCACTGCACCTTTCCCTACATCCTAATTAAAGAATAGTGAGTCTAGTGTTCTGTAGGTTCTGCTTCAGCAACCTGCACATTTATTATGAAATTGCTGTAGAAACCTGTGGAAAAATCCTGTGCATCTCCTAACACAGAGTGGGCAATGCAACAAATTATCTATAATGAATTTATAACTGCAATATTGTTTTTGCTGATAATACCAAGGCACATAAGAATACTTAAACTATATATTCCTAAAACTAAAATAAAAACCTGTGTAGAAAGAAGGTTATCTCCTACTTCCATTGAATATCTGAGTCTCTTTTTTTTTTTCCCTGCAGCAGACATTTTGGACCAAACTCTAGCTCAGACTATCAGGGAAAAACAAAGCGAGTTATTCTGGCAGTACAAATAACTTGTTCCTTGAAAGAAAATCTTAAGGGGAAGCATCTCTAGCACTGAACACATTAATAGCTCTGACAGTTACCAGAGAGCAATTGGAAAAATCCACAGGCAGCATGTTACTTACTTTTACTAATAGCTGTACTGGTGACCATTTTTATTGAGCATTAGACTGAACAAAGAGTCTGGGGACCCCAGACTCAGGGTATTTGCAATTTCAGATTAGTCAGGACTGCATAGCGTGGCACAAAAATGTAAATCCAAGAAACAAAAATGACAGTTCCATAGAGTTGCGAGCATACTTGTTCATAGATTCTTTACTTTTTACTTCTTATTTTTTATTTTAGTGCTGTATTTCCCTAGGATGTTACTCCTGTCCCAGATGAAACCTGCCATTCAGCCTGCTCAGCTTCAGCTCGGGGCCTTTCCATTGCTATACAGAGAACAGATACCTGCATCCATTTTCATACCCCTTTCCAAAAACGGGATTACAGTCTCACTCCAAGTCACGTATCAGTTGAGTAAACTGTAGAGAGAAGAAATAAAAACTGTTCAGATGATGCAGATAAAGCTTAGGACGCTGTACATCATCTAAATGCATCCTCTGGGCCATTGGTATTCACCATTACTACTGATGACTGCGGGAAAACCTCATGCTCTTCCTGAGTGCTAAATAACTACTAAATTCTGTGTAAGAATTCAATTAAAAACCTGGGACAAAGGCTTTCCTAAACAAGGTGGCAAATGAGGATGATGTGCAGAGAGCTCACTGCTGACTTCACCAAAGGCAAACTGCACAGTGACACGGCTGTCCTCCGATCAGCTGCTTTCTCTTCCTTGGGCTGGGGGACTGATGAGGATTGCACCAGTGCACAGACACTGGTGGGAACACTCACTATGAGGCATTCAAAACCAGGCCTCCAGTTATGTACCAAATGTAATCATACTCTGCTACCATGCCACAGTGATAAATTTTAGAAGCAGCTTATTTTCTGTAGCAATTTTATCTTAGCTTTGTCTAACGCATGGTATATTGCAGCACTTAACAGATACTTGTTCTGAGGCCTTCCTGCATTTCTCATCCTGCTCCCTTTTTGTAATGTTGTGTAATTTCAGCTTTGGTAAGTGCCCCACTGTCTGCAGGCTGCTTACAGCTTCAGCTTTTTCTTCGGGAAAGATTATACAAATATTTAAAGAAAAGAAAAGGTTCTATCACCAGAATCTTTTTAAAGCACATACACTTTTCTTGATTTCCTTGAGACAGGACTGCCTACACTGGAGTAGAACTGTGGTAGAGTGCATATACGTATATTTTACAGAATTTGTTTTCTAACTCAATTTTAAAGCTTTTATCTGGAACTAAGCATGTTCTAGCTACATAATACACCATCAGAACTGCCTAGGAAGCTGACCTGGTGCTCTGCAAGACTCAGACCTTTAAGAGAAGCAGGGATGGGTCTTAACTATGCCTTAACAGGTGTGCTTGGAGTTTTTTCATAATAAGGGTGAGAATAGTATCAGCTGGTTTCAGAATCTCTGGCTGGGGTGTGGTGGGGCAGTAGGGGCATCTAGATGGAGTTAAGCCTGACGGAAGTGAAGTTGTAGCATGCATGGTTGTTAACAACTAATCTGGTGAGTGCAAATCAGTAGAGATGCTAAGGTGAAAGTCTATTGTTTAGAGTGAGGCTTTAAAAGGAATGCTCAGTATTATCAGGTTTTGAGACAAGTGCAAGACAAAGTAAGTGAAGAAGTAATATGTGTTAATAAGTGGCTGGATGAGTTCTCCCAAAGGAATTCCCTGAATTATGTGGATGTGTTGGTTAAGTTCACGTGTCCCCTTCAAAAGATTGACTGAAGAAAAGCAGGAGAGTTCTTCGTTCAGTTGCACGTGGTAAAATTTTTGCCTATGTTTTTTGCTTTGAATTATTGTCTTAGGCTGTATCTAGCTGGGTGTTTTCTAAGGGTTACCTTGAGCCAAAGAGACTGAGGTTGTGTAGTCACAACCTTTATACTCTGCACAAGTAAAGTGTGGATAATATTGCACATTTCATTTGAACTTAAATATTGTGCAAGTAACGGCATTAGTGAAAAATAATAATGTAAGTTGAAGTCCTGGTATAGTGGGTTTGGATCCTTCTAACTCCATGTAGTTTATATGAAGCTGGTAGACAGCCAATTCCTAATTTCACAGATGGAGAGACTTAGGCGCAGAGAGATACAAACAAGCACTTTTAATTTAGACTGGTGGAAGTTGCATGTATGCCTAAGTGGCTTTATTTTCATGGTTGTGATAAACCTACCAATAACTTTAAAGTCAGGTTTGTTTCTTGTTTGGAAAGATCTTACCATGGTGTTACTAGATTAAGTTTCTAAATCAAGGCCATAGCAGATCTATGCTGGCAAAAGTGAGAGTAAAAACCATCTGTAACACTAATCAATAATTTATGTTGCTTACACAGTGCCGGTATTCTATACTGAATTCTTGGCAAGAGGCATAAGAATATCACCTATTGAAAGAACAGTCTAAAACACCTAAGTGTATGTTCCATAGCATAGTATTTTGAGTCAGTTCTCATTCCCCAGCTCAGAGCTGTTTCAATCTAGTGCCTGAGTACCCAAACCAAGTTTTCCTCCATCATATTTATCCTCTGCTTACCCTAGAGGACAGGACTGAATTAGTGACAGAATTGCATGATTTCCTTGTGTCCTCTGGGAACTGAACTATCAACAACTTGCTGCTTTGAGAAATCTTTACAGCTGTGAGTCAGAGATGACCTTTTCTGAGACAGACTGATGGTTTCAGCAGGGGCGTGAAGTCGACCTTGAATTGTGAACTAAACTTTTTCACTTTGATCTCTTGTGACACTTATCACTAGGATGTGGCTCTATTTGTGACATGTTGTGACAAGGGGTTTTCATACAACTTTTAAGCAAATATGATACATCCGTTTCATAAGTCTTGTTTTCATCCTGTAATAACCTCCTATGAAGGATATGTACAGAAAGTTAATAGCTTCCTGTCCCTACTTAGCCAATTTCTTGAGCTTTCCAGGCATACTTGATATGTTTGAGCAAAAATATGGTAACAAACAATATAAACAACCAGAGCACATCCTCATAAGCTGTTGTGTTCGATCTTCCTTGTTCTGTACATGAAGAAATGCACTTGACACACAGTGGGACTGGCTGCCACGAAGCAGCTTTTTTAAGTTCCCTTATTTTTGGGGTTGACTCCCGCTCACGATCCATATGGAAGGTTCATCTTAAGATTGTAAAATCTGTCACTAATGTAGGCTGCAAAATAAACTGATGTAATGGTAGGACTGCTTCACAGCCTTTCACCAGTAGCAGAGGGAAGGAAATTCACCAGGTGTACGTGATGTGAAAAAATAGAGGTCTATTTTTTTATTGTTTGGTATGACATACAGTCTTAGTCACATGAGAAAGGCCTTGGACAGGCATTGCTCTTCAAGTATATACTGTGACTGCATTAAATATTGGACTTTCCTAAGCAGAGGAATATTTCAAATAGGATTACTGTCATTTTCCTGATAGGAACAAAACAAATGCTTAAATTCTATCTTTGATGAACTGTTTCCTCAAGGAAAGAATATCAATATTTATCCTCAGAGTATTTCTTTCAGAAACTGCAGAAGCAGTAGTTAAATATGTTAGCGGCTGTGCTGAAGAAGCCATTTTGCAGTCTGCAGCACACTGCTCTTTTTGTGAAGTTTGGGAACTAAACTGTGTATACCCAAGGAGCCATTAAAAAATGCTTCTCGATTGATTATTGTTATTATTATTAAGTAGAATGGCTGTGATGTATTTTTTTTAATATCCCATTTGTGAATAACTTTTCTAATTGGATAGGTACATTAATCTGTATGTATAAACTCGGAGCTGTGGTTTATATGTGTACAACACAAAGGTGTTACGCCATGGATAGCATCATAAAAGACTAGTCAGCTGGAATGTTGTGCCCTATTTGGTCATCTGACTTCAACAAAGGGTTAAATCAATTGGAAATAGTCCAAATGAAAGAAACAAGAATGGCCCAAAGTGAGTTTTCGTTGTTATTGTTTAAAAAAACCAAACAAATGAATAAAAAAATCCCACCGCAAAATAAAACCAAACTTGCTGTAGGAGTACAGGTTGAACAAACTTGTGGTACTTTTAACCTATAAAACAGAAAAGACATACATTTTTAAATATACAAAAAGCTGTTACAAAGAAAGGAAGGATCTGTTTCTCGATTCACTATGGGCATGACAGGAAGCAGTAGGCTTAAAGCCATCCAGCATGAAGAATTCAGATTAGATAGAAGTGTTTCCAGTCAGGAAAAATGTCACTGCCTGGGAAGACTGCGAATTTGCCATCACTTGAAAGAGAGAGGTATCTGTCAGGAACGGAGCAAATAATTTTACATTGGGACAGATTGACAATCACAGAGATCCCTTGAGACCTCCTTCAGTCTGGCTATGCAACACAGAGTCATAAATCTATGACAGCAGAAATCTTGTGTACCTCACAAGTGTAAATTCCACAAGCATAATTTTATACATGCTTGTGCTTGAGCTATGACCTACATTGTACAGAAATGCCTGAGCTTTGTCCCACTTCACACTGGGCATCTTTCATAACCAAAACCTACAATGAATAGAGACTTCCTCCCCAACCTCGCAACCAAGCCAAACCACACCACCCTTTCTGTAACTTGCCAGTGCTCAAGGTTGTCATTCAATGTGTAAAATGAGCAAATCATAGACCTTTAGCTGCAACACAGTTTCTTACCTGTGGAAGGTGTATTGTAAGCCTAATCCTCAAGACTCTATTCCTTTTCTTGGGTCTTACTGCTGCTATAAAGTCTGTTCTTGCATATTTTGGGAGTCAATGAATCATTAAGCAAAGCTGCTCTTTTGCTGGAATTTACTGGTGTTGAAAATCAAGGGTCTATTCCTTTAATGGGTCTACCCTAGTTACTCTTCAAAAGTTTCAATGCAACGACTTGAACACAATGCCAAAAATGAACTCCCTGAAATACTTAGTGGAGTAACCAAAAGCTGAATTATACATTTATATCCACAGCTGTTAAATGGTAATATTGAATCCTGCTTGTCAGAAGCACTGGCAAGAATTTAGTAAGCTAATACTAATTACTAGCTAATACTCGGCACTGCACTATAAAAGCAGTTTTGTAAAGATTTTTTAATGTTAGTAGAAGAAGGAGTTTAAGATGAGTTACTTATTCAAGCATTGAAGAAGATATTTCCAATTTTGCTTGTCTAGAATACTATCTTATTGACTTTATATCTAGACATGAAAAAAATACAGTCATTGGAAAGAATGAACTTCACATTTTCAGAGGTCTTTCTGAAAGAAAATGTAGCCTCTGACCATGGCACTTTTCTTAAGAGAATGGGTCATAATAATTACCCTCTTGTTGTATCTGCCCTTTTCTGTGTCCGTCATTATTTATGATGATTATCAAAAGGTGGAGCAGATCAATAGTCAATTCTGTTTACCAATAGTAAAGTTCTATCTTTGTGGGAAATAAGTTATTTCTAGGACTGGTGCAGTAGAGTCTGAGAAGTGTTTTGTAAAGATACTTCTATACTACAATAGCTAGTTTTCATGTTTGGTTTCACATAGGATAGCATACTCCAAGTTTTATTTGATTTTCAGACTTTACTGAAAAAACAAGACAGGAAGAAGACAGGGAAGCAGAATGTAAATTATCAGCAGCTTTTGAATTAATGGTAAGATAAAGCTGAACAAAGACTTCTCCTTTTATACTTTCAAGTATGGAATGACATTAATGCAATTTTTATACCAGATTTCACTCGTATATTCATAATGTTGATAAGGATAGTACCCACTTTATTTGTTAATTTTGTATTTATTAAAAACTTTGCTTTTATTGAAGCACTCACATAAAATCTTTATTCTCTAGTAAGACAGAAATTCTAGCCAAAAGACTATGAGATGCATGGTGTTAAACCAAAGAGGTGTGAAATCTACTCATTGGAGATTTGCTGCTTCTGCTTGGTGGACAATTCCTTCATTCTCCAGAGAAACTGGTCATTCAAACTGACATAGCAATTTTCTGACTGGCTAACTGAGGACACCTTATATTTCTGTGGACAGCATGACATTTTGATACTCATTAGTTTAAAATGTCATCTGGAAAGAAATTGGCTAACATCTGGCACCTACAAATATTTGAGTGCTATTGCTAGTGAATACTTCTTACGTCATTTTTTCCACTCCTGTTTAATTAATATGTAATTGTAGCATTATGAAGAGTTTTTCTAGAAATGTATCTGACAAGCAATAAATGAGGATTCTTCTCCATTTCATAGTTCTTCCATGTGTTGTCTAAGAGGAGGTTTGGAACAGGGTAAAATAGCACAGCTCACTTATGAGTTGTCATCATAGTCCTTGGGACTTCTCAGTACACTGTTTCAGTATCTGTTAGAGTGGGACTAAAGAGCATCTCTACCTCTTCCTCCTGTATCAGAGACCAGAACTTGGACCAGTGCATGTTTGCTTGCTTGTTTTTAAATGTGATTTGACTTATGTATGATCAAAATGACTTTTTTTTTTTTTCCTTATTGCATGTTTTATGGGCTATGTTCAATAGTGAAAGAGAAATGTTCTCACAACATTTTGACTTGAACTAGGATGAGTGATGTGATGAGGAGGATAGCTGTTTCCTAAGAAGTGGATAGCAAATGAGACTTTACCTACCAAATTACAGCGTTACCCGCTGAAATGTTGTTGAGTGGAGGCAGATTGAGGCTTTCCAGAAAGTTGAGATTCCAAACCTTCTGAAAGTTGAGTGGGTGCTTTAATAAAAGTCACACCAAGTGTGTGCATATGCATGCTAAAGAGGCTCTCAAGGAGGATGCAGTCACTTATTCATTCCTGATAGCACATGGGATGGTAAAAACATGCATGAAGGTTTATTTCTGTGAACTGCCTCACTGGGCAACATCAATGCTCAAGAGCAGAGCAGTAGGCTAGCTGGCTGATCCTCTCATTAATTTAGATGCAGGGTTTGTTTAGTCAGCTGACAAAACAAACTTAGTGTTTGTGACATGTTGGCCTAGCTCCACATGTGAAAATAACAAGATGCCAACTGAAGAAAAAGACTAAATTCTTTAAAGATCTTTAATGATCTTGCATTAGTTTTTAAGCCATGCTTTCCGGCTTTTTTTCCACACAATATGGAGTATGGTGTATTATCACAGTAGTTCACTATGCCCCTAAAGCCAAAACATTATTTGTTTTGTGTGAATTTTTACAGTTGACTGTGTTCAGTTTATTAGCACAATATTCCTTTAAGAAATCCATAATAAAACCAGATGACTGAAATAATTTTGCAATTACAGTTTAAAGCTTTAGGGCTAACCTATATGTTAAGCTCAAAGTAAAAAATAGCCTTCAATGATGTGGGTTGGTATCCTCACTCTGGTTGGGGAGGCTGCTTTTACATCTTTGGAAGACCTCCAGGTTATTTCAAATTATAAAGGTATGAAACAGTCAGTATGAGGAAATACAGTTCTTAGAAATGATCCATAATCTGCCCATACCTCAGGCTTTTTGCAAAGGTCCTCTCCTTTATCATATTTTCAGGGGAAAAGGTAAATATTTAAATCAAGTACACTATCATATGGAATATTTATATGAATATAAAGGACCTTAAATAATCATTCAACAGTAAGAAATTACCTGAATTAAAGTTTTCCACACAAACCTAATTGGTTCCCATTCCTTTGCAGGTATACCTTAGTACATAGCTATAATGATATCACCTATAAAATGTTTTCCAGAAGACTTTCTTGTCATTCCTTTCAAAAAATACATGGTGTTCACTGAAAGAACAACCATTCCATTTTATATCCTCATCAAATGCATATCTCTTGCTTTTTTTGCTGCATAGTGCATAAATCCTGCATTCTCATAGGTATTTCAACAGCTCACATTAATAACATCAGGGAGAGCAACATACGTGTCTTCCCTATATTCCCAAATTCTTCTTCATGGAAGATTTCAGTCACACAGATGTCAGAAGATATCAGTCCTTTTGTGTATCACTTTGAAAAAGCTATTTTCTCAAATACGTTGCTGATTTCTAGTCCTAGATTTATCTATAGAACAATCTCATTACCTTTTAAGTTGCAAATTTTCAGTGCTTCTGCAGATCAGACATCCCCCAGTATCTGAAGCTGGAAAACCAGCTGTGAGTAATACAGGGTCTATTGACAGCTGTGAGTAGTTTAGTTTAAATAAATCAGGCCAGTTATGTAGGGTAGGGTTTCACAGTGTGCAGCTGCCCAGGTCATAGGACTGTGCAACTTCTGCAATAAATGAGACAAGAATATTCCAGACATCTAACTTCATGCTTCACAGGTCCCATTAATTCTCGGGGCACTGTTTACACCTTTTACTGGAACAGCCCTGCAGTGGATGTGTTTGGAGTTGGAATAAGGAATTATGTGTGATCTTGCTCATTATCCTTGTTTTGTCTGGGATAGAGTTAATTTTTTTCAATGCCTGGTACAATGCTGTGTATTTAGTATGGGCTTTAATATGAGAATAATGTTGATAAAACACTGATGTTTTTAGTTATTTCTAAGTAATGTTTATACTAAGACAAGGACTTTTCAGTTTCTTAGGCCTTGCCAGCAAGAAGGCTGGAGGGATGCAAGAAACTGGGAGTGGACACTGCCAGGGCAGCAGACCCAAACTAGCCAGAGGGATATTCCATACCATAGAAAGTCATGCTAAGTATATAAACTGGGGGAGTCAGCCAGGGCCTTCCAGTCACTGCTTGGGGACTGGCTGGGCATCGGTCAGCGGGTGGTGAGCAATTGCATTGTGCATCACTTGTTGGTTTTTTTCCTTTTGGATTTTATTGTTCTTTCCCTTTCTCCCCTTTTCATTACAAGTTGTTGTTGTTGTTATCATATTTCTTCCTATTTCAGTTACTAAATTGTTCTTATCTCAGCCCATGAGTTTTATCTTTTTCCTGATTCTCCTCCACATCCCACAGGGGAGGGGGAAGGAGCGAGCGAGTGAGTGGCTGTGTGGTGCTAGGTGCCAGCTGCGGTTAAACCATGACACTTGTTCTCACCTTTACATTCCTTTGCTTCCAGGATACCAAAGTTAAAATGCCCTGTGATACCAAAAAGTCAAATACCCCAGTGATATATTCATAATTTCTTGGAAGTTCTTAGTTTTACTTCCTTTTACAAATACATTTTTATTTTATGTGAGCAAGTCTACTGAGAATAAGAATGATAGTTGTAAGGTCTACATTTTAGACCTCATTCTAATTTTCAGATTTAAGGTAACATTTCTTTAATACTTCAGCAAAATGTATGTTCTGAAACGCATGTACTATGAATTTGTTTGCTAGCAGGTTTATTGTATCTGCATATCGCTTACAGCTTATAAAACACACTCCTGAGATAAGCTGCTTATACTAAAACATCTTCAGATTGCTCCAAAGAAAGTCAAAATATTGGAAGGGTAAATATTGTCAGCAGTGATGGACTACTCTGACGAAGTAAGTCATTATTTCACTTCCAGTACTTACGAACTTTGCTGAGAAAGTGACATGCTCAATGGCCCCACTAACACATTAATATGCTGATCTGTCTTCTAAGCTGGTGAAAGCTGCATTTTCATCAAGTATGCAAAAATCACAGCTCTGTAGAAGGCATCACAGAATAGATGAATTTTGGGAAATAATGCCTTTATATGGGATAAAACAGTTGCAAGGTTTGCTCATGAATCAGCAGGATTTTGTAATGAAATAGTTAGCTTTCATAATGAAGTGATTCTGTATCTTAAATGTTAACTTCTTGGGATTTGTAAATTCTTAGAGGGCAAAGTGTAAGGATAGAATTTTCAAAGGGGAATTACTTGCTCGATTTCTATTAACCAATCCTTTAGGCACTACTGAAAATCTCAGCCTTACATCCAAATGCCACTGAGGAATCAGCTAGTTAACATAACGGGTTCTGAGGCAAAGGGGAGACATGACACACTCAGTTTGGTTTTACAAAGAATGCATGAGAAAAGAGGGGCAAGACTGGGTGCTTCTACATACAAAATGAACTGTGTTAACTGGGGATTTTATCTTCCTGATTTCTGTCCTTTTATGACATTCTTGTCTTAAGGTTTGATTTTTCTCATCATGTGGTACCGCATTGGGGAAAGAAGGGCATGCTCTTTCCTTGGCTCCCATGATCAGTAGGTGACTCTATCCTGAGTTGTCCCTCTGTCCTGGAAGCTGGGGAGCAGAGCTCCCTTCATTTTTTGGTTACTTTTACACACCCCTGTGGAAGAACAGAAATGCTAGTCACAGGGCTAATGTGCCTTTGCAATTTAGATAGGAAGAGCTAAAGGTAAGGATCCTGACAGTTGTTAGGATTAAACTAAGTTTATGCTGCTAAACTCTGTTCTGAGTGAGGCAGAATTATTTCACCTCTACCTTAGAAGCAGAGGTATTTGATCTTAAAATCAAATCAAATATGTAGGCACCTAGGAAATTTTGTGCCCTCAGGAAACCAAGCATGATCTAAACTTAGGACTTTGGTAGCGATGAAGTAACTAAATGCCGTGTAAGTCTCTTTGAGGTTTTATCTCAGAGTTTTTTATAAAAGCCCTACCATGTAAGGAGCACAGCCCTTGAAAGTACCTTAGGGCCCTCCTGGAATCCACATAGTAAATGGGTACAACAAATCTTTACAGTAACGTGCCAGAAAGAGAATATCGGAGTGGGTAGGAGAATGGATGCTTGAATGTCAGCATATTTAAAAATATGCCATATATGGGAATTTCTTGCAGTCTTCAGTGGAAAACTCATGCCTAGTTTAAAGGAAATACTTAAAAAAGAAATATTTAAATATATTCAGATATTCATGTTTGAATTTAGTGGGCCCCAGACTGACCTGTGATCACAAGAGGATCTGCTCAGGATGTAGATTGACAGAAAAAAAAAAAAAAAAAAAGAGAGAGAGAGAAAAACAAAGGCAAACATGTTTAGTTTTTCTTTTCTGAAAAACTATTCACATGTATTTACTAAAGCTGAACCCCTAGAAAGAGATTGGAGAGAGACACAATGAGGAAGTCTTAAAGATGAAAGAGTTGTCATGCATGAGTAGAAGTGGCAGAGCAAGAAATCCTGACATTCAGTGCTGATTGGTAGTGAGACAAAGGCAAAAATATATGAAGAAAAATGTGCAGAATGAACAACAGGTAAGTATAGCAATGACATGAGATCAGAATATTTAAAATTATCATTTTAATCTTATCTGGAAAGTTTTTCATAGACAAATAGAGCTGTACAAACATACATGAATCAAATAAAAATGACATCCAGGTCAATAAGGCAGCACGGCCATCAGCAGTTTAACCATGTGACAGTCCCAAGATCCACTTTCACACTGCCAGCACAGCCACCTGTCGGACCTTGCCAAGCAGCCAGATGCTGCTGGAACATAAGGACCTTCCACAGCTGGTATTGAACTCTTGAGAGGGCAGTAATAACACTTAGGCTTTATTTTGATGACTGAATTACATCTTGCTCCAATACATGAATTTAAATTGTCACACGCTTCTACAAGAGTTTTAGTAGTGAATTTTATTTTGACATGTGTTATGTAATACATCCTGATCTAATAAGAAAATTGCTTTTTCTATGAGAACATTAAAACTGACATAACTCTATCCCAGCTCTATCACATACTACTTTAATTAAGACTGCTTTCATTCATGAAAGAAAAAGGATAAAGGTTTGATTTTTTAATATAATTGTAATAACAATTGTGCATTAATCGTAGATGTAACACTTAATAAAGCATTATGAAGTTATGGGACCTTAGAAACCTGACAGAACTCATCACCCCATGTTATAGCTTCCCAAGCAGTTTCTCAATGTAGCATCAATATTCCCCTTTTGGCTATTTTGGAAATATTCTCTTTGTAGTAAGTATAAGAATCTGTTCTTACACAACTCATTTGATATTTTGTTTTGAAGCACTAGCATCTTAGCTGTTTTTTCATCAGAGACCTTCCAAGGCATAGAAAATACACAGACTTTATTGAACCAGATTTATTGAAAATATCCCTTAAAGACTTCAAACCTTTCCTAGGTGTTTGTAGAGAAGCCATTTGGACTCAAAGCCCACTATGAGAACCTCCCACTACTTTGTCACACTCTTAACATTTCCACTGTGGGTGGGTTTTACTTAGTTGTAAATCTGTATCACCACACATCAAATTTACAGGAACTGATTATAAGAATAGTTATTCTTATTTATAGGGAACGTTGATAGGAAGATACCAGATTTGTTGCATGTAGAGGAACACCACATGTTTTTGGTAGCTGGCATGTTGGATACTCTGCTACAATAGCGAAGTGTCTAACTGTCTTTGAAAATGAATGACTGTTTCACTCTAGTAGGAATTATGTCAAAGGCAGTATGCATAATGCACGGTTGTTCCTCCAACATCAGCCAAGGAAAGCTGACATTCAAAACACGCTCTCTTGATACAATTCTATGGCAACCTGTTTTAGAATAATGGTTCCTGTAAAATAAAAAATAGAACAACTAAGCATGGTAAATCAGGCAATATTCTGTTTCTAGCTTGCTTGATAAATGCTATTGCAGTAGAGTTTAAGGCTGGAGTGAGGAACAGGCAGCGAATAAAGGAGAAAATGAATTGTTTGGTCTCTCTTGTGAGACTCAGTCTAATCATAAAAGTATTTGTGTTTGTTAGTTTATTTCTGCTATCCTTGACTACCGTAAATCTACAAAGACTACCAGGCAGAATAGAGACAAGTATAACTTTTTGTTATGCTGTTTGGGAAGAGCTGGTGAAAGGTGCTGGGTTTTTTTTCCCCAAGTAAGCAGGAGTACATTTCTTTCAAAAATATTAATTGAATGAAAGACTTCCTCCTTGTTTTTCAATCCTCTCAATTTCTCTAGCTCCTTGTCTACAGGTACCTCACTCCCTTCTTCACATTTTTTTTGCACCAGTTGTATGTCTAGCTGACAATTTGTTGTCAAAGAATTTGTTCACATCCATAATGGAATACCATAAGAGGTACAAATTGCCAGAGATTAGACAATAGTTATTATTGCCCAAGAGTTTTAGATATGCAGAAGATGCCAGAGGTTATGCTTAGATTGTTCATCTGTTTCCTCTGATCCTTATGGGAACAGGAGATACAAATAAAGGAATTAAAGGGAGACTGAACTGAGAAGAAATAAAAGATTTAGCTGTTTAACTTTCAACTTCTCTTTCATGGTATATCCAAACCAGAACTGTTACCTTCCTCCACAGTATGTGACCTCTGGAGATTTTTCTGAAATTGCAGTCATATGCAAAACCTAAATTAATCAAAATATTAAGCAGAGACTATGCCTTAGGGTAAATATAGTGTGAATTTTGTACTGGATGTCTGCTTTGCAAGTTTCAAAATACTAGGGAGAAAAATATATGATTTTAAATAAGCAGAAGACTTTTTGCCCAGCTATAAAATCCTGCACTGTGCCAAACCTAGACTAAAAGTGTAAAGCCCTCTGCTAGGGTGATGATTATCGGAAGAATTTCTGACACATTCACGTGAGAAACTTCTCAGGAATCTAATCAACAATAATAAAATATCTTAACAAATCAAAAACATGTTGTGCAGCATTAGTTTATCACTCCCCAGGATGGTGACCTTATAATGTTCAGGCAATGATTCTTCAAACTCATTCTTATACCAAAGCAAGCAAGTAAAGGTATTGGCAGGTAGCAATAGTTATGATAGAAGCCCCCAAAATGTACACCTTAAAACTAAGTAGCTTTCAGCATGTCCCAGAGTCACCATCTGTAAATATGGATAGGGTTTTCTATGTTTTGTTTTCAAAGCGTGGACACGTCAGCTACAGATAAGACTATGCAGAGTGCGCTCCAGGTTTCTGCCACCATAAATCATCTTTTGGTAGTTTCTGGGGTTGGTATTTTTTGTGGGTGGGGGTTACATTACTCTAGTTTGTGAGTATCTGTATAAGAAGAATTCATTTTTCAAATTAAGGGGAATTCATTCAAATCTAATCTGAAGTTACATATAACCTTTATGGCAATATCACCATCTGTTGCAGCTTTACAGTACTTCTACCAGTACTCAGAAGTGAAAGTGAAGCCTAAGACAATGTCAAAAATAAATCCATGTGGAAACAATTATCTACATGATGACTGGTAGAACATGGTTTAAAAATAAAACAAGTGAAAGCAATAACTGACTGAAACATTGAGCATCCATGTACATTGAATAGCTGTAACCTTCACTATAGCTGAAATTCTAGTACAAAGGACTGTGTTTAATCAGTTTTGCATATGTCTATAATTTTCATGAATCTTGGAGCACTAAAAATTGGACAACTTTTGGGTGGATCCTTCCTGCAGTATAGTTGCTTTGTGCTGCCAAACTTGACCTTTTTTGACAAATTAAAATTGCAAAGTGTTATGGAGCTACTGTGGCAGCTCACTTTTGGTATAACTTTGGCCAAATGGTGGAAAAGGGAGTATGGCCACAGTGCATTTAAATCCTGGGGATTGTTCTCTTGCCATAACGGTTTTTAAGCAGTGGAGAGTCAACTAGTTGCAATATCTGGTGTTCATTGCCAGCTTTACCACTAGTGTGTGTGTCTGTTTGCATAGGATGCTTTACATAAACCCCCCTTAAATTCCTTTTTTACTTCCCTATCCCTTTCCTGCTTGCAGCTTGGATTCAGAGCTTGATCCAGTAGCTCAGGAGCTGGGCTTTCTTATATTGATATCTGACATTAAGAAGCTTGTGTGTACACAGGAAAATGTAATCTAGAGCTGAAAACAGTGAAATACATTTCCTATAATGCACTGAACTAAGAGTTGCAGGAAGTGACTAGGGGTAAAAAGTATTTACCCTAGAAGAGATGCTGAATTTGCTTCTCAATTTATGCAAGTTATTTTTTTCAAAATGCTGATCTATGATACAGTGCATGATTTTAATATTCTTATTTCAAATCAAATGTAAGGGTAGTTATGAACTTCCACCACAGTTTAATTCTGTTTTGCCATATTTTCTTGTTTTTTTAAAAGCTAAGCCTTTGAAATGTCACTACCTTTAAATTGCAAAACTTTGTGAAATTGCTATGTAATTGTTGTAAATCAGCACACCTCCCATGGTGCTAGAGAGTGGTGGGATTTATTTTACAAATAAAACTTCATCAGATGCTTTTTTGACCACAGTGTCAGGTTGGCACTTATAGAAATGTGGGATTCTTCCTTCTAACGACATAATTTTCATTTATTAGAAACTGATACATATACAGTGCAAGAGAGACATCATGAAAAAAATTCCCTGTGTAGAAAAACAAAACAAAACAACCCCTCAGGTGGTGGGGGTTTTCTCCTCCTTTTTCAACAGTTCTGAGGAACCATTGGATGGTTGGTGCATGGTTGTACCACTAACACATGTAGTACATTGTAATGGCTAGGTGTGCAGAGTATACTAATCCCATACTTTAAAAAGTGTCACACTTTTTTTATTTTTGCAGCATGCACCCCTTCTTTCATCGCTGTTCTGTTGCTTCAGAGTCTGTGTGAACTTTCACAGAAAATTACTACTACCATAAGGAGTAGGTCAGGTGCTTTTTTTCCCAACAAAATCAAAAACCTAAGAAATTATGTTGATATTGTGTTCAGTCTAGCACTTTCTGGGAATTCATGGCATAGACAATAGCCATTTCGCTGTGAAGTTTTGCCAGCCAGCTCTTTGTGGCTGGTGGGGAGGCAGCCGAGGAGCCAGCAGGGCCGTGCTGGATGGGACCCTGATGGAGCTTTATGCTTCTGCTCTGATTGCCTGCCCATGGGTTGTCCATATGGCCAGCATGCCTGAGGTCAGGGAGACAACTGTACTAACAGAGGCAGTGACTAACTTGCACATTGTGTTTCTGATAACCTGGATCTGACTTATTTTCAGTCTTTCAATGATTTCTTTTACAGAGAGGTGCAGTGAAGGCACCAGTAACATAAGAGGTGGAGTGGAGCTCTAAAAATCCCTAAGTTTCAGAAAACCAGAGCTTGCAGTCATGGCACAGAACAAAGGGACCTTAACAAATCCTGTAAACATTTATTGTAGAATCTTTTGGTTTGGCTGAATGCATATACACTTATTATCAGAAAGTGAGAAAAAAAAAAAAGGTAGCTGGGATCAGTTAAAAGGATAACTTGTAACAGTAAATTTTTTTTAAAAGAAAAACAACGAACTGGAGAATTAGAAAAGTCTTTTATTTTATAGACAGTTAGTGTAACATTAGGGATAGTAAAATCAAATCACTGAAGTGTAACAAAAAAGGGATTTTAGTCCTCGTTGACTTGTTTAAATCAAATTCAGTGTCACCTTTGAGGATATAACAGATGTCTGTATAGACTGGAAGCTCAAATTCATTTTCTGATAATATTCAAAGCATTCAGTGTTCACTTCACAGAACCTGATATTGCATTTTCTGTCTACTAAGTTTTACATTTGACTATACCAAGCCCCAGTTTCACCTCAGGGCTCCAGCTGTTATTTTGCATGCAGAAAGTATAAGAACTGGATCTTAAAAGGCCAGACCTTTTTCTTCTCCCCCTCAAGACTTCTCTGTCTTTCAAACAGTTACTTTTCTTTCTTTAATTTACTGTCTCATTAATAAGAAGTCCAAACTATTCAAGCAAATATTGTTATAATGAATGCTTGACTTGTGCAGTGCCAGCTTTTGTACTAAATTATTCAGATAAAAATAAACATGGACAGTTTGGAAACAAACTTACACGATGAACTAGACTGAATAAAGAATTCATGAAAAACAGTGTAAATATTTGTAGGTAAATTTAACTGTGAGGATCAAGTGAAAGGGAAAGAGATAATTTTATTTAAAGAAAAAGGCAAATTAAAGTAAACATTCTTCTTCATGTTTGCTTCACTGCTATCAGGTCTATTATAGCTGTTCGTGCAGGGATTTTGCTAAGGATTTATTCCATATTCCTGATGTCTTTATGGTCATTCAACAGGTGGTCCCAATTACTCAAGAAGGCCTTTACATGAAGGCTGTTTTTAACTTGGATTATTTTATTAGTTAACTGTACCCTAAGAAAATACAAACAAGTTGTTACAGAGCAAGAAAATTCCTGTGCCATCTATTCACACATGGATGCTCTGTCTGTTGTGCACATATAGGTGAGCAGGGCTGTTTTCCATGACCTCATTTTAATGGTGATTTAGTCCAGCCACTCCTCAAATGCTGCCTAGACACCAGGTGGATCTCTAAGTCACAAGTGTGTGTTTCACCCTTGCAAAGGGCACCAACAAATGGGATATTCAGGCTCTGGACTCCGTGCTCCCATTGCCACACTTGTTGCTTGTTCAGTCAAGTATTGTGGGAATACCACACAAAGTCAACATCTCTCCCAAGAGGTGTCTACAGCTCACAACTTTCCACATCCACAGATGTTGTTGTGCAGCTGTGCTGTGGTTAGACACACACACACACATACAGAGGCTGCCAAAGCTCCCCAGAGACTGGCCCCAGCTGTCACTGGGACCGTTTGCAGATGCAAAGTCGGCTCCTGTGCCCCCAGAGCCAATGGTCAGGGTAGACACCTTTAATGAGGGGACTCAGATGAAAATAGAGGTATATACATGGAGAAAAGGAAGGCATCTTCGCATAGATACTTATGGTTGATTAACTGGATGGGACCCAATAGTTCTTGCGTAAGCAATTGCGATTATCCATTTTCTGAGTCCTGAAAAAGAGAACATCAACTCAGTGAGCTGAGCAAGAATTCAGTAACTCATGGAGGAAATATAGTTATTTTGAATTAGATGGGCTGAGAAAACTGCAAGAGCAACACCAGTTGTGAGTAAAAGTGTTCTTAGTAAAGTATCCAGAACAAAGTGGTACAGTGCCTGCCAGTTCAGACCAGGCAAGCCAAAACATTAGGTCTTTTTCTGCAAAGATATAGCTTCTTTCCCATTTTGTTCCTGTAAAATATTCCAGGGTACTGAAAGGATGGTTAGGACCTTGTCGTCATGTCATATAGATGCCTCTGGAGCAGAAATGCGGATACCCTGTAGTCTCTCATTTAACTGCTGCTGTGATCTGTGAGCATGTACGGTAGTGCCTCACAGTGGTCGTGAACTGGGGCTCTGCTGTGCGGCACAAACACAGGACAAATAGCTCCAGCTCCAAGGAGCTTCATAAACTTCCCAGTGTTTCCAGGTAGAGTACTTCCTGTAGAGACAAAAGTCTCACTGCAGTTATTACTATTCTTTTAGACTACCAGCACTCTGTACAAAATGTGTTTCGCTGCCTGTCAAAGAAAAGCAAGATAAGTTTAGAATTCATATATATAACTCAGTCACACAAATAAATTTTCAGGCACACCCAGTATTTCATTGTGCCTTATGGTTTTGATGTAAAAAACACCACCAAATCTAAAGGACTCTACTGTTCTCCTTTTTCTGAACTCAAAGATGCACAGCAGAGAAATATGTGCAGGAATTAGCTTTTATTTATTACATTTTGTTTGTGACAGATGCGTTGTTTTCTTTTGCCAGGCTCCAAACCACCCACTGAACAACATGAATATTCAGGAGTTGTCAGCAGCTGCAGCTAGTTTGATTTTTCTCAAGAATTCTAGCACATACAGCGACAATGAGTTCACTTTTTTTATGCAGTGGTTGTGCATGAGATGTTCCCTGTTGTTATGATTTTGGAAACTTTTTGAAAAAGACTGAGAAATACTTATTGTTACCCCAAAACCTCATCAACCCAGGAGAAAAAAAAAGAAAAAGGAAAAAACCCTTGAGAAAAAACACAAGATAAAGATTCCTCTGTTTAGACATAAACATCTGCTGCCTTAAAGACGGATTTAGGAATGTATACACTTGAATAGCTTTTTCATACAGGCAGGCACAGTGAACTCAGTAAGATACATGAATTAAGTTGCTTGGGTGTGATTTCAGAACAGGGTATCAGTCTTCAGTGACTAAGTATGTATTTTTGGAAGGGATTGTTTGTGATTACCCAGAGAAAGAGGTTACAGCATAAGCATAGGATTCTGGATCAATCTGGCAATGTTTCAGACTTCGTGATTGCCATTTATGCTCTTTGTCAAGACTCTGGAGACCTAAGGTACACATATGCATGGTGTTCGTGTTATAGTCAGGATGGCAGTGGTGACTGTAATGGATAATGGGGTCTATGGGATTCATGCTAACAGAAGGGCATAACAGCAACATGGACTTTTGAGGACAGCTTGGAGAAAATCTCCAATGAGATGTAGTTTGATTAATGGAAGACACTGCTCACTGTGCTTGAGAATGCTTCAGTGCTCTGAGATATCCCAGATACACTGCTACAGGAAGAGAACAGATTACATCCAGACTTAAAAGTCAGTTATATTCAATGAGACTCCTAAATAATGTAGTATTTACTGTAACAGCAGCTTGGATTTTTACAAATGGTGATTGAAGTTTCCTTTTAAGAGGCTATTGTTTAATACATGCATGGATAAGAACCTGCCTTGACTGTAGAGGTTGCTCAATGTGAGTATTCACGTGTCTGCCCATGTCTACTCTTTTGAAGAGCGCCACTATCCTTTAAATGGTCACAGTTAAAATAGATTCTTGCTCTTTGAAATAAAATAGTTAAGATCAGTTAGAGTGGAACAGGTTTTATGTAGTTAAGATTTCAGAACATGGTCTGTTATTTGTAATATAATTCTGGTTTTGGTTACTCCTAACTTCCTGAAACGCAAATATTTTGGGCCTGAATTTTTCCATTCTTAGTATAAATTTATTTCAAAGTTTTATTACAACTCAGGTGACCCTTTGAGGAGTTTGAAATTAGACAATAGCAGCTACTTTTAATAATGGTCTAATCACATCTTCACATTAAACAAGAATCGGTACAAAGACATTGCTAGTAATCAGCAAGGCTTTTCTAAAGTCAGAATACAACATAGATGCCAATTGTAGCGGGCACCTTTCCTCCCTGTTTGAGCGTCCTCATTGCTTTAGATCTTATAAACCCTTAAAGTCTGTCTTCATGCTTCCCCTGCAAGAAGATCTAGGTCCCCAAACATCCTTATACAGGATGCTTGTATTTAGTTTGGTTTTGATTAACCATACTAATAGAAAATCACTGCAAATCAAAAGATATAGAGGTACAGACTTAGTCATATACTCATGAACGGTCATATGTGTATGAAGAAACAGTCAATAGATTAAACACACTGACATGTCCTCTTTTCCTGAAGTCTTCCCCAAAGTCTGCATTAAGTAGCCATTTCCCAAGCAGCACTATGTTACCCAGAATTTTGTCAAGCTTTCAGTTATTAACAGTTCATTTTATATATGGTTATCACAAAGAAAAGGTATTTTGCCTTTTGGGCCTCAGCAGAATAAATCTGAGATCCCTGAGCACTGAGAACTAGAAAAATATTTCCTCTCCAACAGGAGTGATGTGCGTTTTTCCAGAGTTGGACTTGCCAGGGTTCAGCAGAAACGGTGAGGAAAACAGGCCTATGGTTTAATCTCAGGCAGAGATGCTCCAGGCCTGCCTCAAACAACAGCAAAGCAAACAAAACTAAACAAAACATGACTCTAACACCAAAAGCGTACCTGCAGTGAAAGGTTCTTTACTCCAAGTCTATTTTATGTTGCTACCTGCTGTAAGAGAAAGAACATGATCTTAATGATCCTACAAGTTCTGGCTTTGCTTTGCAATTTTCCAAAGGCAGATGTACTAACTATTTTGGCTGGTTTTTTGCCTCTGTAATGGATGATTTTTTTAATTTTTTTTTTAATCAAAAAAAGTGGGAATGAAGGGCAAATCCAATTTTATTAACTTGCATGAAATAAGTAGCCCAACTAAACTACTGGTTTTAAATGAGAGGACAGATGGAATTCAGTTTCTTACTGCTACAATCTCAGCCAGCTTTTTCTTTCTGCTCTTTCTTCCTTTCATAATTCAATTATTCATTGTTCATAGGTGTTTGGGTCTCTCACAAACATTTCCAGCAGTTCTTTAAGCTGTTAAATGTGAGGATAAAGACCACCTGGAAGTAAAAAACCTCCCATTTTGGTTTTACAAAATCTTAATAACACCTATGCTAGGTTGGCCCCTGTAGACTAATTTCATTCTTCCAACGTTGAGCTTTCACTCACTCTCCTCATATTGCAGCTCTGAGGGTTTTAATAAATTTACAATAAGTTTCATTATAGTAAAAATTGATTCTAAATTCCAGCAAGCTATAAACTTGGGGGAAAGAAAGGTAAGTAAAAAGAAAGAAATATGGAACAATAAAACTATATGGCGTTTGCAAATAAAGCAGGAAAAGATTTTAAGCAATACATGTTACTAATGAAAGTTAATGACCCAGAAACAACTGAGTGCTTTGCAGATCTTCCTCCCAAACTGCTTCTGCCTCTGCTCCTTCTTCCTTCATCCAAATAATTCCTGAGGAAATGAGATGATGATGTTCTGCTATTTCTTCTCTCCTCATATCGGTCATACGCACAACCCATTGTCACCTGTGTATTAACTTACATGGAAAACGGATCTGGTTCAGCGTGAACCACAACAGCGTTTGAGAAAGTGAGAAAACTGAAAGATTTAATTTTAATTCAAACAATTTTTTTTTTGGTGGGGAGAGGGGGGCATGGGGAAAACTGTGTCACCCACTGCTTTGAAATGTTTATTACTCCATTCAGAACAGAGTGATTCTTCTATTGTCTGCCACTTTACATGGTCTCGTATCAGCAAGGTCTGTAACCTTTTTGTTTCTGCAAAGTTCAGTAGCAAATTCCTGGTCCCTACCAGGCCTTCAGTCTCTGTCCCTCTCTTTCAATTCTTTCTTGGAAAGGCCTATATAAGGTCTGGTATGAGAGGTATTGCCAGAATTTAAACTCTTTCCAACATAGCTTTGAAGATCAGAAAACATGCAAAGCTTCCCACTGTGTGAATGCCCAATAAATCACCAAATAAGAGAGATATGCAGGTAGTTATAAATAAATAACTAGCAGAATAAAAAATCAGGGAAATAAAAAATGGTCCATAATGTAAATGTTTTGCATAATTGAAAGTACGCTGGTATGTTTAAATGACCTTCTGACTGTGAAATGCAATTAGTTCTCTTCCTTTCAATGTGTTCAACTTGTTCAATGTGGGACAAAATAGAAAATATATGTGCAATCCATAGCACAGCACAAAATATCTGGGATGTAAGCAGTCCTGTAAGCAACACACACCAAATACTTGTCTTGTTCAGAGAGATGCTCTGCAAAAGAGCTTTTAAAATGCATTTGGACTGAATGTGTTGTTTTCTGTCTATAACCATTGGACACAACATTTCTGTAAAACCTGTAGTAATATGAATGAACTAGCTAACAATCAGATACAAGAGACTTTTTGGTTTGTTTTGGTTTGGGTTTAAAGGAAAAACCAGAAACAAGTGGGAAAATACAAGACAGTGCCACACTCAGATATGTATAGTAGGGTTTTCCCTTAGGACATGAAGAACTTCTTTAAGATACCAGAAAATGTATAAAATTTTATTAACTACTTTGTTCACGTTTTATAGCATACTCTTTGGCAGATGCTTGTAGATTCACTTTCATTGAGGAAGCATGATCTGTAATTCACTTTGCAGACCTTTTGCCTAGGTATGACAAGTATTTCCATTTTCATTTGACTGAAGTAATACAGCTCAATAAATAGCTAAATTCAGTTATATTACCCAATTTTGTTCAAGCAGTGAAACAGAAGACAGGAAAGATTGGAAAGAATTGGAGGAAAAAGAGGTGTAGGAGGGCCCAATAATACTTCAGGTCTGTTTGGACATGGCAGATTCCTAGGAGTCCAGGGATTCCTAGACATCAAAATTCTAGCATGTGTAAATAATAATCTCCTATAAAGAATCATTGGATACTGTTACTTGCTGTATAAGCTTGACTCAAAATAACCTTATAAAGTTAAAGCTGGAAAAGATATACAAACTGTCCTTATGATATAAATGTATGTAAGATATTCCTGAAATTAGAACTTTTAAAAGAACGATACTTATACTTCTAATTTGGCAATTATACTTTCATACTTCAAAAACATATGTATTAAAAGGAATATAGACAATGTACTTATCATTATACAGTTTTGTCTATCTGAGGAATTTAAAGAAACTTCTGGCATTCTGTGTTCTCTTATGCATTAAAATGAAAGCTGTTCTTTAGATGAAACTGTGTACCCTTCAGGACTGTTGTGTCTGGCCTCTTCATCAGGGAATGCGAGGGATGAAATTTTACCTCCCGCTGCATGCCATGCAGGAGTAAAATCTACAGACACCTGCTTCCAGTCCCTGTCTATTTCTCTCTCCTCTCTTCTTGAAATATAAAATATAACTGGTAACATTTAGTGAACTTTTGCACTAAGCAATTTTGCCTTTTGGGGGATAGAAATTGATTTTCCTTATCTTCACATGTGAACACTCTGAGTGCATCCCTTTTTCCTCTCCATGGGAGGTGTTCAGTGAAACCAGCAGTGCAGGATAAGAAGGTACTGCCTCTAGGGCATGAGAAGGAGAAAATTTATGTTCAGGCAGTTTTCCCTTATTTTGGAAGGAGAGAACCTGAATCAATCATCAATCATCAATCACAAAAAAAAAAAAAAGAAAAAAAAGAAAGAAGGATAGGAAGTGTACTGTTCAGATGGAAAACTACATAAAAATACATCAACTGAAATTGGAAAAAACTGTCTATAAGCAAGAGACAAAAGCTCAGCTAAACATGAGGTTTACTTATTTTGCTGAGCTGGATTATTGTGATAGTATGCATATTTATTTCTTATGAGTACCCTGAGACTTCCAGCAGTGAATGTGAAATTTTCCTATGTGGACAAAACCTTGACAAAATGTCTGCAATGCTTCTGTCTTACTGTTCTGAATAGTTCAATGTGATTGTAATGTAACACGGACCTTTTCTTGGCCGCCTTCTGCAGGCTGGCTTTTGCCCATCATATCTGCCAACTCTGATGTCAAATATAGCACAGCATGGCATGAGATTCACAAGTGATGGATACATTCAGGAAATACAACTATCCTGTGCCTAAGTGCAGTGAGCAGCTACGCACAGTTAGATGAAGGCATTTGGACTTCAGGTGATTTCCCACATGAAGTCAATAATTAAATCCTCCTAGATACAACAGAGGCAAAGATTTCACTCACTGTTTTGCTACATAATTTATTATATGCAAAAGACAGAAGGTTACCTTAAAGCTGTTTTCCTGGTGAACTGTAGACATGATGCCAGGAAATCAGACAAGTCCAAAGCTGCTACCAAATGACCATGGCAAAATGGCCCTGGAAAGTGGATAGATCAGGACTACACAGAATAAAACTTAAAGGAAAACTCATGATCTACAGGTGATGCTTGTAGTGCTCAGTATATAGTAAACAACAGTGCAGTTAAATGCTTGAGATCGAAATAAATCACATTCAATGGATATAAAATAAGATCATCATCAGTGCAGAAAGGACTCAAACAGATGTTAAAAGAAGTGAAAATCATACTTTGTAACAAATAGCTGCAAAGAAAATGATTCACATACCAGATAATGGAAATAACAATTACAGTATAGCATACAACAATAAGGGATGAGTCATAAACCACTTGAATCAGAGAAGAAACATAAATGACAGTTTCATGGTGGGGAGAAATGTAATGACTGAGACTTCTGAAAAATAAAAAAAAAAACACCTTGAGTTGTGAAAAACAATTATCTTGAAAGAGGCAAAAATTCTGGCATTTGCTGTATAGCTCCAAGTGCTGTATCTGCTGTTCTAAGTTAATGGTCACACTATGGCAAACTTCTCTGTATTTGCATTTTTTTTCTCACTGGCCACAAAGGACAGATGATTTTTCATTCATTCTGTGCAAGTCATGAGCAGGAGCACTGAAGTGTCATTGCAATGGCTAAACTAGTATCTCAAAGAATAGACAAGACACATCTGTATGAACTTTGCTCAGCTCAGTGGATCTTAGAAAACCAAACTGCTGTGTGAGCCCCAAATCCTCTTTCTAATTCCTTCACGCCAAGGCCAAAGCTGCGTATCATGCAACGACTGATACCTGGCAGAAGGTAAGCACAGATCCTGTGTCCTGTTTCAGAATACTGGGTGGTACTGACAGGTGTGCAGACCCCCATACGTGACACAACTCACCTTTTCATTTGACTCTCAGGTTTCTCTACATCAAGACAAACATAAAGTGAAGCCTGTTTGTCTTCCCTTTCCATTATATCAGACCCATTAAAATTTGGCAGTATTACCAGAAGAGAAGTAGTTCTCATGACAACCTTTCCTTGATATTCTTCATGCCTCTAACTACACAGCATTTGAAATTCATGGTGCTTAAGAATTTAAGCTAGTTTAGGTTTAAACTTTAATGATTTAAAATGTTTAAATAACTCACAACAGTGATTTCTTGGAGTGAGTTCACATTCTTCTCATGCATCACGTGTGGGGAACACAGGGACTGCAAATCTATTAATTTTATCCCATGTGAACTTCCCTTTCATCACGTGCACACCTGCAGAGCTGCTGGAGAGCATAAGAATATACTATCAATACTGTAATGCATTTCTCTTGTTCCTCTTCAAATATAAAAAGAAAGCTCAGGAAGAAAAGCAAGTTGGAGAACCCAGTGTTCTGAACATGGTACAGAAATCTCAAAACTCAGGGAGGAACCTAAAGATCAGGTACAGTGCTCGGCCACCCAAGCTTGGCTGACAAGGAACTATCACACATGGGTTTCACAGGCTTTACAATGCAAGAATTTTGAATAGAAAACAGATTTTCCATGCCTGTCATTTAGTCAGCGTGATGTGAATGACACCAAATTACATGGAACTGCAAAGAGGATGGAGTTAATGGAGGAAGTACAGCTGAATTAATAAAGAATGCAAGTGTGAGTGGGAGGTAGTTTCTAGGCACAGTCGGAAGTCTAAGACACATCTTGTTTTCCCTAATTGGATGAAAAATAGATCACTCATGCATGCCCCATGCTGGTTTTCAAAACACTTGTACTGAAGCCCAATTTACCTTTATGGGCTAATCAGGAGAAAAGACTCTGTGGAAAACTTCCTTCAAAATGCAGTTCAGAGAGAAAGACAGCCAGATCCTCTGTGTATGTGAAAAGCAAAGTAACTATTGCAGGCAGCGGAACTCTGCTAGGGAATCTGGCTGCTTAAATTAACTCTCACTTCTAGCTATTCTGATTACCAGCTCTCCTCTCTAAGCTAGAGTACTTTCCTATAAGGACTGAGGACACTTTTGTTGGGCTGAGCATTATTGGTTGTAGCATTTAGGGTGGGCTCAATGAGAGGCTGCATGACATGCTTGAATGTCTTTGGAGAGATTTTAGGATTTATCTGTATAGGTACTTTAAGAAATATAAGATGAACTAGCTGCAAGTTTTATTTGAAATTTCGTGCGTGTATGGTAGGCCCCTTGGGCTGCCTCTGTGCCTTTTCTGTTCACACAGAAGGAGTAAAAGCAATTTGTTAAGGCTATAACTGGTCCAAACCGGGAATATCATCCTATGCCACCGGACCGGTCACTTCTGCTGAGCTCTTACTACCAGAACATGGAGATAATGACTGTGTTACCTTAGGGCCAACAATACTGCTCAGGTTAAATGGCTCAAAAGAGAGCCATCAGGCTTTCTTGAGGAGAAAGAAGAGAGGAAGGCACTCTCTTAGGACAGGTAGCACGGAAACAGTGGTAGTGGTTTTATAGCTGCCTTTTGCTGAGGAAAGTCAGGGTTTGCCCTACAGAAGGGGACTTCTGAGCAGTTGGAGGGAAGGAACTCCTTAACAAAGTTTCTACTATAGCTCTTGTTCTTTAAGATTGCTGCCAGGGAGGTCATGAGGAAAGCCAAGTGGACTTTGGCCCATAGTCATGTGGGCTCTGGTCTTTTCTTTTTTGATCCTCATTTGCTAAATAAATGTCCTGTAGGATCTGTTCCTGTGTCTGGACTTGAGCAGCAGGCTGGGTTACCAGGAAAGGATCTGCAGTGCTCCCACTACCACCTTGTCTTGGCACTGCCTTCCAGGTAAAAGAATGCACCCCCTAAACAGAGTTCTTCAAATAAATTGTCTCCATTCAGATTCCCTTCATTGTTTGGCAGACATAGGTACCATTGCCCATATGAAAGGAAAAAGAAGGTATGAATGCAACTGTTTCATATTTTTCCAGCAAATTTCAAGATTCTGATAGGGGCAGTAAATGAGGAAGAAGTGCCGCAAAGTCCTTCTCTGGTTTTACAATAAAAATTAAAACTTAAATTAGAGGTTTGTTGATCTGGGAGCAGTATAGGAGGGATAAAGCAGGGAAAGTGTTTGGGTTTTTTTTGGGGGGGTGTGGGGGTGTGTTTTTTTTTCCCTTACATTTTATAAAGATATACATTAGTGATCTCAGAATCCACAGAAACCAAATGTGTCCCTAGATATTTTCAAGACTAATTCAGAAAGATGTTGTGAGTTTCCCCTAACTGGTTTCCACCTAGCTGCTAAATCCCAGTACCACCGTTCTTTTTCCTGTGCTTGGGTCTTAGAGCACAAATCACCCAGCTGAAATGAATAGTGTGCAGGGCTGGTGGCAAGAACTCAACAGAAATTAGACTAAGAAAAGTCTTGTAAAGTCTTTCACTTGTGTGGGGTGAGTTTTCATGAATGTCTCTGCAAACTCCCTTTGATATTGCCATTGGGGATTTTTAAATGGAAATCACAGTACACAAAAAAATGAAGTTTTAGTGTTCTAGGTTTCTTTTTAACAACTCATGAAATGTTTCTATACTAATGCTGATGTCAAAACCACTATACTAATAATGCACTGTACTTCCTCATAATGGAGATTCAAGGAGGGATAAGTCAATGAGAAATTCTTCCCAGTACACTCAAGGTTATAAACCATGGCTAACTCTTTGCTTGGAAACAAATGTGACTATTATACATCTTCAAATCTATACGAAGTATGGAAAAAAAACATCAAAAAATTACATTAGTTTCTGTCTCATGACAAATAGCAGAACCTGATCACAAATCTTCTATCAAAATGAATTCTCAACAGAAAATGTGTTCTTTGTTGAACTTGCAATACTTTTGATTTTATCAACATTTTATTGTCTTATCGATTTTTTTTTTCATCAAAAATATTTCCCTCATGTAGGAAGAGTAATGACTCTCATGTAAGACTGAAAACTCTTCGTAAAAGCCTAAGCAGAGTCATGGGAAGGATTTATTTTTAATTAATTTTGTAAAATCATGTAACCAACATGCCTGGAAAATGCACATTAAGAAGGAATTAGACAGTGTTATGCAAAAATTCATTCCACAGCACTTTTGCTGACATAGCTAGCAGAAAACTGAAGAAATGCTTGGATGTATGCACAAATTCTTTGCTTGGTTATTCATGCCTGAACCTGAAAATCAGACCTCATGGACAAATATCGATGAATTCAACCCTTACAAATAACTGTATTTATATCTATACCCAAAATTCAGTGAAATTCTTTTCATTCACCTATTAGCTTATTATGTAATAATTTAGAAATGCATTTTAGAAAGGCCAAGAGTTGGGCTTTTTTAATTTACAAAATTCGAAACCAGAAATTTGCCAAATTTACTTTTAAAAGAAATTGTAGGGAAAAGTTTTTCCCTAAGACATTTAATTTCAATAATTAGCATTTTCTGATGAACAAAAAAAATGTTTACATGCGTAACACCTGGCTAGCTCTAAAGAATGCTGCTGATGCTAATTGGTAGTGTGTGTGTGAGAGCATGTGTGTGTATGTGTGCAAAGCAATTGGTGCATTTCTGAAATCGATACAAACCCTTATGCTCAGTATGGAAGTACCAGCAAATGACAGCCTATATTAAAGATAGTTTTCAAAATAATGAACCTTTCCCTGAAGCAGGAGGGAATGATCATATTTGCGTGACTCTGAGTAGTGTATTAATCGGAAAACTGTTACTGTTTGCAGTCATCAGAGCTGTGCTGCTCCTTGATGACTATGCTGTCCATCATCACTAGTTCCAATCAGTTATCAAGAAGGAGTTGCAGTCTTTGTTAGAAAGGCCAGCTATTTTGAATGTGACCCTGCTGTGGAAAGCTGTGAAATAAACCTGTTCTTTTTACATCCATGGAATTTTTAGGATTAACTTTCATTGACCGTTTCTATGGTGAGCAACTCACTACACAGGTACGTCAGCCATCTCTGCAGTCTATACTGGTACGGAGGCATGATGCACGACCAGCAGGGGAAGGTAGCTGTGGTATCTTCTAATGTATTTTCTGGCTTGGGACTATCAATGGATCATGCTGCTTTTTGTGAGATGTACTGCAGAGAGAATTTGCCAGTGAGGTAGGAATGGCCAACAGCATATTGATTTCATTCATTTTTCTAAAGAGGTCTGTTGTATGGCATCTGCAATGAAAATATAGTCACCTTAGGTCTTTAATTCTGATATATTTGCATTGTAAAAAGTGGTCTTTTAGAAGCTCTGCAGACAATTTTCTACCTTGACGTAGATACTGAACTCCTTATTCACTGCCTTTTCTGGCCATACCCCTCCTGCCTGCAGTGGGACTCCTCTCACACAGAAAATAAAATTCTGAAGAATTTGATTGCAAAACCTCATTTTTCCTTAGAGAAAATGAAAGAACGGTATGCTGCAAAACTTCTTCTCATGCCTTTTTACATTCTCTGGTCAGGTTCCCCACTGAATTCTGCTTTCCTTTCTGCTAATTTTAGCAGAGGAAATAATATGAGACATAATCAAGGAACATCTTTCAACAGAAAGCGTATTTCATTAATTAACAGATTCATCCATGAGGTGAGAGGAATTTACTTTTGTGGATATTTCTGTTCAAACAATTGCTTTTTTATGCTGCCAAAGCATGATATGCCTTTCTTCCATTTTTACATATCAGACTGGACAACTGATTTGTCATCTAATTTGTTTCTTTTGTTGCTTTACCTTTAGCTTGCCACAATGTTACATTACCATTTGTTAATCCTTCTTTGAGAATATCTAGAATGTCATTTATGTACTAAACAAACTAAAACCATTCAAACCTATTAGGCCCTTATAGAGATGTCATTTTTGTCAAATTCTTTTTTTCTACTGAAATAACAGACTCAGTGTTGCCAAGTTTCTTGACAAAGGGAATTAAATTCATCAAAGCCCGTACTAAGTCTTTTAATTGTTGGACCTCTGTTCTCCTATATAGACAAGTAACAGTTTAGAAGTACTTTCATCTTTTTGAGTAAGATGTTTTCAAACACTAACAGCATGGCTATTTCTTCTGGCAAGGGATCAACACACTTCTTCAAAGGCATCAACTCAAAACACTCTGATGAAGCTTTTGAATTTCTGTTCTGGCACAGTTCAGGCAAATATGAACATTCAACATTCAAAACCATTTTAGAATTCAATATACCACTTGTTGCTTATGTGTCCAACATTTCTATAATAGATATTCTCTCAAATAAAAGCTCTTTCAAGGTTTTCTGACTTGTTTGAATTCAGGGAAGTCTTAATAATTCAGTGTAGGAAATTTCTTCCATCTTCCATTTCTTTTTTATCTCCTGTACAAAAGAATGGGAGATAAGACATACCAAACAGCATTATGAAAGGAAAATTATTTTGTATTCAAATGTTTTAATAAATATAAAGCTATTGAATTTTACCACGTAAACCAAGTACCAATCACAAATATTCTGTTAGCATCTCTTCCACAGGTGTATGGAATAAGAAAACAAGTATTACATTTCAGAGTAGAATAATTGCAAGTGACGATAAATTCTCTGTAAAATGCAGCCTAGTCCTCTACACATCCATTGCTTTTGATATGCAGTTCATAAATGGGGCTGCAGGTGCTCAGAAATGCTGAGAAAAACACTCCTGTTTAACTATATTGAGGTTTGGATGCCTGGCAGTTCTAAATCCTAGGGTGATCCAGTTCTTTCATTTCACAATATGACCTACTACAGTTGCCTAAACTTTATACACACATAACATTTTGCACTTGATATTTCCCATTACTTTAGTACTTGTTTCAAGGAAACATCCTCTACCGCTCTCTTACTGCAGTCCCTTTCTTCTTTTTCTTTTGGAGAGCCATGTGTATTTTTGAGGTGTTGCCCTCACAGGGTGGTTTGGAGCACTGGATTTCCTATGGAGGTAGGTGTTTGGAATTCCCTATCAGTCCCGATCCAGCCAGAGGTGAGAAGAGTCCCATAGCTGATCTGAATCTCCCTTGGAGGTCCTTAACTCTTTCTCTTGTCCTTGAAGGGAGTTTAGGTGCTTACCTTGCAAAAGCTACTCTCTCCTCCCACCTGGACAGAATCAAAAAGGTGGGTGAATCAACAGGAAAAGATGTGAGCATCAGTATCAGGTATATCTCAAAGTGTCTAATTTCTACCTGAAATTAGTCAGATATGTTTGTTGACATCCTACTGATTATTTATGTGCATATTTTAAAAACCTGAAAAGCCTAGGAAAAGATTTCAAAGCCTTACTTGCCACAGTAGTGATGAGTCATAGTAACTAGTATTGATAAAACAGTGAAAGCTTTTACAGAAATACAGTCTCTTACCATTAATGGACATTAGAAAACTGTAGCCTAAAATCTTCCTGGATCTCAGTACTCTGTTGATAGATTGGAAATTAGATCAGGGTGAGACTGGAGCAGGACACGAAAGAACACATGGACTACGGAGAGGACTCCATCACCCTTCTGACTGCCAGAGAAGGTTAGGAAGAAGTACAGGTTGAAAAGCTGGTCCTTTCCCTGAATGGAAGGTAGCAACCTCACCTCTGGATCCCTCAGACTTCTTCCCTCTTCTCAGCAGCTCGGTGCTTGCTCCCTTAACTCTGCCATGTCTATATACCTGCCACCTTTGCAAAAATAGTCCAGGTTCCTTTTCTTGTAATGGAGTATTTTTCTTACCTTTAAGGCGTTAGGGGAAGGACTATTCAGTGATGTCTGTGAGGCATCTAAGATGACATGGAATTAACACAATAAAGAATCTTATATTTCATATGTATGCACATACCGTGATCAAAATGAGTGTCAGAGGTAGTGGTGCTTCGCAGATTTATACCCTGCTCTGTCATACTGAGAACAAGAGAAACATCTTGTAATCCAGAGTATCTCCACACTGAAACCCTTATTCATCAAGTGTTTGGACACAAGTCTTTTTTTCGTTTACAACCACATACTACAATACTGATTTTTACAATTAATTTTCCTTTCATACTCTTTTATGAATCCACTTTGAAAGCTTAAAAATGGCACATTATTTCAAATGACAGTTTGATGCATCATCATTTGAGATAGCTCTTGTCCCAAAAAGTTTGTAATACACAGAGCAGATCGTTCTCCACATGAAACTGGCATTTTTGTTCAAACTTTGTCCTTTAGAGGATCCTGAAAGAGCAGCCACCCCTGCTTGAGCAGCCACATAAGGAAATATATACGCTAGGTTTCCAGAAACAAACAGGAAAAGAGGTGAAATACTTGCTAAAAAAGAAGGGCTGTGATTTTTTTTTTTACCAACTAAAAAAAAAAAAAAGGTTCCTTTTCGTGGTCACATTTCTCTACAAAAAACCTAAAAACCACCTATTTCTTTTCCGGGGAAAAAACCAACTTATTTTATTTTATTGTGGTTCTATAGTTCAGTTCCCACAGTCGTCCTGTGTCCTCCTGCATCATGGCTCATTCTCTGTGTTCATGTTTTCCCCAAGTATCTGCCCTCTCAATATATGATAAAAAATTACTCATAATTCCAATAAATGACTCAGTTAATCTGAACATGGATTTTCAGGATACTAGAGAATACTTATTTATAGGCATCAAGTAGGATTTTTAGAAACTATATGGGCCATGTCCAGGTAACTTAAGGAACTAAAAGTGTCTGTTTTGTGAGAGCTGGCACCATTTCTCACCTCCTGAATCTGGATGTGACCCTGTTAGGCTGCATCCGAACTCAGCACCAGGACAGGATCTACTTAATGTGCTTTCCACCAACTCCATCACCTTGGTTTCCACGGGAAAGAAACTCAAGGCCTTGGTCCTAAAAGGAGTCATGGAGGCCTCAGATAGGTCCCTGATGGGTACTAAGGGAGAGCAGAGCTGGAGAAGGTGCCAAGGACTCCTGTTCTTCCATGAAACAAGCAAAGACTCTAGACAGAGTGAGACATTTATCCCTGGTGGTGTAGACCATTGTCTGGGCTGTGTCTGTCTAGTGCCAGGGTCATTTACACGTCAGGGGTGACACTGCACATGCATTTAAAGTTTCCCACACACCTGAAGATTTGTTTCTGCACAGATACAGAAGTGCCTAAGCTTCACAGGACTGAGCAGCTTGTGCTGCCATTCTTGTCAAAGCCCAGCTTTCAGTAACTATGACATCTTCTGCATAAATCCCGATTTTATATTGTAGCTGAAATAGCTGTTGGCTATCACACATCAAATGCTTTCTCCCAGGATTACACATTTTTTCCTCTGTTTTATCTCCCATGCTTTGGTCACATAGCATAAGATCATTTAAGTATGTGAACACCACCACAGCTCACACTGCATTATACTAAGGCTTACTCTGTGAAAGGATGTGGGAGAGAAGACTGAAATAAAGACACAGAGTTGTATGTGGGGGATGCAGGGCAAATAGGAATTAAAATCTTGATTCCAGGATTCTCCGTGTGTTGTAATAAAAGATGGAGGGCTATTGGATTAGGGTGATAGGAGCTATTGAAATTAATCCCTGCAGGCAGGAGAAAAAGTTTTCCGAGAGAATGGTTTGACTGCAAGAGTAAGGAGCTCTACTGTCTTTTTCATAGTAAAGATAGGAGCTCTTCTTGTGGCATCAAGTAAAACTTCAAACTATTAAGGAAGTGGTGTAGCTTAGAAACAAGCTCTGTTCTTTTTTCTTTTTTTCTTTTTCCCCAGTGCTTTCAACTTACTACGACTAAGTAATTATATGATTCTTTCTTTGATCTATCCAAAGTCTTTTAGGAATGTGGGTCTCATTCCAGTGTCCACAGGAATTTTACTGTTCCTTAAGTGGTTTTAATAATGTTATTGTGTGAAGTTAATGATAGCAGGAATATCAGAGAAAGAATTAAAAGCGAATCACATTTGCCCATTTTCAAAATTAAAAATTTCTGACTAAATCATTGTTGAATTAGGAAAGTGGTTTTTAGTTCAGTGTGAAATTTTAGTAAATTTAATGGACGATAAAGATTTTAAATTCAGAAAAATTAAACTAGCTCTTTCTGGCACGTAAGTCATGGGGGACTCTTTCATAAGTGCTCGATGATGAACTGGAACTGACCTCTTTTACTGAAACATTTTTGAATGCTCAGGAACATTTTTGGTTTTCTTTTAGGGGACAGAGAGAGCTATTCCTTGCCTCTGCTCGAAAGGGACAGGTGAAAAACAGGACTCCGGCTTGTTTATTTTTGGATCTGAAGATGCAAGTGCACAGCTTCTATAGATATCACTGGGTAATCCAGCAAAAGGTAGGCTGCTCTGCATAGGGAGTTCAAAGATGAGACTGGCCAGCTTGTTCAGGAGGGCTGCAAATCTCCCTTTTATGCTACCTTTACGACTCATGCTTTGAGCAGTACGCTTCCCACTAAGAAGTTTTCAGATGTTTATTCCAAAAGCAGGCAACTATCCTCCCTAAATTGATTTCATTCTGCAAATTTCAGCATACTGAAACATATCACCATCCTCTGCTTCAAAATGAACAGACAATTCAAAGCAAATGTGTAAGTTCTTCTGAATGTCAATGTTTGAAAGAGATCATAGTAAGGAGATTTTTATTGATTAAAATTTGCTGCCTTTTCTTTCTTCTCCTTAATGTCACTGTGTTGCCTTTGAAGTCAAAGTTGGTGACTTAAGGAAAGTGGGTGACTCTGGGGAACATAAGTGAGGTGACTTTGAAATCTAACTCTCCTGTCCTCAAAATATTTCTCTGCTGATTGCAGAACAAGCCCATGCTCCATTCCTGCTCCATTCCTAGTATGTAAGAGAAAAGCCACCATACCTGTTCAAGATGATCTTTAAGGTCCCTTCCAACCCAAACTGTTCTATGATTCTATACAATGAGCAAGAATGAAGAGAGCAACCTCTGAGGTGCTACTCAGGCATTTTTTATTGAACCACAAGTTCCCTGCAAACACTGAATTTGTATCCCTGGGAAAGATGAAGTTCACAGGCAGTTACAGTCAGTGTTGGGTCTGAAGCAGTGACCCTGTGAGGATGCCATGTTCATTTTGTCATGTCCTTATCCAGTTTTCTCTGTATATGTATTGAAAATGTACCTTTCAGCCTTGTACAGATCAGACAATTGAGCTAAACTCCTGCCATATTTAACAATAACAACCACAGAAAATAAAATATTGGCAAATTCTGATTTCTAAGTTTTGCAGTTGGAGTTTTCTTGATAGTGGACAAGTATGTGCAAATACAGCTGACTCCTCCATAAATTCGTTGGGCTTAGAAGTGCAGCAGTTACAAACATTGTTTTCTGCCAGTACAACTAGCATTAATCACAGTCAAAGGGCACTTCAAGAAGCAGAAATGGCACATTGTCAATTATAAGCATGTCATTTTTAAATACATAAACTCATTTTTAACAGCTAGCAAAAATTCAACTTAGAAAGGACTTCATAAAGCAAAAAATAAGGAGGAATCAATCACATTTTATTTTTTTCCTGTTCTTTTTAAATCCACCATGTTAGGTTTAATGTTACTCAACTTAAAACATCAGAGATTTACTTGGTATTCCAAGAAAAAAACTGCATGTATATTTTTCTAGTTAAACCAGGCTAGCAGTATTTCCTTTTTTACATAATAAGACAGTGAGGCTGAGAATGTTTACTTCAAGATTAATTAGCTAATTGAACTTCATTGCCTTTGTCTTCTTTATTCCTTATTGTTTTTGCACCTTTCATGTGCAAATTTATCTTATTCATTACCTTATTTATTTTCCTTCAACAGCTTCTTAAATTCTCCCTTATTTTCCTGGGGTGAAAGATGCCTGCATGGTATTCCGAGTTCATCCACCAAGAAAAGCAACAGTTTTCTACACTTATAAACCCCTGAATGCAGCATTATTATGACATACAGACCAATTTCTCTAAATTTCACCCTGGGCTGAGCATCCTAGGGATCCAAAATAAGTGCAAATAGGACAGTGTTAAGTGATCATTATGCAGCAAATGGCTCTGGGAATACCTCCTGAACTGGAAATGGCAGTAGCATGTCTCCTGGTGACCAAGCAATCTTTCCTTCTAAACTTTCTGCCCACTTAGTGCAAAAGGGCAGAACAGTAGCCTGTTCCCTGGGCTAATTGCTACAGATCACCTTAGCAGTGATTTATAGTGGCACATTTAAATGCACACCTCAATTTGTAGAGATAAAATACTTGGCTACCCCAGAGATGTTTTTATTGTGGATCAGGACAATAACCCTGACTCATCCATATCTGTGACATTTCCAAGCTTGTGAATTGTTCAGGAGTTAACATCCTATTCAGTATTTGACAACCAGGGAGTCAAGGCTGACAGTTGCCAGCCCTTCGACGTGGTGCCTAAGGCTAGGATTTGTCTCTGGTTTCATTTATTAGTTATATAACCCACACGCTATTTTTGAGCTATTAAAAAAAAAAACAAAACAACAAAAACAAAAACAAAAAAGAAAAAAAAGAAATAAGGCAATGTAGAGAAAAAGAAATCCCCATCTGGGGATTACCCACCAGGTAGCTACGTGTAGTGGACTGATCTACATATGCATGTATTAGTTTTCATTTAAATGTTCGTGCCAGTGAAAGCAGAGGCGATGAAACCTTTTAGGATTATGTAACAATGATAAATGTACTGCAACTGTTCCAGGCGAGCACGGGGCCCCTGAGATTTATGGGTTGTTTGTCTCTCTCTCTTTTTTTTTTTTTTACCTCTGAACTAGACAAGCTCAGCTGCAGTGCAGCATCGGTATTTTGCAACGTCCTTTTTCTTATTTTTATCTTATTCTTTAGCTTGGATGGCCTGATGCCATGTCCAAGTCATAAGGTGAATCTGAATCTTAGAAACTATCAGCCACCACCTGATTCTCAGTTTATTCTCCTACATTAATACAGAGTGAGGAAAACGATACACACAGTGCCATAAGCTGTGACAGGCTGAAACCCACACTCCTGTCATTATTATGGGAGGATCTGAGGCCAGTTCCAGGGGGAGCAGTGAGGGCAGCAGCAGGGGACATGAAGGTATGAAACTGAGTTAAATAATAGCAAGGCAAATCAAGCAAAGCATGGGTAGGGATGTCCCAGACGCTTCTGCTGGCCGCTCCCTGGGCTGCTGGCTGGGAAAGCAGCCCTCTTCTCCCTGCGCTTGCTGTCGGTGGGGTGCAGCCCTCAGCCGCTGCCAGAGCATCCCCTTTCCTCCGTGCACAGGCAGCTTTGCTCTTTGGTGCTGTGAAAGGCACCATGGCATCCTTTTAAAACTGCTGTGTTGGCAGCCCGTGGCTCTGTTCCCTGCCAAATTATGGCAGAGACACAGGCAATGGTGTGGAGAAGAAAGAAAGAAAAAAAAAAAAAGGCAAAAAAAGGCAATAAAATAAATGAGAGAGGGAAGAGGAAAAGCCTATGAAGCAATGTAGCAATGTCTGGTTTTGTTAGGTGAATGAAGTTTTCTTCAGCCCAGTGCAGCTGACAGGTGTCACTCCCCCGCGGGATTAGAGGGACTCATTCTTTCAGCAAGTGCCACAGCTCAGCTCTTCTCTTAGGGTGGGCCTGCAGCCCTGGGCTGATCACAGGTGCTGTCCCACCAGCGGCTGTAAGAACATTTATTGTACATGGAAACTGAGGAGATTTTCACCTCGTGAAGGTTTTGTACTGGTAAACGCGAGTTCAGTCAGGCTTTGCTCTTTAAAATGAAAACTTTAGAGATTATTTAAACTTAGTTTACCAGCTGTTTATCAGTGCTTTGGCTGATGACACTCTAGGGAATACACAAGTCAGGCTACCCAGGTTAGATCCTTTTTTTGTTGTCAAAGAAATGAGATCTAAAAGACAGAGTGAGCAGAGCAAGTCACCTTGCCTTAAAACTGCCTGTCACAGCAAGATACAGCTGGAAACCAGAAACATTTCAGCTTTGTCAGCAGAAGAACCTATGCATTATCTGTTATTGAAACTAACATTTTTTATTCTACCTAATGATTAAACAAAGATGATAGCAGTAACAGAGCACTATCAACTGAAAATAGTCTAAAAATGTAGAATTGCAAAACTCGGTCTCGATCATCAGTACAGACATAACTGTTTAAAGAGAAGAGCACAGCACTTCAGCATGATGAAAATGTGAATCAGATTTTCAGGTTCAATTGCTTTATTATTTTGCTTTCTTTTCATCACTTTTACCTATAGATCGCAGCTTAAATTTTCATTCAGATATTTTTGTGTGTGCAAGTTAATACTAGTGCTTTCAAATTGATAAATGGGTTTTCTGCATACTTTCATATAAGTTATCTGTCCTGATGCAGGCCTTAATGAAATCATCAGTTTTAGTTTATTTTGCTTTATTCTGCCATTGAACAGAGGACTGAATTATCTGAGCTGCTAAAACTCAAAATGGTATATCAATGTGATTAAAAAGTTTACTTTTGTATAGGTATAGATAGAGATGTTATAGATATACATATACATATAGATAAATACATTTAGTCCACACAACCTTCCAAACTGGGATTTCATGAAAACTTATCAAATATTTATCTTTTCAATAAATTCAATTATAAGCACAATTTTTGCATCCTCTTTTCCCAAATATTGTGCTGTTGTGAAATATCAGCAGAGCATTTTCCTCAGAAAACTTGTTTTTCCCATGAGAAGACTTTGTTCCTTCCTACCTCTGCCCAACACACAGGTGAGACCCACTGGGATGTTCTGTTCACTTCAGCCCTGTCTTCCCTGCTCAGTAAAGGGGAAGTCAAACTGAAATTGTCAGTAATCAAAAGTCTGTGTAGGATTGTAACTATGACATGATTGATTCTCTTAATTCTTCTAATATTTCAGTATGTCTCATTTTTCCCTAGAGCTCTAAAACCCACACGCTACAGTATGTGTGTTTTAGATATATTTATGTAAATATATTATGTAAATATATTTACAATACACACGTAAAATGAAGAGACTGTGAAATAAAAAGGATCAACTTAAGTTGAACTGTTTTTTTTCTTATACAACACAAACAAGAATACGTTTATCTTGAGCTTATATCATGTACTTGAAAAAGAATTAATATAATTTAATTCAGCTCCATGAAATAGCTTGGCTAGTTATTTCGATTCACTAACAATTCTATCTGAAATGTGCTCTGGTGATTTGCCACATGTTCTGACAAATGTTTGGCAGCCCATCTGTGCCGTGACCTGCAGCTCAGTCTGACAGTTTTAATGGTACGTGGCTAGTTGCTTCTAGTTAATTTAGACTGTTTTTCATGCCATTGCCTACAAGTCTAAACACTGCATACCATATGTAGACAAAAAAAATTAACAAAAATCCTTCACAGCCAAGCACATCTTTTTTAAATAGCAGTCTGTGAAAGTGGTGGTCTATGGAAAGTGAGTTTTTAGCAGGGTAAGGCAACATGGCTCTAAGCCATCTTATAATGGCATTGTTCCAGTAGCTTTAGAACCGTCAGTCTGATATGTATGACAAGGTAATTTGCATAATTTTGTAGTGATGTTGCATACAGCTTGGTTTTTAAAGAAATAAAAGAGAGTTCTTATTCCATAAGCTAGTTTTTTCCCTGAGAAGGAAAGCAGCCAACTCAACAAGCAGCACCCATAAGCGATGAATGTAGGATTGCACTGGCAGCCTTCACACCTGCATTACAGTAGCTCAAATTCTGTACAGTTCTAATAGCCTGGGCTTGGGGGGAAAATACGGGATGGTTCAAAATGCAAGTGTCAGCAACAAAACTTTTCTGTTTGTGGAAGAGTTTGAAAGAAAACCAATGTACAGGCAAACACAGGAAATGTGAGATTTGGGATGGCTGCCTTCTCCCTGCTTTTGCCTGTGCTGGGTTCCAAATGCGTTTCTTCTGGTTTGCTGTGGTCATCTCTCCAGTGAGAGCAGAAGAGAGCAGCTGAATCACGACAACCATACAATGCTCTCAGGAGAAGCAAACCAGTGGGGAAGCTCATTCATAGCAAAGGGTGTGAATAAGGGCAGAAAGAAAACAAACAGCAGTTATGATGAGGCACTTCAGAAGTCAAACATAGTGGAAATATTTGGTATTTGTGCTGACACTTCTTGGTTTTGCTTCAGCCTCAAAAGAAAACATTCTCACAAGAAAAAATAGCAACCTTGACAGAACAAAAAGGGGAAAAATGATTTAGCTGAAATCAATTTTACATCCAATAATTTAGACAGGGATTTTGAACAGCCCGTATTTATATATTGCAGGTACTGCAGAACAAACGTATAATCAGTGAAGCAGTTTATCTATAGTTTTCAGATATTATAAGTGCCTCAAAGTGTTCAGCATAGTTCAGCTTAGATAGCAGAAACACTTTACAAAATAATTCCATTCTGCCACATAACTCCAACACTGGGAGGATACAAGGGACTTTTTCAGAAATCTCTTAGGCACGTTTTAAAATGGGTCCTACCCTGGGCTCATCTCAGAGTGCACATATGCAAATAATTTAAGCCTTGTTTACATTACTGAGCTAGAAAATGCTCATAACACATCTTACCACTGAGAGTCATGCAAGCATTGTGAATTGGAAGACATGTGACACAATTAAACATGCAGACAGGTATTTTTTAGATATTCATGAACAGCTATGCAGCAAGATTAATTTAAAGCCTGCAATGCTTTCTCTTACAGATCTCAGCCAGGTGCTGGGAAAGCAGTTGTCAGGAAGTAGGAACACACTTTTTTCAAAAAAATTCAGGTATAAACAAAAATTGTCAGGAAAAGAGATTCTTTTGGTGGTCAGATAGCCTTTGAAAATCCCTCATGCTAAGTGGCTTCACTGAGGTGTATATCTGACTACATACTTGCATTTGAAAAAGAAATATAGGAAATTAGATTTTGCCTGCATTGATAATATTATGGCAGTACTTGTTTCCTACTTTTTTGTTTCAGCCTAAGTACACAAATCCATACAGTGTACTGGAAATTCAGCAGTCCTGTAGTTATCAACACTAGAAAACTTTCCATGAGCACGGCACAGCATAAAGGAATCAAAATTTGCAAACACTTCTGCACAGTGTATGGGTTGTCTAGTCTAAATATAGCCAATCCCCCAACGCCACACCTTGAAACTGTGAATAAGTGCTGAAATTTAGTAGTGCCAGACTAGATTTAAGCTTTTTGTAGAAATAATGAGATAAATGCCCTTCTTGTCTTCCTTAAAATACTGCATGAAAAACAATTCTGTCACAGAAACCTGCCTATGTAGGCTTTGCCCTCAACAGAGCCCTAGTGCCTGCAGGTCCCCATTCACAGCACCTATTTTGGAATGAAAGGATGGGAGTATTGGGACACTGCTTTTAAGCAGAGTATTGGGGGTCTGGTTTTTCTGGCATGCCTCTGAGGCACAGGTCTTCTTGAGCGTCTCTTCTGGTGTCTTGGAGACACAGGGGTAATTTTCATGCTTTACCTATCCAGGGCATTAAATTGAATTTCTGCACAACCACATTGGGAGTGTGACAGCCAAAACTAGCTCAGAGGGTCTTAGATGACACATACAGAGTTGAGTGTTGCCAGTCAAAGGATGGCGAAGCTACTCCTCATGAAAGAAGGTGGAGGAGGAGCTGAGTACTGGAAACTTTGGTTTCCTGTTCTTATCACTGTTAGAGGAACAGCTGGTTGACCACTGAAGATAAATAGGACCTCCTCACCTAGCAGCAGTAATGCAATCCCACCCCCAGCATCAGGCTCTAGCCTGGCTTTCCAAGGCTTTGGCTGAGACAAAATTGGAGTGTCAAAATGGCAGTGGAGCCTGCTTGCTAACAGCTGATGCTTGGCAATGCCTGCTTTGCCTGTGCCCAAAGATAGCGCTGGCCATCGTGGTGGTGTACAGGAGCCAAAGGACCCTCCAGGCATTCTGCTGTTTTGCCCGCTTCTTCCATTTCTTGTATCATGGAGGAGTGCTGCAACATTGTATGCCTTCTTGCATACAAGCATACACTTCAAAAGCCTTGCTAGAAGTCTCATTAGGATCACACAGACAAGGAGACACTGTCTTTCCTAAGCCTAGGTGTAATAAGGTTGCAGAATCTAGTTCTTTACACTGTAAAGCCTTTGCAAGTGCTAACTTCCATATATCCCTGCTCTCTGTAGTTGTATGTGGATTTGCAGTTCTCTACAAATAACAATAAAATATGACAGTGCAAATATTTGCCTTAATTTTGCAGCCAGCATGAATTAAGGAGACTATGACATACTCAGATCTTAATTCCCAGCTCTGGTTTCTTTAATTAGAATTTGCCAGCTACAGTGCATTAAAAATACCCCACCCAATGAAATGTATGTATTATTCCAGAAATAGGAAGATAGTGTAGACATGTTTTAAACCAAAGTGAATTGTAGCTTCAATGTAAGGCAACAAATTAATTACACTGAGCACCGTTTCAAGCTCAGTATTCATAATTTTTCAGTTATTTCATAATATTATTCTGCATTAATTCTTTTTCTAATTTGGAACAGCTATATTTTTGCAGTCCTTAGCATTAGCTAATGTTGAGTTGTCAAAGTCGCTACAACTGATTGTTGCTGGAGTCCTAGGCAGGCATTCTGAATAAAAAGCAAGCGAGGAAGGAGAAATGAGCTTCAGCTTCCTCAACAACCAAGAATTTCAAGCATTTCTTCCAGTTCAGGGCAGTGGACTTCATTATGTACTTGTCTCTTAAGTGTCTAGAGTAGCCGGGACATGATAAAAAATAATACTTTGTGTGTTTGGAAAAAGTAAGTAACACTACTCAGTTTTCATTGTCTCCTTTCTTATTATGGCAACACAACAATTTACCTGCATTCAATAACTCCCATCTAATTAAAAAAAGTTACTTTTTTGTCTATCAATATGGTAGATTCTAATGGTGTCTTTCCTTTCTTCAGTAATTCGTCTGACCTTGCAGAGGATACCCTGTCCTGCACTTGTTTGAACTGTTCTCTGCGTGGATTTTCTCATGTAGGAGGTCAAAGCTACACTGATACATATCTGCAGGCTGTATGATCGGAACAGGCTATAAAAAGATAATACAGATACATTTAGAAGAACAACAACTTTTTTCAGAGACTACTAAAATAAAAAGATGTCTCCTATTCATAACTTAGTCTGAGACTCTGATCCCTGCACCTAGGAAGAACTTCAGTTCTTCTGGTTCTCACTTGCTTGCCCTGTGTCCCTTGAGGTCGGAGAAGACCTCAGCTAAGCTTCTCTTCCAGCTGTCTCACACAACTGGTCTCTCTTCTTTCACCCCTGGAGCAAAGATGTGCACTGTACATCTTTTATCATTCCCTTAGCTCCTGCATGCCTGCTGGAATTGCATGAAAATCTAAATGGTCGAGGTGGCATTAAATGCCTACTCTGGCTTTCCTGGATGGGAATTGTCCTCATGAAAATTCTTGCAGCACTTTCTTGTTTTTTAGGCAACAGATAACTATTAATTTAAAATAATTGTGTGAAACAGGCAGCCTGTTGTAGTCAGTGGAGCTGAGAATTTAGGGTCAAATTATCCATGGAAATAGCTCTCAGTAGACCTATATTAAGAGAGAATTTGTCTTTTGGTTTTCAGGTAATGTGGTATTTCTGTGAATTTTATAATTAAGGAGGATGCAAACTTGTTACTAAATCACTCGATTGACAAAGTTGCTGTACAAATGCTAATGGCTTCAACTCTCCTACCTGTTGTAGAGTAGTACTAATGTCTTTTTTTTTCTTGCCATAAAACAAAGGCTCCATGAAACTGTCTCATGGTTATAGACTGCAACTTAATAAATTTGAGTACACAAGGAGATAACTTGCACCCTTTAATAGAATATCCATCAAGCTTCTGGTGCAAATTGTATTCTCTGTATTTGGTGGTTTGGGGATGTGATATAGCAAAACATTAGGCAAGCTGTTGAAATGATGGTCACGGCTTTGTGAGAAATGTATGTCAGGGTGTGAAGACTCATCGTCTGATAACTTCATGCTGAATTCTCTGTGGGTATTCTCCTTTCTCCCAGGAGAGCTTGTTCTTTCATTTTTAGGAGATGTGGTATTTTTGTAAAATGTGTGATTAATCAGGGAACACAATGTAATGAAATACTAATTGCAGTTGCTTATTCAGGTGCCAACATTTCTGTTACAGTATCAGTTGCTTAAATACCTTTGTGACTGTGGATTTTGAATCCATATTAATCAAATTACCCAGAATCAGTCCCAAAATAATTTGGTGTTGGCAGTTCCCTAAGCCAAAGCTAACTACCATTAAAGTTAGTGAAGCTTCTGAGGGGAAATGAGCAATGGCGACACAATTGCAAATTACAACTCATTTGTGTCAGGATTCATGATTTTTCTTCAAGTTTTTAAAATAAGTGCTTTGTTTTTATTTTTTTTAATTCTTCCTTGCCATCATCTGGGACTTGCATGTTTGATTTAAATGTTCTGGGATAACTCACCATGTTGAAATGCATGGCAGTAAAACAGCCTGAGTCTGATGGCATTATCCTATCCTGCATGACGGTTTCTGTGAAGATGAAAATTGCTGACATTTTCTGAGTCTTTTATTTATTCTGTGATATTTTTCTGCATGTCTGTAGATGCTCCTTGTGCTGAGGTGCTTGGAACTGATGTGAGGTTTGGCAACACTGAACCTGAAAGAAGGAAGGAGAATTGGAATGTGCCATTAAATTCTCCGGCTGGGCACAATGTATAAGATATTTCCAGCATAAATCGATTGAATGTGGAAATCTGTGGTGATCACGAAACCTCTTTCCCTTCCAAATTCATCCTTTGGTAGAAAGGAGGCCTCTTACGTCATGTGCAAATAACCCCTCCTGGAGCACGCTTGGCACGGCAGTGCCACGCGCAAAGCAGCTCCACCAAACCCACTACACTTAAAAGTTGCCCTTCACACCAACATGCATAAAAATAGGGAGCAGAAGAACCCTTAAGCGTACTCACAACTAAAATGAATTGAAACTGTATCACTGGAAGTAGTTCTCTTGTGGATTAGTCCGAGGGAGCTTTTTTCCACCAATGGATTTCTGTGGCACTCATTTCTTGGCTTTCCCACACACGCCATCTGCCTTGTGCTATAGTTATCTCTGTTATGGAGTTCCAACTCACATGCTGACTGGGCAAAAAAGGGAAACAAAGGAGTTTAAAAATTGGAGTGAGATACTCTCTACCCAATGTATTTCTAGTTGGAACATAACATTTTTATCTACTGGGTCAGTGCTTGGATTTTTTTAATAGTCATAACAGAATGGAGCTATCTGGGAGTTTCAAGGACTCTCAGTTTGGCCTGCCCTTGCTTTCACATAGCCAGATGAAAATATAGTTTTTCTTTTGTCCTACCTATTGCAGCTTTAAGAGTAGGTTGGATTTTAACCCTGAGAGGGAACAAAATCTTGTGTGGACTTTAAGGGGAAAAGAAATTGTGCATATTAGTGCATGAATCATATAGTTCAGCTATAATAAACAAACTGTTCTCTCAGTGGCAACTTTTTGTTAGTAATAATAATTAGTGATGATAATCTGAAATGATAATGTATCATGCCTTCCCTCACAGGATACCAAATTACTCTGCACTTTAACTGCTGAAATATTGCATCTCCTTGCTGCTTCAGTAAAGTATGTTTTCTTTTGCCCATTTCTCAACTACAGAAAAGAATTTTTTTTTCAGTAGAGCAGAACTGTAATTTCCAAAGGCCCAGAACCTCTGAATAGTGAGGCTAAAAGACTGAGGAGGTTCACACCTAGAACTCAAGCTTTCTGGGTGTGTGGCTCACCTGTTGATACAGGCTACCTAACATTTGTTTCCATTCCGAGTACAGTACTCTCTGTGTCAGCTCTCTGTTACCATGCAAGTCCGTGCTTGTTTAACATGTGTTTTATTCTTTTTCTCCGCTGAGATATTGACCAATAATACTGAGCAATGAGCTGCCTTTCATCTTTCCTCAAAGCAAGCTAAACTTTGAGGCTTTCTGATGAGAAGAAAACAGCTGTGACCTATTATTGTGCTTGTCACTGACACAGGCTGCATAGAAGAGAAATTCTTTTGTCTTTTACTGATTTTTATGTCCATTCAGGGTTCCTGGGCTTTATGCTGTAGTGAATTCTTGTGATTTTGAAACGTGTTTATTCCCAGAGGCAATAGGACCTTGTGGATAAGTTTAATTGAAAATGCTATTGATTAGACTGTTGGACTGGTTTCGTCCTAATCAACTTCAATCATTTTACTGATGATTTTCTCTCTTCTGGGTGTCAACGTATTCAAGCATGTGATGGCTGTACAGTCTTTGGTTTTGAGGTACGTTCTTAGAAGGCAACCTTATGGATCCTATCAGAAGAGTTCTTAAAATATGCAACAAACACTCATGGTTTGGGTTATCATTCAAACTATGCCTATAAAAATGGTTGCACAATTATTCTGACCAATTGTTTAGAATCAATTTATAGATACAAGGATATTTTATAGATTTACTTGGGTGAAGCTGAAGTTGATCTCAAAATAGGTTTAAAAATTCTAGCAGTAGGAAGTCTAGTAATGTAACCTGAAAGAAAGACATTCTACAATGTCACTATTATTTGAATAAATACAGAAACAATGAGAAAGCTCTTACAAAAGAAAGAAGGAAAAAAAAAAGCCTGGGGAGAAGTGAAGATTGTTGGTTTAAGCTTAGTTTTCTAGCCACTGACTGTATGAGTCAATATAATTTCTAGGTAGATGACTAATAAGAAACCCTGTTTTACCCAGAAGTGTCAATAACAGCAATATTTTTATTTGGCAAATGAAAGGTCAAATTCATAGATTTTTATGAAATGTTAGAAAGTGAAAAACTGACTGCATATGGATATCTGCTTGCAACTTCAACCTGCCTTCATATAGAAGAAATACTTACTTACAGAATGTCTCAATTACATTGATGTTCATTACTGTTACTTCTGAACTTTGACATTGCCAGAGTTGCCCTGATTGTAATCATGTTTGATGCTGCTACAGGTGATATACTACAGCAACTAAGTGCCTTGTTATAATTTAAAATGTCTTGGAAAATGTTACATGTATAAAAGGAAAGATAAAAAAAAGGAAAAATATAAACAAGGGAACAAATAATAGATGACTCTTGGTAGAAATGTGTTAACAATTTGCTAAAGATTTTGTAAACAAACTACTTTTTAACAATAATTCCAAAAAAGTATAGAGACTCAGCAATTCGTGCAAAGAGTTACACATAATGTAATGAACCTCCTCTAATGTTTTGAATAAATAGTAAAAATATTTTCACTGAAGAAGAGAACATACAACTCTGACATTAGCAGGAACAGCTTGCATACCCACCCCCCTTAACAGCAATTTTGGTTTGCATTGAGACCACTCTTGCCTTATATTCAAGGATCATACCATTCAACAAGGACTATTGAAATATAATATTCAGCCTAGAAATGCAGTTGGGTTGTCTCTTGTGAACAGGCGTGGGCAGTTTATTTTGCATGGTCCTGGGTTTTGTTCTCCACCTCCATTGAGGCACGATGGAAAGCAAATATCCTCAGGGACTCGATGCCACCCCAGCTTCATGGCCATGATGTAATGAGTATTTCTGGTGAAGGGCTGTCAGAGGAGAACTGCTTATAGAGAACATATTGCTGTGCTGTAATCACTTTGCAGTTCTTTGCTCTCTTCTCATCCGTATGCTGATGTTCTGACCAGTTGTGTTCCAACCAGTTGTGTTGGATGTCACACAGCTGGCCAAGAAGCAAAGGAAATTTCTCCAACATCAATCTTTTATATTTTAATTCTCCATGTATCATTTAGACTTGCAGGATAATCTGAAATTCAGCTGTATTATATCACATGTTGGTGCTGCTGCTGGTAATGAGAGTTGGACACACTTCTGAGAGCAGCTATGAATCAAAGTAAGATTAGTATCACCTTTGGCAGTGGGTAAAAGAGGATGACTAACAAATAAAAACAGATTAAAAATGTACTGGTCCTGGTCCTAAATACTCTTCCAAACTTCAGCAGTGTGCAGCTGAGGGTCGGCCTGAGCAAGAAGAAGCTTTTGAACATCCTCAGCAACTTGTTTTCCATGAGTTTGTCTGGTTTCCACTTGAATCACACTAAGTTTTAATACCCACAGCCTTCTGTGGCATGGAGACCCACAGATTACCTACATAATACATGAAGAAGCTCCTCTTGTTTTCTTTAAACTGCATGTATGTCAGCTTCTTTGGATGCCTTCTAGTTCATATCTTGGAAGAGGCAATGAACAAATGCTCCCTCTTTGCCCTTGTCATGCCACTCATAATTTTGTAGGTGTCATGGGTGTTACACATCTGTTGTAGTCTCTTTCCCTTACTCATGAAACCTAGTCTGTTTTGTCATTGCTTCCATGGGGACTGACCTACAGCTTTTACCATGCTTGCTGCCCTCCTCCAAAGCTTTTCCAGTTCTATTAAGTACTTTTTGAGATGGGTTAACCAGGATTCTACGTAATATCCACACTTAAGATTCACACTGTTACATAATTATATTCTTCATTTGTTTATCAGTAATTCCTGACATTCAGTTTTCACTTCTGACTGTTTCTTAGAACTCACCTGGTGCTTTCATAGAAAGACACTTCTTTTTGAAAACCCCAAGAGGTAGAAAGGTCAGAGATGAGTTTATATTACATTTTCTTGACTTTGTGATCTCTCTGCAGTTAGTATAATTTCATGTTTCCATCCTTTACCTAGTTAAACCTACCAGAGTGCAAGGAAAACATGGGTTTATGAACAGGGTACAAGGAAGAATAAAATGAAAGTCGGACGGTATGGCTTTCAGAAATGGAGTAAACATTTTAGAGATGACACTATATTTTATTTGAATATTTTTAATAATTTTTTTAATTGCAATAAGCTGACCTTTAAACAAACAAAAGAAACTATTTTGTTTTGATTCAAAACAGGTAATAGTATTTTTGCTCAGAGGTACTGCTGCTTCTTCAGAAGGATGTAGTTTCCTATTTTTAAAACTTAGAAAGTCTAAATTATGTTAGTTGAGCAGTCCTGTTCTGTGGAAGACAGGTATCATGGTTTAATTCCAGCCAGGAACTAAGCACCCCACAGCTGCCTGCTCACTCACCTCCAGTGGGATGGGGATGAGAATCAGAAGGGTAAAAGTGAGAAAACTCATGGGTTGAGATAAAGACAGTTTAATAATTGAAATATGATGATGTTTATAATAATAATAATAATAATAATAATAATAATAATAATAATAATAATTGGTATTGAAAAGGAATAAAGCAAAGAAAGAGAAATAAACCCCAAGAAAGACAAGTGATACAACTAAAAACAATTGCTCACCATCAACTGACTGATGCCCAACCAGTCCCCAAGCAGCAGTGCTCCTCCCTACCTTCCCCCCAGCATGCTGAGCATGATGCCATGTGGTATGGAATGTCCCTTTGGTCAGCTGGGGTCAGCTGTCCTGGCTGTGCCCCCTGCCAGCTCCTTGTGCCCCCCCAGCCTGCTCGCTGCTGGGGGGGGGGGCGCTAAGGGACAGAAAAGCCCTTGGCACTGTGTAAGCACCACTCAGCAATAACGAAAACATCCCTGTATTATTGACACTGTTTCCAGCACAAATCCAAAAGGTAGCCCCTTAACAGCTAGTGTAAAGAAATTTAACTCTATCCCAGCCAAAACCAGCACAACAGGGTTGTGAAAAATAATAACATCATTTTCAACTGGCTAGACAGAAATCAGGAAAACATTTTTAAAACCTGGCAAATTTCATCTCAGAAAAATCAAGGAGCATTAAGATACCTGGCAGGGGTAAATCTGAAATATGCCTCCAGAGAGGAGAACATAACAAACTCATTCCTTCAATGGAGTACTATTATACCTTTTGTATATTTGTAGTGCACTTTCCTACAAGCATTAATACTTTCTATTGATAAAAACTTTGTGGCACCATTGTATATGGTTGTGAAAGTTAGTGTCACTGTGTTTGACTGCCTCTTGCTTGACAAAAAGGTGCTTGCTTTGAAACCTGTTCTTGTGTTCTATTAAATGCAGCTGTCTGAGTTTCGCAATCACTTTTACGTTATAATATTGTAAATAAAATATCTTAAGGAACACACCTGAAAAATTAATAGTCGATAATATTGTTTAAAGAATGCATTCATCTTCTTGGCTTGCAAATTTTGTACTTTGATTTCTATACTTAAGACAAACACTCATAACTGCCATTATACAAATCCAGGTGACAACTTCCTACAGAAAAAAACAATTTTATCTATTTTTATTGGCACAAATTTCTTTTTTGTATTCAGAATTGACTCGCCAGGTTTCCTTAAAACAAAAACCCCATGCTTTACCATGTGTTTTCATTTGGATTTTGGGTTGGTTTTTTTCATTCTATACGATGCATCCTGCTTATAGTGATATGCTCATTATTATTCTGGAAGGGAACATCCCATTTGTACCATCACCCTTTCTGACAGTGCTTCACTGGCTTTTAGAGGTCTCATTTCCATCCTCTAGGGCTCATATCAGTGATAATTATCCAACTCCTGGCTGATACATTAGAAAGAAAAATAAAGCACATGTTTATAATGACAGCAAAGCAATTAATAACATTTTTCCAATGAAAAAGCCGACAGAGTAGGATGAGAAAATGGACACCAGATTTTTAGCTAAATTTACTGACACCAGAATGATGATTGCAGCTGGGCTTATGGGGTAAAATTTAGCAATATTCTTGACAACAGCTGAGGACAGATCAGCTTGTGACATCCAGAAAGAGACAGAGGCTATTTTAGATTATTTAGTGATGCCAGATTTAAAACGCATTGTATCAGTCATCTTCATGGTTTTGTGAAAAGTGAAGAAATCTGACAGTCACAGGAAAGCTAGGTCATTCTCTTAATGCTGCAAGATTTTTTTCAGCAAAACAAATGTTCTCAAAATGCTGAGAAGTATGTTGAGCTGCCAGAATGGATCATTTAAAGCCTGTCTGCATGGTTTTAATGGTATGAAATACTCTTTGTAACCCATCACACTGGTATGAAAGCAGAGTTGGTTGTTGTACTGAATCGTTAAACTGAAAGTAAATCTATGAAGAAAGGTGACCTTATTGGTTGTTAAACAGCATTTCACCTAATAGTTTTGATCACCTAATTTAGTTTTCCTTGGTAAATTGGTATACTTTTTGTGCCTGCTTAGATGCTTTCATCATTTATATGGTATTCAGTTTCAATGAATTCCCAAGGACTAGCTTGTAGTTGAAGTACAGTTAGATTCAAATTCAAGAATATGTAATTATCAATAAGCTCCTGACTTTGCTTGGTGGGGTTTTTTCAGTTTTAGCAATTTGACAGTTGGCAACAGCTTAAGGTAAAACTTTAACTGGTTTTGATATTTCGCACTTATAGATAAAATCAGATATTAAAAGTGTAAATGGGTGTAAAGATGAAAAAGTGTAGATTAAAAGCATGTTATTTTTTAACTTTATGTAATGCTCTAGAATTTCATTGGGTTATAGTAATTTCATTTTACTAATAATCTCTTTTTCACAAAAAAGCTATTACTTAAGAAATGTCCCAGGTGTCTAGCTAATACAATTCTTGGTGCTTAATTGAATTTGATTGTGTCACAGATCAGCAACCCAAAACTGCAAAGCCTAATAAAGAAAACAAAGCAATGTAGTACTTAATATTTTCCTAAATCTAAAAATAGAACAGGCCATCTGAGAGAGCACACCTCGATGGTATGTGCCACATTTGTTCCACCTGTAATAAATATTTGATCATGACTTGTGCTATACTTTATTGTATGGTATCTCCTGCAGTTTTTATATCAGAGAAATACTGCTTATTTAAGATTTATTGTGTGAAAGAAACCATTTTTAAAGAAAAATATATTCATGTGTCAGCTATGATGAGTAGTATTGAACAGTTCCTTTGAGATCTACGGTTTGATAATTTCTGGATCAATATTATGAGATCATTTTGAATTGCAGTGTTCCTGCATGTTGAAAGTAACACCTTATTCTGAGCATGAATTTTTAGAATTTCTGAGCATTTTGAAACTCTGGTTTAGGAAATATTTCACAAACTGCTCATAGTTTTGGGGGAAGAACATGTGCTAACACAGGAATTCAGGTATGAAATTTCTAGTGAAAACAGGCAACTGTGCAATAGAACCATTTAGATGACATTAAATTCTTAGTAATTTTCATTTTTTATTTTTAAAGCAGGAAAAAATCACAGATCACTACTTAGATTTTTCATTAAATTACCATTAAACAAATAGTAAATAGCCTGTGTTAAGATCCTATTTGTTCATCACAGCATTCAAGGTAATTTGATAACTGAAACTTGCCCAAAATACTCTGATGCACTCCAGCACTGTTTATATTTTCTTTTAAACTGCTTCAGCACGCTGTAAACTATGCTAAGCACACCAGAATATCCTACCAGACCAGTAAAAGCAAGTGGCATTATAAATAAGGTTTTCATTTCGGAAGATCCATACTTACAATTATACAACTATTGAAAACAGTTGTGTTTGTAGTGAATAATGGAAGACAAAAATTTCAGAGTCTTTGTTTTTTCAAATTTATTGATTAGAAAACAAATAACCCCCAAATGGAGTACAATACTAGAAAATGACTGGCAGCCTGCTGGGCTACAGCTGTGCTTTCTACATCAAAGTTATTATTTCTCAGGTTCCCTTGTGTTCAGCTGTAGAGGAAGAGCATGGGGAACATAAAGGCTCTGAAGGCTCACACATAAGACTAAGGGATCCTAGCCATTTCTGGAGGATGGCCATGATACAGAGCTAAGTTTGTGCAACTGACGTTAAGGAAAGCTTTACGCTTTGCCAGTGGCAACAGAAAATCCTCCCAAATAACGCTCATTCCAAATGGCACCTCTCCTACGTAACAGTTCTAGTTTATCATATCCCTGTTACTACATGACAAACTTGAAACACTGACCGTTTTCAACGTTTCCCTTTTTCTCTTCTGGGTTTGTATTTTATTTCCCAAGGACTATTTTTGAAGTCAACACCCAAGCCTGATGAAAATGAGAAACTATATTAACTTTATAAAAGCTACCAGTGCTGTGTATCTCTGCAGCTTCAGTGATCATGAGTCATCATGCTGCTGTTCCTGGGTGACTGTCACATTTACACTCAGAACAGTCCCTTGATTATGCCACTATTTATTTATATCATATTTTATACAATGGCAGAAATGGTTTTCCAGTTCTTTGTACAGTTCCAAAAAGAGTTCAGAACATAAATTTAAAGAGAACAACTGGTAAAAAAAGAAAGGTATCTAATGTAAAAGATTTTTTAAGTATCTTCTGCAGAGGGAAAGATGTGGAAAAATTAAAAAAAAAAACCCAAAGCGCAAGACAAACAGGTGTGTCTCCTATGCTTTTACAAGTACTTTTCTCAACATTTTCTGACAGGAAATTTTGATGTAATACAACCGGAAACTCTGTTGTTGCATTTATTAATTTAAATGATCAACATAGAACTTCTGCAATTTAATTTATTCTTTGATAACTTGAACTGACTGGAAATTTGAAGTTGTAAGCCATAAGATCAAGTGTATATCTCATTTCCTACCTAAGAATACAACATGGGATCCTCCTTTTGAAGATCTTGTGCTGAGCATGTAGCAACAGCTCATCCCCATGATGTGTATTAATCTGGTCTCCACATCAACAGCTTAGTTTTTTTGTCATTACTTCCATTCTCTTTGTATCAATGACTCCCTCATGCTCTCTAGGATCACACAAACGTATTTTCTCTTCTAGGCAAAAATACTGTAGAGCTGAACCTGTTTTGAGCAGAGTTGGACCTGATAATCTCTCGTGCTCCTATCCAGTTTAAATTATTTTCTGACTCAAGGCACAAAGATGTAGTCTATATTTGAAGTATTTTGCTATCAGAAATCTGGGTTTTACCTTTTCTTAGCTAGCGTAACTACACTTACCTTGCTTATTGAGCCATCTTTCCCACTTTCTTTCCTTGCTTACTTTTCCTTCCTCCCATTCCACACACAGAGAAATACTGCTAATGAAATAACAATTATGCAGATATTTGGACAAAGGAGACATTTGTTCATTTGGCAAAATTAGTGATAGCTAACCTTAATGAGAACCTTGCGCTTAGGCATATCACAGCTACTACATTTCTAGTATATTCTAACCAGGTTGCTGAAGACCATTATCAAATATGTCAGTTGTTGTACCGATTGATAGGTCTTGTTAAAGATATTTTATTTCTTTCAGTTGCACATGAATCTGTAAATCTCTGTATATTGATCTATTTCTCTACTGTTGTTACTTGTTGGTTTTAAAATGTCTTTATTTAATTTTATGTCATTTGTTCACTTACTCTTTCTGTTTATTTGAAACATTTCTATATCTATGTTCATCCTACTGAACTCACAACTGTATGTCTGTTGTCAGGTTGGGGTACTGTGGTTCCCATAACACTGGACCATGTCTACCCTGTCACGTTGGACCATGTCTACATAGAGATACCACTGCTCTGGTTTCAGGACGTTGCTCTGAAAGTAGTACCAGTTTGAAGTATCTGACCTACAAAGTAGATATAGATAGAGTCACATAAAGTTTGAAGTGAACTTTGTTGAAAATGAGGGTATTAAAAGAAAGATCACTGAAAAAATCCTGATTTTTACTGAACACCATCTTTTTGCCTTTTCTCTCAACTAATTCTCTTTTCTTTGTTTCAACACAAACCCTGATGCATTTTTGACATAAATGAAAATATTTTTATTGTGTTAGGATTTGCTCTTTATTTTCAGAAACAGTGAGGTAACATTTGTAATTAGTTGTTACTTGAGCTTTTTTTTTTTTTCTAATAGTCTTTTCATACTTTTACGTTCCAGTTTTGATTTTCATTCCTGAAATATATTATCCTTATCTTTGTGTGTTTTCTTTATAATGCTAGTTAGAGATGGTGCTTTTAAAAATGTACTTGCAAATTTCTCTTCAATTTTCTTCCTGTCCCACATCACGTTTTATTTTATAGTAAACAAATGACTCAATCATTGCAAATGCACTGCAATGTTTACATCTTAATCAGAATCTGAACATTGCTATCAAAAATTCATTTTAACTATATTTATGTCTTAGGTTTACATTTCTTTCTTTTGTTTTTTGGCCCTCTCTGGAAGATGTAAAGCTTCTTCGTAAATCAAAGTGGGAAGTTACACTTTCATGCTCTTCTGAAAGGATTAATCTACACTTTTAGATATTCTTTCAAGAACTAAAAATAAAAGATGTAGCTTAACCATAGTTCCAAGCTCTTAATACTTATATCAACCTTTTTGAGGAACTACACATGTTCACAAAAGAAACCTAAAATGAACATAGAGACTATCTAGATTTTCTTCTTGATGTCCCAGAGACTATATACACTTAATGTACCATATATATCAAAATAGTTGAAAAAAATATATCTGATCTGGTACAAATGCATATTGGAGTAGTTGCATCAGCCTGTATACACAGAAGGTCATCCAACTTTGGTGATCAAGAAGAGCAAATTTTAGATTAAAGTCTATAATTTGTGGAAATGCATGAATAAAACCAATTACTTTTCAGAATTGTCTTAAATCATAGACACTAACTGTTGCATGAAACTGTAGTATCATATAATCATATAACTCTTAATGAATGAACTGGGTATCATTTTTGGGAAAGTAAATAGTATGTCTCATGCCTGTAAGGCACAAGGTACAGCAGAGATCTATTAAATCCTTTAACATATTCTCCATTGACCTTTGGAAATTGTCCCACAAGACAGTAAAAAAGACATTTTTAGAAGTTCTGACAATTTTAGATCTCTTTTTGTTACATCCATTTATAGTCCTTAATGATATTCCCCACACTAAATCATTCTTGTTCCTCTCTTTCTATAATAAACTATGATTACAACTGAATCAGGGGACCCATGAGTGCTTTTCGTGTCCTGAGTGCAGGTGAGTGCTTTAACGGCATCCTACCTCATCTCAGAGTCATATCTGGGCAAAAATTAACTCTTCTCCACATCTTCCTTTCCATGATCAAGGACATGGACCAGAAGGGAACCATGTCCCCATTTGTACATATACTGAAGTCCCTTATAGCTCTCATCTTGATCAGCTACTATTACTCACCTGTCCATCAGACACAAAATTTTACAATTCCCAAGACACTTGTACAGTCTCGAACCAGCCCTGAGACAGTTTTTCATTTCATTTTTCTAGTTACAAACACAGTAACTGTTCCGGTCATTGTGGCACCAGAACTGTAGTTAGTGGGACTATTTTAATCCATGTTCATTTAAGTACTTTTTGCAAAAGAGCCCTGAAATGACCTGGTCAGGGGTCTGTTGCCTAATCATTTAGCAAACTGATGTCTAATTTGACATTGCTTCTAAGCTATGGTCAATGTGAAAATTGATTCCTCTAGAATAACTACCTCCAACTTGTTTTTTACAGAATATGTTTCTAATCTTTGTCATTTCCCTGTGTCTTTTCTTTGTCTGGGTGGGTGCTTAATTTCCAGTGTTAAGGACACAAAAATCCTTATTTAATTTTTCTTCTCTTTCCAACTATTGCCTGTAGTATTGAAATAGTTTCATTTTTATTTCTATGGACTTTTGATAGTAGGAAAGAAAGGCTTTAGTTTTTCAGTTTCATAAAAAAATGAAATGCAATAGTGCCTTTGTCAGCCATGCAATATGACCACAGAATGGTTGTTGTAGTAGTAAGGAGTCACACTTCATGACTTCTACTCTGCTCAGATAAATATGATATTTTCAATGGAATTTAATGAACAATAACAAGGCTACATGTGCATCTGTCTGTGTAAGTTACAAATGAAACAGAAGATATACGGTCTGACTCAACCCCAGTGCAATCTTTCATTACAAATTAGAAAGAAACTTGGGTTTTATTTTCTTCTGCTTAAGCAACATACACTTAGTAATTGAAAAAGCAACTAAATAACCACAGTTTTAGAATTTTCCATTCTGTTTACCGCAGCGTTTTGAATGGTGGTAAATGCACCCACCTAAAAGCATATTTCCCAGGGATTAAAGTCATTTTACTGTGTCATTCCCCTTCTCACCCTGAAAATATACTAAGTGCGTGTAATCAGGAAAAAGAAATTTCTTAATCACATACATGATATATAGTATATCAAATACCTTATGATTTCTTTCAGTCAAGTAAGAGCTACAATTTTAAGTGTACTTTTGGTTTTATGAGATGCTAGCAAACTAATAAATTTATCAATTCAAAACTATTATCCAGCTTACTTATTTTAAGAAAGTAAAAGCATACTGAATGTCAGAAACTGATCCATAATATAAGGAGATTAGTTAAAGATTTCTTTATTTCTGTGTGTTGCTATATAATCTAAGTCTCTGGGCAGCCAACAAGAAACCAGTGACAATTTTAGAAGTCACAACCAGAATTTCTCCCACTGGGTATGAAATAAGAACTTTACTGATTTTACAAGGCACGTTCTTCCTTCAGAGACCCAGGCAGCAATATATGCATATATCTTCTATCACAGCTACCTATTATATTCTCTCATTATTGTCTCTTTCATGTTTTGAAATAAGCAGAGAAGTACAGAGACTGGAATCTATTGCATTACCTACAATTTGCAATGAGTGATATTGTACAAATTGTAGTTCCAAATCTTATCAAATTAGAGCTGGATTTGCATACCAAAGTTGATTGTGCTAAGGGTAAAAAGTCATGATAAAGTTATTTCTTAATCTCTAGTCCATGCCTCAGTACAGATTTCTTTCCTGTCAGCCTGGGAAGCTCACAGCTTCTTCCTGCCTCAAACTTGCAGAGGGTTCTCACTGGGAAGCTGGAGGCTGATCCCACGGCTGGAGTCCAAATAATGCTATGAGCTCAGTACAGGAAAAATCACTTTTATCAAGTATCTGAAGCTGTCAAGAATGTGTTGAAAAATTTGGATCACATTTCTGATATCTGAATTTCGTCCAAAATTTGTTGTGCTTCTTTGTAAAGAACTGAGGATTGGCAGCACAAGCATCCTAGCAGGGAAAGGATATTGGTGTGGGATGGCTTTGAAGTATGGAATTTGTTCGTGCTTTCTTGGGTTCTTATGTCACTGTCACTGTTATAGTGTAACATACTACCACAGCAATGAAAATAAATTTTTAATTTAAAGAAAATAAAATACACATATAAACAAGAAAAAGACATTATTGTGACTATAGATCAAGTTAAAATGGAATATAGTTACTGCTGAACCGTGCAGTACATTAAATAATGGCCTTATCACAGGTCAAAGTCTGCCTTTTCCTGACAGTAACATTCAACTAATGTTGTCCTGTTGCATTAGTGAGCTGCATTATTTCCCTCATCCATGGAACACCTACACATATACATCAAACAGCTACTTCATGCTGCTTATGGCTTCAGCATTTCAGTATGAAATGTTCTTCTTAAATCTCAAGGATGTATAAATTTATTTCACTTCATATAGTATTTATTTTGTATCTTGCCACATGTTGTGAGTTGGAATGCAAAAGATGAAGAGGAAGAAGAGACAACATGTGTGAAGAAGGAAGAGATAATGCAAATCATATAAATAACCTGAAAAGCTTTTCAGGGCACAAATCTGTGTGAGATCAGCTGTGAGGGTTAGTCACTCAAAGCTGAATCACAGGGGGTCCAGAAAAGAGAGGTATAAACACTTTCTTTGGCTGTAATTTACATACATTTAATTTTTGGTTTGGGTTTTGGGGTTTTTTTTTTGTTCCTTCTATTTGGGGGCACAATTATTTCTTACTATTGGCCTCTGAATTAGACCTTTTGACACAGTTGGATTCCAGGAGTCATATGAGAGGTATTGTGAAATGAAATGTAATTGCGTGCCAGTAAGTGAGTGTGCACCTGAGGGAACCTGACTGGAGCTAAATAAGTAATTGAGCCTGTGAAAGTCGGGGCAAGTGCGATGCACATTCAAAATTCTCCAAAAAGAGATGTTTATAACCTTCAGTCCCTTCTGCCCTTAGCAGGCCATGGTACGGGCAGGATATTTTGGTCTCCTTGCTCAATGAAGTACTATTTCAGTTCTAAAAGCTAAACATAAACCCCCATTTGATTACCAAATGCAAAACCACACATTTGATGAGGAACTGCAGTCCTTCGTAAGATGTGAAGTCAGGTTGAAGCCCACTGGTTGAAGTGTTTAAGTTTCAAAGTAAAAAAAAGTTCTCCTACAGAGTATATGGAACTGAATAAAAAGAATGGAAAAAATTGTATGAACAATAGGGAATGGTTTTGGTAAGGTGGCATTCAAGGTCTGAAAATTCCTGAGACCTGTGGTAAACCGGGATATTGTGCAATAAGTAAAACAACTAGAATAATTATATTGGAGACAAAGTTTTTTTGGATTAAAAGAATTCTGTACTTCCACCATTCTGGAATCCTTCCACAGCACAGCATAGTCTGTAAAAGGGTATCTGTGTTACAGTACAAGATGCATGATTTACTCTTTATATTTTATTGAAGAACAGATCCTTTGTTTGTTCTAGTTACAGTATTACATTAAGTACGTACATATATATATTTTGAGAATCTAAAAGATGTTAATTGCACCGGTAATCAAAACATGTAATGATTAAGGTGTTAGTAATGAACAAATAAAACCAGATCATAAGATGAATTATGAGTTTTAAAACTCTTTTGGAATTTATGACATATTCCAAAAAAGAATGAAAACAGTCTTTTCTACCAGATACTGTTTTAATCTATCTGAGGAACCATTACATTAAGGAGGCCTCACTGCAGAGTCTGTTTTCAGAAAAAAAATCCATTAAGGGAATTTTTAATTTTTCTTTTTTTTTTTTTTTTTACAAAAAAGACAATTTCCAAAGGCTCAGAAACTTTGGGAGTACAATTAACTGCAATTTTCATGGCTTATGCAAACTGAATTAACAATTTTAATATTTGTCTGTTTGTTATTAACTGTACCTAGATAATTGTGCAGTATTTTCACTTAGTGGTTACTTTTGTACCAGGTTTGCTGATTAGGTCCCCAGCAATTAGGACAGAAACACTACTTTACTCCATGCTCCTTACACTGCTAGAATATGGTGCCTGCCAGACAAGCCATTTGCATACACAAAATGTTGGAAATGTTAGACTTGTGATACATATAGATTTGGTATATGATTTGCAGAGTGAAAATGAAAATTTATATCCATATTGGAAAGTAGAATGTGTTCACAAACTCAAGTAGCTGTTTTCAGGTATAGCCAGGTGTTTGTGTGCACCATTAACTGACTGGTGTAAACGTGCATGACTGATCATAAATGTGCATCTGATAATCCACAGGGAAGCTCTCAGCTACTCTGGGGTCCTTTTTCTAGGGAATACTGATGTTGAGAAGGTAATTATAACTATACACCAGCATTCAGTTCAGCTAAGCTGGAACGCAGAGTGTCACAGACCTAATTCAAATGGTCACTTCCCTCCCATGATAGGTATAAACAAGCCAAGAGTCCATGAGGCAAAATATATGATTGTAATAGGTGACAAATACGTACATTTGTTTTGTAGCCAATTAGCAATCCTATAGTGATATTTATTGGAAAACAATATTCTATGTTCAGGAAGCTGTAGATAGGATCTTTGCATCCCAGATGTTGGACAGGCAGTATTTACTGTTTGTCCAGCAATGTCCTGATACTCTGCCTTGCTGCTTGCTATACTGCCTCATTAAAGAAATCTTAAGCAATGAATTTGGGGTTAATCTGAGTTTGTGGTTAGGGAGGTCAGAAATCCCCAGCTAACAGAAATGACAAACCTGCAAGGAAGAGCAGGCAACTGATTAGCCGTAGATTGAGTCATGGTGTCAAACAGAAATTTTACCTTTGACTTCACTGGGGCCAAGCTTGCACACCGTGTTGCTACCTAAGTGCAGCCAGTCATACCATTTTTGAGTGGAATTTGGCTACTTCTGCATTCCTGGTATGTAACATTCTGAAACTATTTCTTTCAACCATATATAATGCTTGTCTGCAGAAACTAAAATTTCTGTATGGAACAGTAGCTATATTTTTAATCATAGATTTATCTTCTGGATTGAGTTTAGTATTTACCAGTTAATTTCAGGTTCTTTTAAAAAGACAGTGAAATGTTATTACTTTTATCAGTCTCTGTTCTTCCATCAACGCTTACTCCATAACTCATTGGGTGATTCATTTTCGCTGTTATATTTCATTGCTTTTCTTTGAATTTTATTTTTTTGCTTTAGGGCAGAGCGTTAAGGCAAAGTAATCATAAGATAAAGACTTTTCTCTCCCATCTTCTTCCAGTTGAGATTAAACAATCTGTGTTGACTGACAGAATGGATTTTTCATTGAATGCAATGTGCTTTTTCTTGAAACTACTTTTAAATCCAGAATATTTTTACGTTATCAAAGTAATGTCAACTGCAACAAAGCTTCAGAACTTTGCAACAAAAGGAATAACATTTAATGAATTTACTCTAGTAAAAGTATAGAAAATAGTGGAATAGATTTCATAATATGCATATTTTAAGCCAATATATTATTCCTCTAAATTTTCCCCAGACTTTACATGTATAGATTTTCAGAGTTATATTGACAAATGGGGAATACTTTACCTGGGTAAATACTTTTAATAATCATAAAAATTTTCTACTGCACATTCATATGAAAGACATTAGTCTTCATTCCAGTCTTTTCTGAAAGTAACAAAAAATTTTAGCTTCTATAATACATCAGCAAAAAAGAATTCCTGGAAATTTAAAACTCTCAAGCTAGAATCAAAATGAAACATTACTTTATTCTAGATTCACTTTTACAGCCAGAGCCTCAGCAAAATTTGGAGCGTCAGTAGAGTTTCATCACTGTACAACAGCCATGGACTGTGTCTATACCTGGAAATTTGAACAGAATACTTGAGCTAGCAATATCTAAAATCTGAATACAGGTTTAATTATATATATATACAGTATTTTAATACACAGCTAAGCAGATACCAGAGCTCTGATCTCACACTTACTGGATGATATCTGCTGCTGTTCAAATGTAGGTTTTCTATTCCTTTCGCTTCCAATGATAAGTGTGTGGAAACCATCATCTATACCAATGAAAGGGCTTCAGAATATTCTACAAGGAGTGGCCTGGAGGAAATAATACTCCCCAGAAAGACCAGGATAGGATCAAGTGCAACTATAGGACTCTGTGGGTGATGGTGAATGGCACAGTGGCCTAGGTGATGTAGAGGAGAGCGAGTCTGCAGATGACAATATTTGGAAGGGAAGGGCTACTATTTAGAGAGACCTTGACAAGGTGGAAGGATGGGCTGGCAAAAACTGCATGATGTCCAACAAAGGCAAATGTAAAGGTACCTGAGATGCACTGACTCAAACTGGAGACTACATGCTGAGGACCAACTAGTTGTGAAGCAGGGTTTTTTTTAAAGAAAAGGGCCAGAGGGCCTTGTGTTGGCAGGCAGGAATCAGCAGTGTACTGTTTTGGTGAAGAAAGTTAACTGTATTCTGGTGTGCATAAGGAAAAGTATAGCCATGAGATCAAAGGAAGTGATTATTTTCCCTCACCCTTTCTGAGGGCATGTCTGCAGTATTGCACCCAGTGTCAAGCCTCCAGTGCCATATGGACTAGTTGGAGAGAGTCTAGCAGAGAATGGCAAAGGTGGTGAAGGGGCTGGAACTCATGATGTATGACAAGACTTTGCTCATCCTAGAGAAGAAAAAGCTAACAGGGTTTGGGAGAGTCTAACTGCTGTCTTCATGACCTAGGAAGGACTGTAGAACCAGGCTCTCAGAGATACACCGCAGAAGGATAAGTGGCAACAGTAGCAGTTTGCAACGAAAGGAATTCCAACTAGATATAAAAGGAGAAAATCTGCAACGAAAAAGGTACAATAGTGTAATGGGTTGCCCAGTTGTCTGTGAACTTCTGAAGAAAAATACCATCTCCACAGTGTAGCTTCCATCGTCGATTCCCTTGCTTCTGAAAGTTAGATACAAGTGAGAAAAGATTCTGCTCAAAAGGATTAGGTGTTTGTATAGTTTCCTTGGTCCTGTGCTCAGCTCAAAGTCAGTCTATTAATGTGAAGATGAGACTTTCTTACAGATGTCAAATGCACATTGCTGTGATTCAACAGAACAACGCTTTCTCTTCTGATATGCAGAAAGCATATCCATTATGTATTCTAAACCTAAAATGACCACTTCTATGAACAGTTGTTTCTAAAATGACGTCAGTTAACTAAATCACAAGTAGTGGTACCAGTATGGTTATGTGTAGTCTTTAACAACATGAACGAACATTATTTAAAAGAAATAAAAATTAAGCTAAAATGGCTGTATCGTACAACAGTGACATGTCATTGAGATATGCAACAGAAAAAGAAAATAGTTTAAAAAAGCATTATTACAGGAAAAAAAGAATAAGGTACAAATAGTTTCAGTTTGTTGGAGAAACGTTTTTGAAACCAGTTTTAAAGTTCACTTCTCCAGAGATAGCCTTAGATTTTAAAGTGGAAATGTGATCTTACTTTTTAAACTGATTTTTTCAGACTCAGTGGAGTATGATACAGAAATTGGACAACTGAAGATGACAGCAGAAAGAAATGGCAAAGAAAAATCAGAGAGTAATGAATGGCACTCTGATAGAGAAGAAGAGGAAAATAAGTATCAGATTCGAAGAGGGGACACAGATAACAGAACTATTGAAGATGTAAGGACATGGCTTTTCACTAACCAGTTGGTTGAATACACAGCTCAGTAGTTGGAGGTTATAGAGGATTTTAGCTATCTAAATATTTTCTAGAAAAGAAAACTACTGAGGAAAATATGTCTCCAATGGGTTTATGTGATCCACTGATTAGTCTTTTTTATAAAGAAGATATAATTAAATAAGTAAGATATGAATTAGGACCTTATTTGATGGAAAAATGATTCGAGGAGAAAAAAGATATCACATTCTCAAGCTTTAGAAAACATGGAATACCTGAAAAACATTTTTGAAGTAAAATTGAAGGAGGAAACTTTGACTACTAGTTTGCAGACAGACCACACTAAACTCAGAGAATTGATGAAGAAATTTGGGAGGCAAGTCTCAGGAACAAAGAGGTTTAAGAAGACTTGCCATTTCATTGAAGAATCAATAACAAGGGTGTAAGTACAAACTGTCACACTGGTGAGAAAAAAAACAGAGTGCTACTAAGAACAATTTGACCATGAAATGGATACTGACCTCAAGTTCAAGAACAAAGCATACAGGAAGTAAAAACTTGATCAGATTCTAAAGGACAAATAAAACTAAAGGTTAAGTATACAAGGACAAAACTAGATAGCCCATGGCAAAAGAAGATATTCAACTATCCAGGGATAGTGAAAATAAATAGTTGTGTAAATGTTGTAGGAGTCCAGGAAAACCATCGCTCCACTATCAATAGAGCGGAAAGGTATTGGTAGGTGATACCAAGAAAATCACAGTGTTCAGTGGTTCAGTGCCATTTTTCACAAGTTTACAGGAAAATACGAAACACAATCGTGTAGCTAATGAAATTGCAACCACTGACTCACTGACTAAATAGTATATGAACACGAAAAAGAATATGTGGGCAATAATTTATGTTTAAGATTGCTGGGGTCCAAGTACATTGTCTCTAACTGCTAAAAGAAAAGGATGAAGGATTCTTAGATGTCCTAATGTTTGTCTCTGAGTGCTCAGATTCTGTTCTGCAGAGCAACTGCTTACTTTTCTGTTCTTCATTTATGTAGTTGATTTACTTGTAGAATTTCTAACTTATTCTACTGCACTGCATTTTGAGTTCAGTCCTTAAAACAGGCATAATGATTTACAAGAATGGCTGGTGAAGAATGAACACAATGCCTATTTTCAAGGAGGGCAGGAAAAAAACAGAAGACTGAGGTAATTATAGACTGGGTATTCAGCTTAGTTCCTAGAAAACAAAGAACAATCTATAACCCCCTAAAAGAAAACAGCTTAGATGTGTAACAGCTAACATGGACCTATCAAGAACAATTTGTGTTGAACTTGCCTCATTTTCTTCTTTAAGAATGTTCCAGAGCTGTACAAAAAAAAAGAATAGCTAGACTTTTGTAAGGATTCTGCCCATCACACTCCCATATGACATTCTTATAAGTAAACTGGGGAAGCTTTGAGCAGTCATAAGCCAGTACAGAAGAACTAATCTCAAATACATAACTGGTTGGAAAAATACTCAAAAGTATTAATAGTTTACAGTGAAAAATAAGTGTAAAGAATTTACTTAATCAGAGTTCACCTCTGATTTCATTGCCACTAATATTTTGATTAATAAACTAAGCGACAGAACAGAGAATATGTTCATTGTACTTACAGAGTACATCAAGCTGTTGTTGGGAAGAATGGGGAGACTAAGTGTCTGGACAAGAACTCAAAGCAATTTTAAGCTGGAAAGGGGTTGAAACTTTAGAATAGGACAAGTAGAAAATTGTACATTTAAACTGGAGTAATCAACTATATAAATAAAGACTACAGAACTAGATAAATCATTAGTCTTCAGAACAAAATCTGAGTGTGGTTGATTGTAGTCCAAACACAAATGCAAAATGGTATGCTATTTCAAATAAAGGGCACACGCTTTATTTTTCCCTCTAACCAGAAGAATAATCAATACACTATATGTTGGAAATTTTGTATTCTACTTAGCTTTGGTAAAGATTCAGTGAGTATTCTGTCCAGGTGCTGACACTGCACAACAAAATAGGTGTGGATTAAATGATACAAGCATAAGACAGACCATAAGACTGTTTTGAAAGAGATGATGTATGAGGAAAGCGTGTGGGCATTGTTTAGCTGTAAGAACAGAAGGTTCAGAGGTGATACAGCAACCTTTAAATATGCAAAAGGTAACTGCAAAGAGACAGAAAATAGATTTCTGACCAGATGAAAGTTGATAGAACAGTCAGAAGATTCAAACTAAACAAGTAATAATAAGGCAAGATATTAAGAAAAATGTCCAATATTACAGATAATGAAGCATCAAAATAGATTGCTTGACAGGGACACGGAGTCTGCATCATTGGAAATCTCAGATAAGTGTCTGTCAGGAATGATACTTACATCATAACCTGAACATAAATACAAAATGGTGTGCTATTTCCATTTTATATACATGCACTGGTGCTGCACTGGGGAAAGAATATTGACTAGATGACCTTTGGAAGATCCTTCCAACCCACATTTTTTGGTTATACTGAGACATATAATTGGAATGACCAGAAATAAAAGAGACAAGGGAAGATTTTATTGCCATTTGTCCACAAATACTTGCAAATTTTTAAGGAAACATAATTCTGTGAAATACAAAGGTTATAATACCAATAGTATATGATGATGAAAGTTCACTAGCAAGGATTTTCCGAAGAACCTGTCAACATCTTCTGCCTGTAGAACAGAAAAAAACCCAACAATGTGAATGTCCCACTTAGTCTGACCTCAATCCTACACAAGATTTTAGAACAGATTCTGAAGGGAAGCTCAGCCAGGAGGTAACAGGAGAATGGGATAAAATGCAACGAAGTTCTATTGCAGGTAGATTCTGTCAGACCAATGTCAATGACTTTTAATTTATTGAACCTAACATATCTGTATTCTGCCTGTGAAAGTATCTACTATCATGATCCAGGAGAACATTTTATTTCAGATGAAGCAGGTATACAAGAAATGTAAGATGAATACAGTTTGCCTTTCATTCTGTTGATTATATTGCCATAGGAATTATCAGCCTTTTAATTCTCCCCTGCCAAAAAACAAAATGAAGATAAACACTGACACTGTAGGTGTACTACACTTGGTAAGAATCAAAATTTTTCTTATGTCTTGTTTATCAAAAAAAAAAAAAAGTTTTTGAAAAATTTGTAACAAGATGCATGTTAAGTATATCACCAAATCATTCAGGAGTGGCATTTTAAAAACCACGTATACAGTAGAACAAAATTTTATGTATTCCAGTCCAGTTTCCAACAATTTAAAGTTACAGGGGTTCTGAATCTAATAAATTGGCTGTGTGGGACAAGATTCTTCAGAGTACTTGAAGGAGGAAAAGAGGTGAAATGTACAGGTTACAAGGAATATTTAGGTGTTAGAGACATATGGCATAAGGAAACCTCAGTAGAACTAATAAATTAAGCTTCTGCCCTGAAGATATGTTGTGCAAGTGCTTATTTTTCTTGCATTTAGGGAAACTAACCAACTGAGTTTGACATGGATTTCCTACTGCCTTTCACATCCTGAGAGACTTCAAAAAATATTCTGTAGAGATGCTAGAAGTGCTCTTAACATGGAAATAAATCTGTCTTTCTAAATACAAGACTAAACTGTGGTGAAAATAATACGTACTTCTCTGATTAGCTTCCTAATGCCAGAGAAATACTAGAGGGTCAGGGAGGCGGTAGGATGTGTGGACAGCTGAATAATAAAGGAAATTAAGGGCTTGAGTGCTTCTCACGGTCCCATATGGATAGTCTATAATATATAGTAAACTTGGTTTAGGATACTTTTTTTCAGAAAATTTTTGTTCTAAATGATAAAAAAGAAAAATTTGTGAAAACTAGCTGGCCATGGGTCACTCTGTCACTACATCTAGGAGATTAAAAAAAACTGTCAATGAGCTGAACTGAGGTCAGACTTCCTGAGGTTCATCATCACAAAACATATAGTGCAGCACAACCTTAAATGTAGGTGAGAGAAAACTCCAAATGTGAGAGGGAATGTTTGGAGATTGGCCATCTGAGTTAGAAGTGCTAGAGATCGCAGTGGCAAATCACAACTGATTGAACACTATGAGAATGTGATAAAGCCATAGCAACTTACAGGTAATGATTAAACAGAGTTTAGATAGGTTAAATAAATGTTTTTGTGTTCTGGTAACTCCATACTCTGAAGTTTTAGTTTTCAGGAAGGTAGATTCTATGCAGTCTTCCCACCAGTTTAAGTGAGGTTTGATGAGGTGGAGGTGGGTTCTGGAGTGTCACTTAACGGCAGCTGCAGAGACAGGCTGAGCAGGAGATGGTTTTGCTCTCTGCTTCCTATGTCCTTTGCTATAGAGGGCTGCTGCCAGCAGATCACAATTTATTTGTCTTCCAGGAACACTTTTAGCAGGATTGTGTGTGTCTTCATGGAAAAGATAGTGGGGAAGCACCCTAGATTTTCTGGTTTCTAAGATGTAGGTCCTCAAGTTCCCAGAAATTTGAGTCTTTGACTTTACAAATTCTTAGGGTTTCCAGGTTAATTGCTCTGTATCACCAAAGTAGAAAGCATACCAAGGAAGTAGGTACCTCAGAGGCTGCACGTTCTCACCTTCCCAGTTTTTCAGTATGTCATCTGGGAACTGCTGAGTTAGCCATCCCAGATCCATTGGGATGACTGTGTCAGCCCCAGGTGACTTCCATGGGAAACTACTTAATGCTTGTGAAGTAAATTATCCTGATATTTCACTTCTTCTAAAAGCAGAAACCCAATAACAACAAAAAGGCTTTTTAGCATAATTCAGAATACCATTTCCCTGAGGGAGACCTCACTCTTTGCAAAAGCAATTCCACCTCTCCCAAACGCTCAGTATCCTCAGGTGGCCGAGGCTCAAAACGAACCCACGACAAACCTGAATGTAACTGTTTTCCACACTGGCTGGGGATGAACAGCAGGCATAGAGAAGGAGCTTAGAGACTTTCTCTCCAGGGCTGGTACACTGTTCCCTCGGTTGAGTCAGAGAGGACATAGCTGGGATACAGGCAAATGAGAAAATTTACTCAGGCCAGAGCACTGGGCTGGGGAAAAGAAACAAACCTACTGCTGCAGATTCACGCTTCTCAAAGATAAAAGAGTAGAGGAAGAAATCTTTAAGACAGTAAGGCCAGGTCCTTTTTAGAAATACACTATATAATAATGCATTTCATTTCCAAGGGCTGCAGGTAGAATAAAATAGATATCATACCTATTACCTGGGCATGTCCAATGGTCGTAGTTCTAAAGATTTTGTCTCGGCTGGTTTTTTATGTGATTGAATATACTTTGTAGTTTGAGTTTTACTTTTTGTCAGTCAAACATTTGTCACTAATATGTTGTCAAGTGGAATACAAATCCCTTAATTAGCACTTTAAATAACATAAACATTCTTTACTACATTTCACAGAGTAAGGCAAATAAAAAATTCCTTGATTTACAAATTCAGAATCAGGCTCATGTACGATGTATATTAAATCAAGTGCATCTTGTACAGGTTGCAAGTAAGCAAGTTGCAACACATCCCCCCAAAGAGAGATCAGAGGAAAAAAAAAAACCTGAAGAGAAGTTGAAGGCTGGAATTTAATCATACTCCACTATTCAGCCCATTTCCACCTTTTTTTTTTTATTAAAATGCTAGAAACAAGCCTTGACAAACTACCTGAACACTATTGCTGATCCTGTTTTATGCCTTGCTTTTGATTAATCTTGCTCTTCACAGCAGTAACTGAATTTGTCACATCTGGACTCTAAAATCTACTGCAATATTTGAGCAGTATTATCACCTCCTGTTACCATACCAGTGGGAATTGTCACCAGTCATGTAAAATTTTGGTTTTGGTGCAAGTGTGATGTAAATCAACAGCATATCAAATACAGAATAAATTCATCATCTTTTTCTTCCCCTTATTCCCCATATTGAGATTGTGACCAAATCTCCAAAGATGTTTTAAAGCCCATATCTTCTGTGTCCATGGAAAACCAAACCAATTGGTCTCCCTGGAGGCGGTGAGCCTATACATCCTCTGGTGCCTCTTGAGCTCCTCAGACTGAGCTCCCATGAACGAAGGCCCTGCCGTGGCTCCCCGTAATACTTCACTGCCTGGGCAGCAGGCTGAGCAGCTGTTTCAAAACATCCTTTGATTCCTAAGCTCTACATACATCACTGCTGTCTGTAACCCTCACCTAGTTCACTTTTCAAGTTTCCTTTTACTCAGTCCTCTCCACCAAATACATCAGCTCCAACTCTTTTCATTTCACAAATATCTCTTTGCTATATTCTGGGTTGCTTCTTCTACTCTGATCACCTCATTTACCAGTTTGTTAGACTTTGATCTCGCTTAATACTAATATTTTTTTTAAGATCCAGTTAATCTATCTATCTAATTTGTAAGAGGAATCTCAGCATTTTCAAACAAAATAGGAAATAGGCAAGCTGAAGCTATCCTTTCCTCTTTTCTCCCTTGTTCTGTTTTCAAGTTCATTTGTGTATGCGGTATTATATCAGTTTTGATTTGTGCGTTCTTCTGTGCAACAAATATCTTTCCAGAAAAAGCCTGACTTACTATAGGTCAATTGACAAATAGCAGCTACAGGAAGAATATTCCAGAGAACCAAGCTGTCCTAAAATAGAGACACTGTTTGGCACAGTTCCTGGGTCACTCTTTTTATCTGGGGTGTGAGCCATAGCTGGCAGAATGCATTAAGTTTCTTATGCTCTTGAAAGTGATGTGAGTATCAGGCTAGACGAAGTCCCCCGTACTTCTTTTCATATTTAGGGGGGGGGAAGTTTTGACTGTGCATATGTCTCAGAAAGAAAAGCACTGACATAGTTAAAAGACATTGTTTTTCTTACTGTTTGCTAAGATGGTCATTAAAACCAGGGATCGAAAACTACCATCTGACCTAACGTTAAAAAATGTATTATCTTCATGAAGACTTTAATTCACTTTTGGATTCTATGGTCTGAAAATCTGTAATTTACAATTAAGTTTTATTTGTCACAAAGTCTTAATGACATACATTTTAGAAAGAATAGAATTTAACAGGTATTTCTTTCAGCAATGCTTATATTACCATGGATTTGTGCTATGATGTCAGCTTCAGAATAATACACACACAATAATTTAAATTTAAAACTGAAATGCTCAGGGACTGAGGTTAATAAAGAACAAGTATTATGCATGAACATATTTCTATTCATACTTAATATGCATGATCATTATGGGTAGAAAGTATTGCAAAACATTTTAATTTTTTAAATATTCATATTCATAATGAGCTGTATAAAATGCATTCCCTTATGCCATTAATACTCTAATTCCCATTGACACAGGAGACCTTTCCAATCATATCCATTTTTAAACACTCAGACTAAGATGATAGATTTATGCAGGTCAGTCTGTCACATGTGCCTGGAATAAAAATCTTTAATCACTTGCTTTTGTGGATTAAGAAAGACGGAAAGACTGTGCCAAAGACTAGAGAAGTATCTTTGGTATACCTCTGTTGACCTCTCAAATTCTTTCAGCTTTTCTGCCTTCTAAAGTGATATAGGAAAGTATGTAATTTTTAAGAAAAGATCTGAAGTCCGATCTCTTTCTTTAGATTTAAAAGCCAACAGTTTACAACATTTCACTTCCATATTGTTACACAAAAACATATTGATCCTTCTCAAGTTCCTAATGGAAGTTTTTGCTTTCTAAACTGCTGGTCTAGCTAGAGACTTTTCGTCCTACTGTCCAAATATGACAGATCTGGAAAAAAAAGAAAATAAAAAGAATTCCTAGTTTCTTGCTCTCTGCCTGTATAACTGTGTAGTCATTGTGAGAAATATACTGTTATTGACTGTATTTCTGTAGAAGCTATATTGAACTCTCTATGCTTTCTCTTTTCTCTTGAGTGATATTTGAGTTTCTGAGAGAAAAAGCACACTCTTTAAGACTCTTTTTCAAAATTCTGTGTCTAAGAGGAGCTGATAGTTTCAAAGAAGACTTGCAATAGCTCTTCTGTCTCCTACAGACTTACATTTAGGAAACAACAGCGTGTTGCATATTTTGCCCTGGTTTGACAGCACAGTAGGCTGTGTTCAGCATTTGTACTGGTATGTGGGAACAGGAAATATTAAGGGTTGATTTTAAAAGTGTCTTGGCAGCAAGGTTTTCCCTAGCAGTGATGTCTTCTAAGTACAATTTGAAAGGGCATTTTTGTTTTTCAAATGTCATTGTTTCTTTTCCACTAGCTTGCCAGCGACTTTTTCATTTTCATTTAGTATTGTATATGCTGGAAACAAGCTAAGTGCAACTTGAATGTTCATGACGTGATAAATTCCAGTTTAATATGTGACAGTCTATTTTTCCAGACAGGCCCTTAGCCAGTACTAATTGTACTCTGTTGCAATGTTCCCTGAAAAGGCGCTCAAGTAGAACTCTGATAATGGTTCCATGCCACACACTGCATTAGTCAAATGTTTTAAAAGTGAAATAGAAACAAGGTGATTCCAAAATAAGGAAGTTATTGAAAGATTCAGAATGTTCAGAGGAACATTTCTGTCCCCTGAATGATCTTCAAACAGTGTTATTTTTAATCATGGGATGAGTTCAGTGTAGAGCAAGAGGAATACATACATGACTAGGAAGATCAGGATTTGGCCCTATATAGAACCTCCTTGATGAAAAAGATAAAGGCTTTTATGCAACATTGATAATGAACTTAATACAAACTTGCAACTGTGCATGTAAATTTTTAACAAGGAGCTTACCCTGAATGAATCTACTTGTTAAAATACAGGAAATAATGGGTACAGCAGTAGAAAAGAGTTTACGAGTATAAATGTAGAAAACAGTTATGACGTTAAGAATTAATGATGCAACCCCTGACCATTTTAATGAATATTTACCCATGAAAGTCCTACAGTGAACTGTGGAACTCTTCATGTTATGTAGTAATAAAAAAATGCACATAACACCATGCAGGGTACATGCCAGATGAAGGATATAAAGTTCACAATAAAATGTTGAATGATGAAGGCCCTAATACTTCCAGGCCACAACACAGTTTTCTACAGATTATCTGCTTGTTTCTATATGGTACTGCACTGTGATATGTAAGCATAACCTGAATGCCTGGCAACAGGAGTACAAATTGCATGACTGAGTCTTAATGGTATGTTGCTGAAGTCATTATTATAATGAGAAAAAATTACTTTCCTTAATATTAGGGAGGATGAAAGAAGAAACATTCAGACATTTGCTGTCTGTAGTTAAGCTATTAAAATCATATTTAGCCACTTAAATTCTAATGCCTTGGTTTTTAAAAATTCTGAGTACCAGTTTCTTGGTGAACATCACTGAGATCACTAAATGATTGACATCTCTGGAAATTAAGCCCTCTATTTAAATGCCAGGAGTGCACGAGCTTCCTCAGTCTACATGCAAGATATAAAGGCAGTCTGTGTGATGTCTGAAGCTTGTGACTAAGCTTGAGCTCACAGTCTCATGATCAGAGTACTCCAGTGCCAGGCTGTAGTTCCGTGTAGGTTTGGGTCATGCTGGAGAATATCTGAGCTGATGGTACCACCAGGTAACGAACTCAAAGGGAACAGTGACTTTCCTGTTCTAGCCAAACCATGCCGCCCCCAAAACTATTTGTCTTACTGTGACATCATGTGGTCACCACCAGGCAGGCACGGTCCTTCCAGAAGCACCTTATGTCATGTAAAGCAAAAGAGAGTGGCCTCTGCAAGCTGGCACACTGCTCAGGACAGATGAGTGGAGTGGGTCAGGAATCACTGCTTACTTCAGTACAGTCCTTGACTTAGGCAATTTAGGACTGTATTGACATATTCTGGAAGTTAATTTAAGCTCCTGCATGTGCAATGTCACTTTTCAGCTTAACTCCTGATTTTAATTGTGGTTCTGCATCTCAGGCTTGCCAGGGTGAGAAACAGGTATCATATTCTTAGAAGTAAATCTGGTTTAAATAATTACCCTTAATGGTCGTGGTCTTGTGTTACTACAGTAAGCAAAACAACAGTATAAACTCATAAGCTGACAAACTGAATAACATTTTCAATTATTTGTGCTTACCAATCATGAATGCCACCTGAAGAACAATTATCAGATTTAATCATAATGTCTGGTGTAAGCAGCAGACATTATTCCTCTGTTGGTATCCTTAGAACATCCAGCTACAGTATTGATTTTAAATCCTTTAAATATATGAGTGAAAAGTTCTTATGTAACCCTTCAAGCAGAAGGAAAAAGGATATATTCTGTTTATAACACACTAAGTAGGCAGATGTCTCTAAAGTAGATTCCACTTCAATGCAAGACTTTGTGATACCAATTAGAAAGCATATGCCATATTGCCTTGACATCCTGTTACCAAATGCTGATGAATGTTTATGATCATAACTGAAATATGTAAAGTAGCACTGAAAATAATCTTTCACATTAAAAGTGTTAAAATATATACTGTGCAGAATGTCTACCAGGTGTTCTGTAGAGCAGGCTCTCAGTGATGTATTTCTATGGGGGTTTGTGGAGTACAGTAACAGATTTCAGTGCTGTCTCAAGCACTGAGAAAAGTCCGTTTCCATATTTTTCCTGTGAAGACTAACACCAACAGTAGATGCCTACCCAAGTTACAGTAAAAGATATTGAGAGGTATGGTGGAGTTTGAAGCAAAGCTATGGTTGCACCACCGTAAGTAAATTGATTTGGAAGCAGAAACTCCCAACTAAATTTGGGTTCAGGCATGTTTTTCAGTGCCCAATGTCACCTTAAATTCACTTGATTATTCAAATTGCTGCTGATGCTGCAGCTTTCTTCCTGCTGCTGTTGAAGGTGGGAACCACAGCCACTGAGCCTGCTCAGGGCATAGACTGCCGAACATGTCTGATCCTGTCATGGGTATGGCATAGCAATTTGGCATGTACTGAAGCCCAATAGCTGGGAATGTGTTTCAGTTTCACTATTTACATGTAAAAAAAAGGCTGTCATTACACTGCTGACATTCCCAGGAATAGAACAGTTACTAATGTATTACATATCCTGCATCTTAACTGCAAGCTGTTGAACTTGATGTAGGGATTATCAACTGCAGTCTGATGTTCTCTGTTACGCTGCTTTGAGTAATGATGACAATATTATTGCAATATTTTGGTTGTTTACTAAGCTTTCAAACTTACATTCTGAGACCAAAAATGTTTATCACAACACCTACCCTAATGCATTGCACAACACGGACCACCAAATTTCAGAGCTTTTCTCCTTCACGGAGACCAATAACTAGTGTTTTCAGAAGGGCTGAGTCTGAGCCTGAAGACAGCTGAAGACAGAAAATCCATCTCACTTGTTCCAATGGTTATTCTTGTTCAGTCATAAGAACAGTAATGCTGTTCCATTTTCACTGTGTTTCATTAAGCTCCTGACCATCTTTTGTGTTGTCTTTAAACACTAAAGAATTAATGCCTTATTGAGTAAAGCTAAGCATATTATGACCAAATAAACTCATGGTCTTAATTTTAGTACTCTAAATAGGCAGAGCTCATAAAGCTGAATTTTCTTTAGCCCTTAAAATGTTCTTATGGCTTTTTCACGTACCATTTACATTTACATTTCATTATGTCAATTCCAGCTTTTTGAAGTACATGTATACCAGAGGTGGTCTCCGTACTTTTGTTTCCATTTAAACAATGCTGAATCCAGACATGCATCTTTTATCACATCCGTTTTTAAATCAGCGTTGTTCCTTTTTGTTATTGTGTCACTGCTAGCCCCTACTAGTTCAGTTCAAATACGATTGCCCACTTCTAAGAAGTCAACTGACTAGTTATTAACCCATTTGTCTGAATTTTACTGGTCTTGTACTGTGATTTTTTTAATTAATCTGTCGTAGAACAGTAAACTAAATTTAATAAGCAGAATGAAGTTGATGTTGATGTCAAAAATACTCCTGTCCATTAAGGTCCTTGATTAATATACTTCTTTATCACCTCTTAATCAGTTATTTCACCTGGAATCACTGACTTAATAACTGATTTATAATCAGCTCTGTGAGCCCACTTTAGATATTGGCAATGGGAAGAAAATTTTCCATCTACTAGGAACTGTGGCAAGCGCTTCTCTCCCCCTGATTCCTTCCTCTCTTCTTCCCTTCTTTCCAACATCCCCAGTTCAGGACAAAATGTCAAAAGGTATTGAAAAGGAATGTGTCATAACTGTTAATTTTCAAAATCTCAGATACCATGTAAAACAAAGACACCATGTAAGAACTTCACATTCATGCATCCCAGAAAATTTTGGTTTTTATGAATCACACCGAATGATCAGATGGTGAGTAATTTCTCGTCTTTACCAGATGAAAGCATAAATTCTCACTTGTTTCAACATGCTGAAGTATTCACTGAACATATTTTCCTTTACATCATTATTATGAATTTTATCATATCCATCTTACAATGAGGGTATTTCAGTTGGGGGATTTATTACATCTGTAATATGCTTGAACTCATGGATCCTGCCAGAATATATACTCCTGATGCTTTTGTTTCCTTTTCAATTTTCCAAATCCATTTTGTTCTCATTTGTACTGTCCCTTTCTGCTACTTCCTCCCAATAGTTCACATTCCATGTACTTTGCTGTTACTGCTCTCTTTTTCCTTTCTTTCACCAAGCTGCTGTTAAATCCGATTGTTCCAAACTATTTTCTGCAAGACTTTCTTCTGCTGCTTCTTATAGATTTTCTTTGGTATTCATGAGAAGACGTAACAAAACAAGTTGTTTCTATTCAAATTGTTCTCCTTACTGTTGGCTTGAATGAGAAATGTATGTAGAAATTGTTGTATACTTTTAAAGAACTGTAGGTTGAAAAAGATTTGGTGGACTAAAAAGAAAGAACAGGAAAAAACAGAAATAGCAGGTTACCTAATGATAATTACAATACAATCTAGTCTTAGTCTGTATATACTGACACTAGCCTCCATCAGTGTGTGGTTACTTTCCCAAACCTCTGCAAGCCTCCTGATTTGGATGTTAAAAACATGAGGAGAAGAAATGTTATTTTTCCAACAAATTATGTCAATTACAGTTTTGATAGTTTCTGGCTCTTAAATAGACAGAAAAAGAAAATACAGTATTTATAGCCAAACATTGTGATGTCCTCAAAAAACTATGCTGCATAGATTCTGTACATTTAAATTTGTAACAGGCTTTGAAGGATTCTTGCAGCATCTCTTATTCAATTTGTAAAACTTAACTGTATATGATTTGAATTAATAGTTCAAAAAGCAGTACACATACTTTTTTGTTATCAAATTGACGTGTGTTATGTAGTCTTTTCTATGAGTATCTATACGCAAGTAAGAATTAATATTATAATTTTAACTACTATGCACTTGATTAAGTGAACATTGATATTGCTGAATGTATGTACTCATTTACATATTCCTTATTTAATCTATTTTAAAGTCAGCTACTCTGAATCACTGAAAACATTTTTTTAACATCCCTGGTTGTTCATGTACATTATGAAAGTATTAATTCAATTTCTGAGTGTCACTGTCAGCATAAAAAAAAAAAAGCTTTATTCATATTTAAAAACATTGCAGTTTGTCTCAGGTTATACAGTTCTCTTCAATATTATGTTTTCCTGTTTCTCTTGAAGACTAGAGTATTTGGATTCTTTAAGTTAGTGGTGGAAGACTTCTGAGACTACCCTTGGGAAAAGCAGTGAATTAAATATGAAAGCTTAGTGGGGCAGACTGAACTAAATAGACGAGTGGCCAGGAGGAAGGTCTGCAAATACAGTTGTTTACTGTGGTTTTCAGTATATGTAATTACTTCATTCATTTAAGAGCTGTGTACTTTCATTACAATGATATAGAAGCCTCAGATATTCCTAGAACATACAGAAGGAGTTTGTGCTTTCCTGTATTTAAGCATATATGACCTCGTATTTTTACTATAAATTCTGTCCTGGCCATTATCTCAATGATTGATCATTGTTTTCTCTCAAAAACATACATAGTGTGGAAAATATATGCTCTTTTATGAAAAGATTTTTTTAATTCTCCTAGATTTTATGCAAGACTGAGGCCAACATACATTAAGGAAGCTAAGGATTGGGTTGATATTAAACCATTTGAGGAGGAACAAGGAAGCCAAGACCCATGAGATCTGGCATATGCTTTCCCTCATTTATTTCTCTTCTACCATGGTTTGGTTGTTCAGCTGCAAGGAGCCAATTCTGCCAAGACAGCAGGAAAGATTTTCCTCCCATGGAGGAAAGCTAACACGGTGTCTGCTAACAGAACCTAGTCCAATGACAGGTTACAAAAAGGTGATGTTAAGCTCCTCTAAGCTCCAAGACTCCCACTACTAAGTAATTTCCACAGTTACAAAGAAAAAGAAAGGCATCTTTCTAATGAGAACAAAACTCTACAATACCCCCAGCTACTATAATGAAGGAAATATGAAATATAGAATTCTGCTTAACATTTCTAATGGATATCATCATCCATTTTATTTTACCTGTTTAGTGCTTATATAATACATTTGTAAGCATTTGAAAATGCAAAACATGTTTATTAAAAAAATAACTGATTGTTAGACTCTGCTGTAATGCACACAGATTCTTCTTAATTCTATTCAGGTAATAAAGACTTCAGGGAGTCACAGAATACTTCAGCCAGCAAAACATGAATTCCGTATGAGTACATTATCAACTCCTGTGTCTTACAATTTCTGGACTAGCCTTATTGTGCCTATAAACGTCTTTCATAGTAAGTTATGTACAATAGGGTCATATACAGTGCTTGCCAATACATCTAGAATTTACCCACAGTTAGTAGTCAAAGAAATGCTGAGTTACTCTTTGTCTTTTTCAAGTCTTAGACTATGAAACTACACTGGTAGGCAGTGGAAGAAAAAAAATTACACTATTGCTCATAAAGGCGATCATGTTTTGGGAATTCAGTACCAAATAGCATGAGCGATTCATTGCTTTCCTCTATACTCCACCTTTCCAGATCCCACCTGACTGTGAAGAATACTGAATGCCCTGACCCTTCCATACCTGTCAATGTAGATCTACTTACCATTTATCTAGAGAATGTGAGTCATCATAAGCAATTCTGATGGAATACAAGAGTGCTTGCTGATTTAGAGTAGCAGACTAATGGGAGATGAATCATGGCTACATAGCTTGCTAACATATTTGCTGTCTTATTTTGCATATTGTTCTTAAGTGATTAATAAAACTGCCCCCTTACATGAACTTACAGGGCAGCACTTTGTGTGGGCCTGGATGGCTTTGTATTGCTTGTGTGCTCTCTCGAATTGGCGTTGCTCTGCTGGCCACTGCTCTTTCATGATGGTCTTGTGGGAAGATCACAAGACATTATGGCACAGAAGTATCAGTATGAGGCAGAGGGAGGAAGCCACGAAGAGGGGGGAGGCTCTTTGGGACAAATTTCACCGCTGAGCAGCCTCAATAATCTCTAAGGGGAGGCAGTTCATAGGTTTTAAGATCTGAGCTGGAGGGAGTAGGGCATTACAATCCTTCTGTAGAGCCAGGTCATTGAAAATCACTTGCTCCCTGTTCCTTTCCCCTGCTACTGAAGTAGGAAGATGCAGCCACACCACCCAAGGAGCTCTTAGTCACCCAGGTTCAGTCATGTGATGGCAGCCTAGCCAGATCCTATTCTCAGGAAGAGAACTTCCTAGCTCCCTCTGTAGAGTGGTCTGTAATATTGACCATATTCTCAGTTAAAGATTTAAAGAACATTTGTTCCCTGAAGGTGCAGTACAGACCTGTGTTCTGTACACAATACAGCAATATGACCTACAACATGCATTTTCCACCTGCATACGTTTCTTTCAAACAGGTAGTAAAGCAGCACTACCATTATTTTCCGACAGTGAAATAAACCATCGCCCTTTCTTTAAAAGAACTCTGTCAATGACAAGTTAGAACTACATAAAAAAATTGGACTAAGGTCAGTGCCAGCAGAATAGTATCAGTGGAAAAAACAACTTTTCTATTATTTACATTTTTTTAAACTAATTTCCAGTCTTGTCTCATTCTTCATAACAATGTTCTGGCAAACAGCAGTTGTTCATCCAAAACTCTGTCAATCATCTACCAAAAGCAACAAAACTCACTGGATATTAAGTTGCAAAACAAAATAATGAAAACCAAAACAAGGAAAATTTACAGAAGTATATCTACAAATCAATGTTGTAAAAAACCCACCAAGAATATTGTCAAACAAGTCATGCCTATAAAATAAATCCTGTGAAATGCTGAGCTAAAGGTTGTTAGGACTTCTACTATAAGTTATTTACCCTTAGGACACTGGTTTTGCCTTAATCTGGGAAAAAAAAAAAAAAAGTGCAGGTTCCCTGTGTTAATATGCTAATGGGGTTTTTCCCACTGCATTTTTTTCTTGGATCCTTGTAGTCAATAAATTTTGTCAAAGTATTCCGTAAAAGAACAGCTAGAAACAACATGTAAGACTTGTTTCAAGTACAACACTATAAATAGGCAGATATTTTGGGGCATTGTCAGGAGACAAATACCTATCAAATCAGACCTACAAACCAGTGCATTAGTGAATCATCATACTGAGGGCAGAGCACGTGTTGGGCTCAGTTTCAGATGAAATGTAGAAAGAGGGTCTATTGGACTACTACAGTCATTTGGTCAGCAAGAGCTATCATTTAATATTAATTTTGTTTCATAAAACAGCTGGAGAGGAAAGCAAAATGATATTCGAGAACAATAACAGTGACTGTAATGCTTTAATTCAACCTTTGTGGAAGCAACATCCTTCCTCCTCCAGCCCCGCTTTCACTCTGGTCCAGCAGACCCACCTGACTCCCATCAGAAGGGCAGGCACCACTTTAATTCCTGTATCTTTTCCCATGTACTGCCGGGCTGGAAATTCTCCTCAAATACAGTTGCTCCTAAATTGGAGTCTCCATGGCAACCTTCACAGTGGAGCACATTGGAGCCAGCTGCCAGGAGAGGACAGTTGCATAATACAAACTGAGAGGATTTATAGCTTTCGCTTTTTACACCCTGAGATAGGTAGACAGACAGACAGAATGTAAATAATCATGTAAAACTCTGGTAGAACTGAGTAAAAGTGGATAATACTACAAAGCTATTTGAAATAATTTACAAAGGTGAGAACTGAGGTTGTATAAACCACTTATATTCATCCTTGTCATTGTTTTTAGTGTTTAAAAGCAGTGACTGGCGCAAAGGACACGAAGTTGAGAAAGTAAGGTGATGGCAACATCAGCTGTACGTCAATTTACTGCCAGCTAAATCCAATCTCCGTGTCAACCTGGAGGGAGAGATTTTAAAGAACGACATGTTGGTTTACCCAAAGTAACTGCGAGGAAATCAGTCTGAAAAGTCAGAATGGAGACTGGGTTTAGGAGCTGAGGAGTGATTAAATACAGGTAAGACCTGGGAGAAACTGGAAGGACCAGCTAACTCTCCATCATATTTGGAAGGACAATATTCGACACACCATTATTTAAAACAAGAAAATTAGCTGTAAGACCATTTTAGCAGCAAAAAATGTTTAAGTCTCCTGTGAAGCTTCCCTTTCCACATACTGTGATGCAAAAAAGTATGTCTTTTTCTGAACTTAAAACACACCTTTGTTTTGCAGTCATTGGCTGTTTACTTCTCCAGGAATAATGTTTTCAGTTCTTTGGTCAGGACTGTGTATCTCCATACTAACAGAAATACCATTCATCTTGATGTCAATGAAGTCACACAAAACCTTAAAAAGTCTTTACAGGACTTTTCAGGAAAGCCTGACAGAGTATATTAGGTAATTTTATAATTAGGTAATTTTATAATTTTAATATTATAATTAATAATATATAATAAATATATTTTATAATATAATTGATATAAGGATTTTTTTTTCCTTCAGAAATGAGTTATTAATGCAAATTCTTACCTATGCAGTATTGTAGATTTCACTTTATATTCTACTTAGCTTCATTTACAAAACATGTATACTTATTTTGCACAAAGAAATCCAGTTCCCAGAATGCTTCTGCTAAACAGCAATGTTTTTTGGGATGACTGCACTCTCATCCACGATCCACACTGGTATTTTATCATTCAGAAGACTTGGGTTGCAATGCTAATATACAACAGCTGGATCTCAACAGTCATCCATGAAGTCAGGTTTGTGATTTCTCCTCATGTCAAAGATAACAAGAAAATACTTCAAGAAAAACACGTTCAGAAAAAGTACATTTTTGTGCTTTACCTCACTCTGTTTATTCTCAGGAGCAGTTTCTACATCTTGGTACACATTCATGTTACACAGTAGGTAAAGGCTTCACTTCTTCTGTGCTTTTAAAAGAAGAAGAAAAAAAAAAAGGCAGAAGGCTGGCACTGACTAAGTCTTTGCAGCTGATATGAAACATGGAGTTCGGGTAATATTAGCCCCAGCACAGCATGGGTAGGGCACAGCAGGTTAGGGTTTGCCTGACTGATTAAAACTTACCATGGCTATCAAACTATCACACCCTAAAAAAAGGTATGTTTTAGGTTTCTCCTGACAGGCTTTCTTTGACTTTGTGAGCACCTCTAGTGCAGTGATGGTATTTTGTAAAAACAATGAAAATGTGACTTTCAAAATCTACATCATGGAGAGTTACAATCTTTACCTACAGCCCTGGAGACGTTACCTCATTCCTTAATTTAATTTTTGTCAAGTAGAAAGACGTACAGGTGCAATGGTTGTCACTGGGCTTCTTACTCTTGATAATGCCCTACATGAAGTTGAAAAGTAAATCTGGGAGAGTATTCAGACAGAAAACAAGTAGACATAAATGCTGGCCAGAAATTTATGTGAAATTCAAACTAAAGCCCGTAACCTCATCTTCTGCAAATATTCTTTGTTTTCAGCAGAACTTCAGAAAGACATAGGCAAATCAGTAGACCTGACCAGAAATTGGAATTTCTGGCTCACTAGAAATTCTGACAGTTCAGTTTGCTTCCTTTTCAAATTCAGTCAATAAAGGCAGGAATCAGATGTACTGGAAGTTGAGGGTAATGGAGCAAACATCAGTCCTGGAAATCTTTGGAAATAAATCTAACCAACGCACAAATAAACTGAAAATAAATAAGCATCTAAAACAAAAAAAGCGGACAAAATCAGTGCTTAGAAAATTCAAATTTGCATTAAAAATATTTACGCAATTTGTTCTTAATGCTTTTGAGTAAAAAGTGTTCACCATTAAATTCTTTTGCAAATCTAGAAAAAGAGGTTTCCAGAAAAACAAGATTATTCTTAAATAAAACTTAATTTGGTCAATAGCCAAAGTCAATTAATAAAATATTTTCTCCTACTACATTTTTTCACTTAGAAATTTCATTAAAGAAAAATTAAAAAAAAAAAATACGAATAAGAAAGATAAAACAATTGAACAGGAAATATTTCACTTTGTTTGCAAAATACACTTCTGGCAGACACAGGAGGATGATCTTCCCTTTTTTCATCCTTATTTTGAAAAGAAAAAACAAAAAAGCTGCAGCAAAACCAATTTTTTTCTGTTATCTGTAGCTAAATTCTTACCTATGAGTTTTTCAGTTTAACAGCTACGCTGAAAGTATCCCCTTATTCTCCCATGTGTTCTTTGGCAGCGGTTTAAAGTAAAAGACCAGAGAATAACAGTAGGCACCGCTCCGCCTCCTGAATAGCTTTGCAATCCTTTGTGGCATTGTTCAGGAAAGGATTTCTCATCCGAGCTTTTGACTTTTGAGACCCCAAGCAGCAAGTCCCACGCCAGCCAGGGAGAGGAAGGTGCCAGCGGTATTTCCCAGCCGTGCGTTGCCCATGGGGTACGTGAGCAGCCACCGAACCCTGCTCGTCCAGGTGGGACCTGTGCGGACAAAACCCCAATCAGGGGGACAAACCCCCAGCAGGGCACAAAACACTGCCACAATCTAGCACTTCACCCAGTCCAAAATTTTACACTAGTGAATGGATATTGAAACCATATGTGATATGTTGTTACCACAGTGGATAAAGGTGGAGGGGAGTGGGAGCCTGAGACACAGCAGGCTGAAAAACTTGCACTGGCAATATGAAGTGTAACAAATCTGCATGGTGCTTCAGCGATGCCTGTTACGATCATGAGCTTCTATCACTTTTGTGTAGTTCCAAGTCATAATTATTATGCTGCTAGCCTTCATCTGCAATGAATTACAAACTCTTCTGCATGCATCGGCTCAGCTGACCAGTGCAGGCAGCAAGCTGCATACAGGGAAAATATCTGCCACGCACAGAGCTTCAAGGGGTGAATTTTTTTCACTCATTTATACTCCCATGTTCATACAATTGAAGCGCGGCATAACTAAAATTACATCTGAACGGCAATGTTAAAGTACCCTGCTGGAACGGTGAAAGTAAAATTTACCTGTCTTGTGTTAACTCGGTGAAATCACCGTAAAGATCTCACGTGGGAGGAAGGAAACTTAGTGGGAGATCTGTCAAAGTCAGAACTAGATGGAGGTCATCAGGCTGCCATTTTTGCCTCTGGCAGTCTCCCCCACTGAATTTCAGCACATTAAAAATCCTTGCCTCACATGAAAAACATTAGAACTTTGTGTAGATTTTCTTTCCAAAGGCTACAGCTTGTACCTTCCTAAGCAGCAATCCTCAAAAAGTCTCAAGTGAAGCAGTCCTAGTGAATGCAATTTAATTCTCTCTAACAGAAACCAGGAGCAATTTATCGTGCCTTTAGCTCTTAGGTTGCCTCCTCTCTCTGACTGTTGGTGTTTAAACCAAACTCAAGACAGATACATAGACAGCAATTTTGCCAATGGCTAGTCCCAGAACTCTGCACACTGGCATCTCTGCATCCACATTTTTACCTTCAGGATGGATTTCCAATGCTAAAGAAAGTGCAGATCCTCAGTAAGCAATTTTTATTATCCTTTTATTTCTTGTTGCTGCATCTTGCTTGCAGATACCATTTACCATCTTTCCCTGCAACTATCTGTGGGATTTTCAATGTAGTTTTTTATATGTAGGTTAATTTGAACAGTGCCACTTCCTGGCAATTGCATGTAAAAAAGCAACAGCCTGTATGGTAAGACCCCTATTCCATTTCCGAATTAGAATTAATCTTCCTATTTTGTTTTGTTGTGGTGAGCAAAGCACCTGTCACCAGAGTACCCTGCTTCCACCTACCACTCTAAAATAAAACCCACACTGTTCAAGTGAAATAAATATGCTAGAAACTTTTAAAAAACATTCTGTCATACGAGGAAGAGTGAACATTAAAATCACAATGTCTTTTGACCTATGTATTTAGCTATGTGTTTATCTTTGTCTCACATTTGCTAGTATAGCCACGGAAGAATGAACATGAAGAGAAGCTCCAGCAAAGTCCTGAAATACCTTTGGTTTACTACATGTCCTATAGGGACCATCTACTTTTATGTAAACCTTTATGAAGGACCTCCAGAGACAAGGTGTGAAGGTCCACACTGCCTATAAAGGACTTGGCTTCATATTTTTCCATTAATATATTCATCCTTATATTGGGAAATATCAATATGTCAAGGAAAGGTACCTCATAAAAAGGTCACTAAATGAATAACATATTCAGGGAAAATTCTCCCTTTCAGAAATAAATGAAGCACCTTTTGTTGATTAGGGAAATACTCTGTGGATCTATTTTACCTAAATTTATCAGAGTTAAACCCAGGTATGAACCACAGAATGTCACACTGCTATAAAGATTAAGTGCAATGATGCCATTGCCTACAGTTCAAACCAGGACACCAGGCATAGGCCTGCTTTCTCCTAGGGTTTATCCAGGAGGAACAAGGTTCCAGCTGTAAATTATTTACTGGTGTCTGAAGTTCTCACCATGAGCAGGGACATAATAACTACAAAGAAATATACAAATACATATTAGAGAAACAATACAAGGTTTCAGACAGGTCTGTTCTAATTATTTAGACAGATGGTCACTCCAATGTCAATCCAGTCTTCAAAAGGGCAAGAAGGAGGACCCAGAAAGCTACAGGCCAGTCAGCCTTACCTCCATTCCTGGAAAGGTGGTGGAACAGCTCATTCTAGAGGTCACCTCTAAGCATGTGGAGGAAAAGAAGGTCATCAGGAACAGTCAACATGCATTCACCAAGGAGAAATCATGCCTGACCCACCTAATAACCTTCTACGATGGAATGACTGGCTGGGTAGATGAGGGGAAGGCAGTGGATGTTTTCTACCTTGACTTCAGCAGGCTTTTGACACTGTCTCCCATAACATCCTCACAGGCAAGCTCAGGCAGCGTGGGTTAGAGGGGTGGACAGGGAGATGAACTGAGAACAGGCTGAATGGCAGAGCTCAGAGGGCTGTGATCAGTGCTGCAGAGTCCAGCTGGAGGCCTGTAGTTGGCAGTGCTCCCCAGGGGTCAGCACTGGCTCCAGTCCTGTTCAAATTATGCATCAGTGACCTGGACGGAGGGACAGAGCATACCCTCATCGAGTGTGTGGATGATACAAAACTGGGAGCAGCGGCTGATACCCCAGGAGGCTGCGCTGCCATTCAGTGAGACCTGGACAGGCCAGAGAACTGGGCAGAGAGGAACCTAATGAAGTTCAGCAAAGGCAAGTGTAAGGTCCTGCACCTGGGGAGGAACAACATGCACTAAAACAGGCTAGGGGTTGACCTGCTGGAAGGCAGCTCTACAGAGAAGGACCTGGGAGTTCTGGTGGGCAGCAGGTTGCCCATGAGTCAGCAGTGTGCCCTGGTGGCCAAGAAGACCAGTGAGATCCTGGGGTACATTAAGAGAGGCGTGGTCAACAGGTCGAGGGAGGTGATCCTCTGCCTCTACTCTGCCCTGGTGAGGCCACACCTGGAGCACTGTGTCCAGTACCAGGCTCCCCAGCTCAAGAGAGACAGGGAACTGCTGGAGAGGGTCCAGCAGAGGTCTACAAAGGTGATGAGGGGACTGGAGCACCTCCCTGATGCGGAAAGGCTGAGAGAACTGGGCCTGCTTAGTCTAGAGAAGAGAAGACTGAGAGGGGATCTTACCAATGCATACAAGTGTCTTAAGGGCAAGTGTTGAGAGGACAGGGCCAGGCTCTTTTCAGTGGTGCCCAGGGACAGGACAAGAGGCAATGGGCACAAACTGCAACAAAAGAAGTTCCATCTGAATATGAGGAACAACTTCTTTACTTTGAGGGTGACAGAGTGTTGCAGGATACGTAAGCTATCAGGCTGCAACAAGGCTTTCCCACATAAGGTTCCAGAAGTTCATCTACTGTCTGTGTTGTTTCTTCTTCCTCTTCAGGCCACTCCACCCTGCTTCTTGCCTCTGCTGCATGCAGGTTCCTGGCTTCTCCTCCAGTCAGCCTCTCATCATCCAGGCCCCCTTCTTCTCTCAGCTTCTCCCAGGGCCTCTCCTCATCTCTCCTACATCCCTAGGCTCTTCTTCATCCAGTCTCCTCTCTCTTCACCCAGTGCTATTTAGTTACTTAGCAGGAACAAGCCACAGCTGTACATTATCCACATCAGCCAACCCACCACACCAGAAGCAAGCCCACAACTGTATACTAACAATGTTATTCAACCCTCTACAGTTCCTCTACACCACAGCACTGAGGCAGGCTGCCCAGAGAGGGTGTGGAGTCTCCTCCCCTGGATACATTCAAAACCCACCTGTACGTGATTCTGTGTAACCTGATGTAGGTGAACCTGCTTTACCAGGGGGTTGGACTAGATGATCTCCAGAGGTCCCTTCCAACCCTGACCATTCTGTGATTCTATGACCATCCTGTGATTGGTAGCTATTTCTTTTAGTCCAATCTATAGCATAATGTATTGTAATTGCTACGATTAATGTAATTTAGTTGGATACTTTCATACGATGTGGCAAAAGTGTGCATTGCATCAGTTTTCTTCAACAATTCCAAAGTCAGTTCCTTTAGATATGTAGGTGGTAGAGGTATGGCAGTTATTTTCACAAAAAAGCAGTTTTTATATTTCCCAGGTCATGTTGGTATTCTCCTATTTTCTTGAACTATTTCTTGAAGAAAAATGGCCCCATTATATCCTTAGTGCTGTCTTGAATATATTATACTACTGAGGAATGGTGAGCTGAATTGTGTTGTTTCTGAATTGCTGTTTGGGTTTGCTTTCACATACTGGTTGCTGGAGGAGTCACAGTGTATTTTGGATGGTGGCCAAAAAGAACTTAAATAGCATGAGATATGCAATTTGGTGGTTACTAGCATTGGTCATACTTTTTGGTTATAGCAACATTAGTACCAGTGATTGATGCAAAGTGATTGTTAATTGCTGTAATTAATCAAATGTCATTCAGCATTGAGGAGTTATTGGCATCCCATATACACACACATACAACATGCACACAAAGAAATCCCTTACCCAAGAGGTACCAGCACAAGTGCCGAAAATGCTACTTTATATTTTCTTCAGAGAAAAGTAATGTTACTTTCTCCTTTGTTTGCTGAAAAGGCAAGGCTCCATGTGCTCTCAAACTATCCGCATGACTGTGGCAAAATTTGCACTTCAGCTTCCATCACCAGCCCCTAATTCAAAAAATTTCCAGAGTCTTTAGCAATGCTGAGGTACACTAACTTCCCAACAGAATGGGGAATATGGCATCCAGGTACTTCATCTGCTTGACATAATTGTTGTAAACACATACAAGATGGGTAATAAGGTTTTATGCCAGAGTGCAAACTGGTCACTGGGCTAACAACTGCCATTCAATTAATCCAGGAAAAGGAAGTGAAAGTCTTATGTAAGGTCAAATTCCTAATATTGCTGGTAATCATAAGTAACATGAAGTTGAGAAGTTCTTCCCTTATTTATGCACTTGCTTTCAAGGTTTCAGATGTATGAAACAGGTACTGAAACTAAATCTAGCCTTGGTTGTTAACAGAGTTTCGCAGATATTGCAGAAAACATTTAGCAATATTTGCTGATTTTTTTTCTGTGCTTTTGCTAAGACTATGCTGCTTTTGCATTGGCTGTCTGCAAGCATTCAGGAGTTAGCAGGAGTATTTGTAGAATATTTTTATTTATTTCTGGATATTACTGGAACTATTGCTATATAGTGGCATGAGAAAGTCCAAAGAGGAAAGTCTCACATGTATTTAGGGACCAAAATCCATTTGATGTAATACCTGAACATCCCTCAGCACTCTGCTTCAAAGTCTTAAGATCCCCTCCTTAAGCAAACTGTTGTTGTCCAGTCTATAAAGTTCACAACATTGACACTGAGAGTATGAATTTGATATACGGAAGGAGAAGAGGACAGAAACAGACATTTATATTAATTGATACCCTGAAGGCCAGCAGCCACCTTTGGGATTCAAAGACTGACGAGTTATAATCAGTGTGTAATGCAGGCACGCACTGACTACGAGCAGAAACAGTAAGAAAACTATGTAACAAGTCATGCTAATTACTTGCTTAGATGGGGACAACAAGCCCAAGTAAGAGAAGCAGAGCAGATGTTGGATGAGATAGGCCCTTCCCAAAACAGACCTAGGCAGCTCTGGGAAAAGATGCCTAGTCCTCTGAACAGCTCCATCTGTCTTCTCTGGAAGCTTTTCCTTGGTGTCAACATCAGGTTACCTGCAACATCCCTCTGCAGAAAGTAAGTTCATATAAAACCTGTTGTGGCAGGCGAGACCTGACCAGTTTGGATCTTGTTTGGCCCATTTTTAGCCATTGCCCAGAGCAAAAATCTAATCTCAGTTTAATGGCAAAGTGGTAAGAGCTTCATTGTTTTCCTTCTTGGCCAAAATGAGAAGGAAAATAGCATACTTAGCATAGAAAAATCATTTGACACTCTATAAATTATGCATTTTTATTATTATGGATTTTGAAAGATTAGAATGAGGAATTAGACTCTGCTCTTCTGTATTCTTTTACATAACTAAGCACTTGGATACAAGACAAAGTTTTGTAAACACTATTTAGTAAAGCTTTTAAATTATTTAGTATTGCGTATCAGTAAATAGATCCAGCTTATCAATTAGTTCAAAATACATGGCAAGAGGGATGACAGATTTACAACATACAGTATACGCCAATCACTATAGAGTGTCACTTGGGCTCTGAGTACTTTGTTGTTTGAAGGTGCTATAAATCAGCAGAATCAAATTCTACAGCTGGAAATTAACCATTAATCCACTAAATACACTTGCAACATGATAATTTCCCTCTGCCGTCCCTGGTGATCATCTTATCCACAATATATGCCAACAACATATTGCTCCAGGGACCATCTTCAGATACAAGATTTTAGTTATTTTCAGTTCTCCTTCCCCTCTTGCCAAGAGATGCAATTAAAGAAATCAGTGTTTCAAGCATTTTTAATTTTTGCCAGCTAATAGCAACAGAGATGGACAAAGGAGATTCCTAAAGGTATCACATATATACATATAGACACACAGCACTGTCATTTTATATGAATGCATCAGGTTTTTGAGTATAGGCAGCATACTGCCAAACTGGTCTGTTAACAAGCAGAATCTCCTCCATCCACTTCATGTGCTGTGTTTTTTCATTACACATTTCAAATACGGTGTTTTCAAACTAACAACTAAATGCCACAGTTTCTCAGTAACGTTGACCACTGAACTTGGGAATAGTATACTTTTGGGCATGATTTTCTTCGAAATGATCAGAAATTGAGTGACTAACTTGCAATTATTATTTTTTCTTTGAAAAAGGTCCAAAGCAAGGCTGTGCTGATCAGCTCAGTCTTTCTAGCTACCTCACTGGACAAGAAGAAAAGACCATTGAAGTCAGTCTCTATATTTATAGCTCTTTCTTGTGTTTTCCAAGATTCCTAACAAGTCAAGGCTAATCTTTGCCTAAACACTCAATATTTGCTTCCTGATCTGCATCATTGAAATGGTCTTTTTTTGTTGCAATGGATCATAATCCCACTTTGCTCTGGCTCTGGCTTTCACTAATCTTTTTCTTCATGGTCACCACAGGTATCCCACTACACAGATCTTGTGGGCATATTCCCTCTCTATCTGGAAGTTTTCACCTGGCCAGAAGCACAGAAACCAGGAAAAGCAGACAGATATACATCCTCTAACTCAGGCACCTCTGCTAAAAAAAAACCCACAGTGCATTGAGTGAACATATAGTAAAATGTGGACAAACAAATAAAACAGATGCTCTTTCTAAAGCACCTACAGAGTACCTATAGAAGCGTACCTATATAGAGTACCTATCTATCATGTGTGGTCAATAACAATAGGGTATTTTCTTGTGGATCCCATGGCATGTCTGGCACTGAAGCATGTTCTAACTTTGTGCGGTCTGGAGGACACCGTCTCAAAGAGAAAAGGCCAGGAAGGAGCGGGTCCACCGGTGCAAGGAAAGGAGAATCATCAGCAGATGACAGCAAAAGCACCCAAGCCTTTCGTACCTCAAAAAGCCTGGAACAAGGCTATCTTTGAAAGGGAAAGCCTATCCTTGAAAAGGGGGAAGGAGGCAAGAAATGACAGAGAAGGTAATTAGTGAATTACCTCAAACTACTGTAGTTCACCCACAGCAGGGAATATAGATCTGCTGATCTTCAGCTTACAGTTTGAAATATCAAAAATGTAATGGCAAGTCACTGGCACACTATGAAAGGGAAAAATATGAAGCTGAAAACAGCTTTACGAATGCTGGAAATAACTCTTACAATCTGAAGTAACAAAATAACTGGGATCGGAGGCTCTGAGAACTAATCACAGCTTCTATTCCCGCTCCATGAACCTCTGCCTAAAGAATTGAGAGTGCAATGCCTTGAAGCATGCCAATTCTCCCTGTTTCTGAAGAGTCTCAAAGAACTCAAATGAACAAATTCTAGTTATCAGCTTTTCATCTGATCCCTCAGGTCTTGGAAGTTCTCATGAACTATTTAATTTTTTTAGCAACCAGCTTAAAGTTATTTTTTTTTAGCAGTAACTGAGGACGTGTTTAAAACTCTTCTTGCACTGTCTATCTAAAATAAGTTACACAAGTTTTGTTTACATTATGAGTTCTTGCAGTAACAGCAAATTGCTTGTTTTCAATTGCTCTCCCAGCTTATTGTACTGCAAAGTAATATAAATTTCATTAAAGGGTTCAAATAAAATATTTTTTTTCCTCTCATAATTCATCCAGCTCCACCATTCAAAATTTCAATCTGAATACATATACGAAAGAATTATGACTATATTAACTATATTGATTTCATATGACTATGAAAGCAATTCTGTTTACATTAAATTCTTTAATTCCAACCATTATGTATGGGTCATCTTTCAAAAATAAAATATGCAGTTTAGTTATGGGAACAGCATGGAAAGTTTTACCTGACACATTGAACATTAATGTTTTCAGTCATATGCATTGGGTTATGAGATAAAAGTTCATCCGCACGCCTGTAAAGAAGCACAGAGGGAAAAGGGCTGTTGAGGAGGAGGCAAAAGAAGTGTACATATACTATATACATACATAATAGAGTGTGTGTACATATATATTCTCACTAGCAGACCTTGCATCCTGCTCAGCCAGAGTGGAGGAGGATGAGGCCGTTGGTGCTGTCTGTGTTCATGGGAATGCTCTGTACGTCTGTCTGTGACCTGCGTGGCTGGCTGTGTATATGTGTATATATGTGTTGTATGCGCGTGGTCTGTGGGCATGTGCTTATGCAAATATATATCATCAGCTTTGCTACAGATTGGACCTGGGGGCACGGAGCTGCAGCTGCCTTGCCTCTCTCAAGCTGTTGGATTCAGCACAATATACCTTCCCCTAGAAAAAGGTTAATAAAAAATATTGCCTTCTTGATCCAAGGCATAAAATGATTCAAGCAAAAGATGTCTAAACTTATATAAATTGACATTTTTTTTCCCGCTTATTGAGAGTAATTTGATAACATAAGCTTAAATCAGGAATGTATCTCTGTATTTAAAAATCTCTGTTACTAAACCATAACACTTTTTTTTTTCTGTTTCCCATAAATGAAAATACACATTTAAATTTTAAGTGCTTTTATTAGGATATGGTAAAAGTATCTTGAATATGGTACTTCATTTTTGATGAAATTATTAATTCTAACTAAGGGTTCAGCTGAGTAAGGCACTCTCATCCATTTTGTTCTACATCCTATTTAAGGATTCTCATCTGCTCTGTAAAGTCTTACTTTCTTTCTTCTGTTATTTTCTTTGGTAATGTGACATTTCAGACTGAGTGGATCAGAATGTCAGCAAGCATAATCATCACAGATTCATCATTTTTACTTGTTCCAGCACAGGATCTGACCCATACTAATTTTCTTTTTCTTTTTTCTTAAGTGACTGGTAATCTAAATTGTTTTCTCAACAAAGATAAGAAGTTAGCCACAAAAAATGAGAATGCATTAAAAATACATGAAAATAGTATGAAATAATATAGAACAACTGGATGATATCTGCCATGTAGTCCTGGTGTGCTCAGACCTGAGGAACCAGGTGGAATACTACAGCCGACACATCCTCTATGGCAATACATCATTCTCTAAGCTTTGGTAAGTTATCCATCCATAGCGCCATGTTCAGTAGCGTGCTTATATTCACCTGCTAAATCAACGTTCTCAGAGTGCAGTGCCACAGGGCAAGATGTGAAAAGTGGGAAAGCTGGTGCTGAGGACCTGATGCTGAGGACCTTCTGCAGGTGTTTCAGCAGTTTTACCTTGGACTAGCTCTAGCAGGCTCCTGTGGATGAAAGACCCAGCAGGGGCTAAGTACTGCTTTTGGTCTGTCTTGTCCAAAAGGAATCCAATTTGTGCTCTTCCATACTGCTCCATAATGTTCTCCAAAGTGCAACAAATGTGGAGGTTTAGATTAAACTAAAAATCTCACTTCTAAACTGAAATAGTGCTGTAAATGAATTCACTGTTTTCTTTGATGCTGTTCAGCACATCTATGACTTCCCTATTGCTTCTTTAAGAAAGAGATCTTTTGCATCTATAAAAACAAGGGTGTTTTTTTCAGGTTGCATATCAGTACTAATATCTGAAGGATTCTCAGATACTTAGGATAATAATGTTATAAAGGGCCAAGTTATATTAAGTGTCACCTGGGAGTTTTCTGCTCAATTTTGGAGATTAAATTTTTACAAATTTTTAGAATAGCTAACCACCGAGTGTCAGATCAACTAAGGTGCTTTAAGCTGAATAGCAGAGCTGCTAAAAATTTACAAATTGCTTAACCAGAAACCTTACTCTATCAACCATGTGAGTTACAATGATATTTCTAAAATATTATACCTCTTTTAAAAATTACAGATGTCGGATAAAATCTTTTCTAACAAAGTACAGGCCTTCATTTTACATTTAATAGTATTACCATATTTACAAATTTATTTCAAAGGCTTCTTGAAATATTTATAGTGCAATTGTATCTGTCTGCTTATGCAGAGAGAGAGAGAGTGGGAGGGAGGATCAAGACAGAGGGAGACAGACAGATAGTTGGGTAGATGAAGGGGCAGATTCAATCTTGATTGGTACTGATGTAAACGTGAAGCAAATTTACTAAGACCAGCATGATAGCTCTTGTCTGACACCTGTGGAAATGAGCAGAATGTGACCCTTAAAATAAAAAATAGCCACCCCTCTATAGGATTTATTGCACCTGAGATAACTAATGTTCTTAAAACCTATTAACATTCTCAAATGTAGTATTTCTCTCTGTATACCTATGAGTACTGGCATCCGGTAAACTGGTCAACTGCCAGTTTAAACACCAGTCAGTCAGTAATACTTTACATAAACAGATGTGGAAGTGACACGAAGCCCAAAAATATTTTTGTGTTTGTTAACAGACTTGGAGAAAGCTTTATCACATTGCTAACAGTAAGATGTACATGCTCAGTGACAGCCTGAGAGAAATATAATTTGTTTGATACTGTATGTATCTGAAATTATTTAAGAAAATTCTATATATGCATGTCAAAAATGTGCATATTTGACTGTATCCATACTCTATACTTCTGGTACACTGATAGCTTATGAAGGCTTGGATTCTGAAAACATTTACATTTGTGTTTATTTTTACTTATGTAAATAACACTATCATCCACAAATACCATAAACGTGCAAATACACTGTTTTCATACAGGCTTATATTTCATGTAGCATAACACAGCTACAAGACTGACAGAAATATCACTTAGCTTATAGCACTAGCTGCCATAGTAATATGAGTCAATAATAGCTTATACTCCATTATGCATGTGTATACACATATATATATATGAAGTAATAAACTAACACCAGAAAAAACTATTGTAATCAACCACATGCAATAAATTATGTTATTTTTAATACTGTAGTCATACTGAGAAAATCTAGGACAGCATATTATTTTCTTCTAATTGCATTTCATAAGTGCAAGGGTTGTAAGAAAACAACAGATGCTAGACATCGCTAGAGATGTGAATCTTGATTTGTTTTTATAGCTGCCCTGACATTTAGGCTGTAGGCTTTTAAGAGGAGATTCCAAGGCAAATGTTTTCATCATCATCTGACTCATTTTTGCCTGAAGGAAATACCAATTAAAAAAAAAAAAAAAGTAAATAAGGAGCAGCAGAGGATTATTGTTAGTCACAATTTCTTATGGTGATTCTCCTTCGCTTCTCATGAAATGTCTGAACACTAACTTTCACTAAGCATTATACACATTCTTACACTCACACACTACATTTAGCTTGAATTGCCTGTGTCCGTGGCTGCAGACGAAGATTCACACAGTCCTTATAAATCATCTCACTTGTCTAGTATTGTCCTTATGGGCAAATTACATGTTCACTGGAAGACAGTAGGAACTAATAGAAGAAGCCAGCAAAGAAAACACATGCAAAGAAATCCCCCACAACTCATAAGAAAAATGTCATTGGGTTCAGTTACTCTGCGCAGCAATACAAGCACATGATGCTGCCTCCATGTAGTGATGAATATAGCATGTGATTAGCACTGGATGTGAAGGCATACACTGCCAAGGGGGAAATGTTCATCTTCTGCAATAAATTCACTACTAGATTTTGGGAAGATATCATGGTCCCTATGTTCTGAGGGGCCCAAATGGGGATCCGAATCAGCTTTTAATTAGCTACCTTTCAGGTTACACATCGATTTTTTAATAATTATCAGTGCTGGATCTTCAATGACTCATTTTCTTATACCTATACCCTTCACTGGAGCATAGCAAAAGGACTTTTGAGGTAATGGTAGCCAGCTTCAAGTATCCACCTTCTTGCTCTGAAATTGTCAGATCAGTTTACCAAAGAGTATGAAGTTTAAAATTTTCTTTTAAGTTAGACTTTAAGCGATAACAATTGCATACTAAATGGTGGATATTTATTAAGTATAGCTGCGTAGTGTAAATCAATTCTGAGTGGGAAACATATTTGTACCCCCTCACAAATATGTAAGTTGAAAGGAAGTTTCCAGCTTTTAGAAGAAGAAAGGTCTGAAATGTTCTTCCCATAGAAACTGAAGTCAGAGGTCTGTCCAAATCTAGCTTACTGCATCTGACAGTTAAGACAGGGCAGTTTCAGTACGACCAGGTGCTCATACATTCCTTGCTGACTGCAGCATGAGGATGGTTTGGGTCTTCATATCTCTGCAGTGCGAACATAATAATTCAAAGATACAAAATTTAGTCTTTCAGATGAAGAAACTGCTTCATTCAGTGATCAACATGAAGTCTTTAAGTGGAGAAGTGCATGTGATTGTTAATAATCAGCTGAATTTACTTTTTGAATTAATTTCAGTGTTTTCTTAAGCATTACAAAATTAGGAAGTACTAAAAGTAGGGTTTTCTTGGGGTCTTGAATAAAAAGGCTACAGAACAGTTGCTAGGGACAGCAGTAAAGTAAGGTTTATACATACATCAGGTGCAGGTTCAGAGATGAAAGGATTAGGATGTCATCACAGACTAGATAATTTGATTTATCCATATACAGTGCAGAGCTGAATGTCAGAGAACAGAACCTGTTTACTACAGTGTTATGTTGGCTAAAATTTATTTTCAAGTAGAATTAGGTAACTGGTGTACAGTGATGCTAGGTTTTAAAATCTGGTTTAGGGTTCAAGATACTATAGGCTGAATTCTGCAGAGCCATAAGAACTGCAGTGTAAAAGGCAACAATGATGAGAACAATTATTTTATGTACCTCTTGCACTGGTTAAAGTGACTGGCATATATATGGAGGAGAACAGCTAAAAGTACATAACTTGTGTTTAATTCTTTGGTGGAGAGAGGTAGCTACACTGAGATTATAGATAGGGTTGGATTAAGGTTTGCAACAGCATAGATGTTTTTTTCCCCTGCATCAGCAAGAAAACCTATCTTTAAAAATAGACCTGCCACGTCTGTCGCAGCACTATCAAACTATCACGCTGCAACAAGGCTTTCCCACACAAGGTTCCAAAAGTTCATCTACTGTCTGTGCTGCTTCTTCTTCCTCTTCAGGCCACTCCACCCTGCTTCTTGCCTCTGCTGCGTGCGGGTTCCTGGCTTCTCCAGCCAACCTCTCATCATTCAGGCCCCCTTCTTCTCTCAGCTTCTCCCTGAGCCTCTCCTCATCTCTCCTGCATCCCTGGGCTCTTCTTCATCCAGCCTCCTCTCTCTTCACCCAGTGCTCCCTCCCTCCCAGGCTCCTCAGTGCTATTTAGCTACTTAGCCCAAACAAGCCACAGCTGTACATTATCCACATCAGCCAACCCAC
>JAVJGI010000001.1:56675256-56720743 GCA_035590275.1 Ibycter americanus
AGCCAACCCACCACCCCAGAAGCAAGCCCACAACTGCATATTATCAATGTTAATTAACCCTCTACAGTTCCTCTACACATGTCTACCCACATCACCCTGAAACTATTTCCTCCTACTGGATTCCTGCTTTGTCTTAATCTTATGATGTTTCAGGATCTTGCAACAAGATTAGATCATCTGCCTTTACTGTCCCATTTTCTGTAGATCTGAGAGAGCAGATCTATACGTGTTCTACTTTGGATCAATGTTTAGTATGCTTTTGGAAAAAATCTCCCAGCTGATCCCACTTACTATGCTTGAGCTCATAGTCTCGAGCTGCCTCAGGGTGCCTGAACTGGATTCCTCTCCAAAAAGCCTACGTAACAGATATGCTCCAAGAGCTCACCCAATGCACTCTAACTGCAAATGGGCATTCAGTCCTTGGAGCCAGGCTAGAGCTAGCCCACAAAACAAAATAAAACAAAATTTAAAAAAAGAAAAATTTGATGCATGTATACTGTCGATGTCAGGTTTTCAACACAAGTTATGTTACTGTACAAAACTGCTCCCATTTATTTGCACTGCTACACAGGTTGTACAGTGCAAGTTATACAGATGAAGCCATACATGACTACACTCTTCAGACTCTTCAGTCTTGTCGCTTCCCAAAAATCAAAGAGAGCATTCTTTTAGAAACTTAGTACCCTGTCCCCCGCACAACACCACCACCACCCCCCCTTTTTTTTTCCATTTTTTTTAGGTGGAATATTTTCTGTGAGGAAAGGATTGCAATAATAAAAGTATAAAATGTAATTTTTCTTTGCCCAGCATTAAAAAATCACAAGTTAGACCTCTGGAGACTGGATTAAAATCAGCTGATTAAATAATAATTATCAGGATGGAATGGCAGCGGTGTCACTGATCTTATTGTAATTAATTCTGTAGAGTTCATGTTATGAAATTTTCCTTATTGCTCTCCAAGCTAAAAATAAGAAAATCTGCAAATCGGATGCAGCATTAGGCTCTCAGCAGCTGGGGAGTTCACTGGAAAACACCAAATACCGTTACTTTCATAATTACCATGAAAAAATTACTTTTGTATTGCTGATGACCTTAGTACTATCACTGGTGAATTTTTTAGTTTATTTCTTAGAACAATGGTGAAGACACTGAACAATTAACACTATACCTTTTAGTGTTTCTCTGACCTTATCATACATGGCTTTCAAACCTTCAGCTACTTGAGGTATCAAAGTATAGATGTAAAATTTCAGGTGAAAATCAATAACTACTTTTTATTTATATGAGAAAAATTGCACTTTTGCTATAAAGCTGATTTGTGTTTGTGGAAGCTGCATGAAGAGGGAAAAAGAAGGCAACCTGTTGTGGTTAAGAGATGTGAATTATATGAAAGTGCTTGAACACTGTTGTGTTAGTGTTGCTACATGACTTAAAAACAGCACATGGATGAGTACTTTCAAGTGTTTAGTAAGAAAGCACAGTAAATAATTTATCACTGTCTCTTTTCAAATCCCTTGGAACCGTATTTAGTAAAAAACTTTACTGATATGAAATACTTGAATTCAAGTCACTCAGTATACCATATTCCTCTTACCGTCTTGCACAATACTGTTCAAAGTTTGAGCTATGGTCATGATGTGCTTTTTTAACGTCTTCACGTAGACGTCAATAGCTATCCATCATAAATTATGGTCTACAAGGTGGTTTTCTTTCAGTATCTTTTACTATTTGATTCCAGGGTAACATAGCGGGTATGGAGTTGGAAGAACAGCTCTACATTCTTGCAAAGAACATGCTGCAGATAATTCATGTCATGCCATGCAAACTTATCCTGGAATTCCTTGCTGGTGTCTGGAAAAATCAAGAATAAAAATCACAGTGCAAGACTTCTGTCAAATCAATCAGCATCTCTTTCCATTTCCTTCTACCTCTTAGCTCTGCACTGGACAACTCATTCCTACAGTTGGCTGAGAGTTGAATATCATAGATATTGAATCCAAACTTTCTAAACCCACAGTTGTAACAATGAACAGTAATAATAACAACAATAGTAACTGTAACACAGACCAGCCTATATTATTATCGTTCCTCTGTTCCCCACCAACCACAAGAAACAAGTCCTAGAACATCAGTTGAACTAGATCACCCAACATGGCTTCTAGAAACCTTACTTTCATCTTCAATTCCAAGACATACATTTGGGATCTTAAACTAAATTGGCCTAGATAGGTTTTTCCCCTCAAAAATGGCTCATTTGTTATGGGATGCAGAACAATGAGATCTCTTCTTTCTGAGTAACAAATAGATGTACACTACCTTTTATCTTTCAGGTCACCACAGTTGACCAGCTCTGAAATGATCAAAACTGTATTGAGTTTAACATTTACTTTTAATTTCATTGCAGCTGATTTGGGGGGCACCTTGTCGTCAAAACGCAATCCAGATTGAGGGGGGTTTGGTGTTTTTTTACTTCTCTTTCTCTTCAGTGATACTTCTCAGTTTGTCTGGAAGCTTTTCTCTCCTTATCTAGTTATCTCTCAGTTACAACAAGACTTCTAGAAGTTATTTTCATGCCACTGTGGAGCCCCTGAGTCTTCTTTTAATTTACTTTACCTAGCAGAGGGTTGTATCAGCACTACCACAACTATTTCCAGCTTGTTTAAAGAGAAATGCCAGCTCACTGTGTCTTTCTTCTCACTCTTTGAAAATGGATCTGTGTTTCTAGTTCCTTTCAAGCCTGAAGACTCGTCCAAAATAGAGAGGTTTTGAGATGCTGTAATTATACATAAGGGTTAATGAAGAAATTTACTTTTCCCCAATACCATCTCCCTTATTTGAAACATGTGTAAAGTAGGTCTCATTTTCCTGAACACAAAAGTAGAGGTCAGTTGGGTATTTGCAGCTCAGCACACCTTTCAGCAAACAGCCCCCAACTTCACCTAAATCCCAACTTAAATGATATTTAGGTGTCCAAAAAGCCCCAAATAATGAATCAGTGTATCTTAACTTCCAGGACTTTAGCAGTAAATGTGACTATATTAGATGTTTGTTAGTTAAGTTCCTGGCTACTTACTTTGTTACCCCCACATTATCAAAACTTCCAATTTTGTGCAGGCAGGACAGACTTTCTTGCCTAGTGCTCAGTTGCATTAATTTAGGTGGAGATCTCAAATTATATCAAAATTGGTTGGTGGTAGTAACAATAAACATTGTTGTTCACTGCTTGTGATGCTTGTGGTATGTAGTCAAGCAATCCGTGATTTGATTTCTAACATCTATTCAACTGGACAGAGATTGAATATACAGAATATTAAATTAAAAATAATTTCCTGGGAAGGGGAATCAAACACAAAATTCTCATTAATGTTTTTAGAAATACTGCTTTCTGCAAGATCTCTAAAAGGGGTTCAAAATCAAATTTTCATAATTCCTGCACTTTCTTTTAAAACACACAGAAAATTGTCAATGCTGTTCATTAAAACCAAAAATTGTAAATCTTGAGTCAAAATTACATGACTACAGGCAATGCAGAATCAAATTACTCACTGGAGCTAGCCAGGTTGTAAAAACCTGCATATGTGAGTGGGTTAATGGCACCCTGACTATCACAGTCTTATGTTTGCAGAAAGTGAACAGTTTAGACGTTACTTACTCGCATGTATGAACAAATAAGTATAACCAGTGCTTGAAGGAAGCATAACATTTAATTATGATTTTAATATTCTCCATACAAAATAATTAGCATTAGTTTACCAAACTTTGGTGTTATTTTAATGCATTTTAATTCTTTTAATTGATAGTTCATATCCAGGTTAGGACAGTGAGTTAGGGAAAAGAACGATTGCAGACCTGCTACGGGTTAGAACCTTCTGCCATATGGTTGCATGGATATTGCGGTAGACAGGCAGCCCGATGATAATGAGACATCGATTTAAAGCATTAACAAACACGTTTTCAAACATATTTATGGCAACATAGCTAAGTCCTAGATGTATTTATAGCAATATTCATGCACATTGTTTAAAGGCATTATGGTCCAGTGCCCGAGGTAATTATGCTCTATTGCCATGAAAAGAGAATGGATGATCTAAAAGTTTAAGATATCATCTTCCAATTGGTAACAAATAAAACATTGTAAACTAAGTTCATAAAAACTCAGAGGATCAACAATGTTAAGTGCAATACATAATTTTTAAATTCAGTACTCTCCAATTTCTGTACTAAAGAGGATGAAGTGTTTACTGTTAATCCAGTGAGAATAAATGGCTGGTTTTTAGATAAGAAGTGGAATTCAATAGTATATGTTCAACTCTTTATTTTCAAAACAAAACTGGACATCAGGAAATTGATGCTGTCTGTTATTACTGTCTAATTATTTTCTCTGGATTTTAGGGCATTTGGGGAAAACGTGGTGGCAAGGGAACTCAGCAAAAACACAGCTGGATTATGTGAGTTTTTCTTTGATTTGCTTTTCTAATCCATCCATGGGTGGTAGCAATTAGAGCATTATGAAAGATATTATTTTGGTATCCGTTCTACTACTATGAACACAACCTACCTAATATACAATATTTCATTTATAGCATGTTATTTTGTTGATGATTGTGCAAGTATCATAATGTAATGAAATGCAAAACTTCCTGAAACTTTCAATTCATTAATAAATCAGTACGAGATCTGACAAAAAGATTCCTCAGTACTTTATTCTTCCTCATCTGACATATAAGATCAGCCTTTTCAAGCCTGTGTTTATACGCATACGTCTTTCCTTATGTGTGAGTGGTAATGAATTCAAAGGCTCATATTGCTACTTTCATCAACTGATTTCTCCAGCAGGACAAATAGGAGAACAAGCAGAAAATTATATACATTTTTCTACTTCACACTTGTTAGCATACTAATGATGTGAAGCTGTCAAAGCTACCAGCATCTCAACTTGCTAATGATTTCTTGTACCTGGGCTTGGACAAAAAGGATAAGCAAACAAGCTGAAACTCCAGTTTCCAAGGAGACAACCTCAGAAACATGTTAGAAATATTTAAGCAGGTACAACATGTCTCCAAGAACTGGAGATTTTTTTTCCTTGCACAGTGACATATATAAGCTATTTGAAGAGGAATCTGTGCACTCCAGACTCCATTCTGAAGCTGATGTCTTGTGAGTTAGTGTGGCTTGCAAGCCACAAGGCTTGCATGGGGCAATAATTCCCCTGGATTTTAATGCTATGGTTCAGATGGTTATCAGTCACAGGCACTGAGCAGAACTATCTTCTGTGCATACTTATCTGTGTAGCGCTCTGTCTAGCTCACCGTGTATTCGTTTTGCAGCTTTAATTATGGCCACAAGAAAGCATGTCCTCTTCACTTAAACTAACCTGTGTGAAACATTCTGTGCTAAGTTACACTGTGCCTCAAAATAGAACCAGACTGTAGAGGGATGCTGGAAAAACATTTGATGATGCTTGAGGAGAACAGCAGGTCCCCTAGGATTCTCTTTCCTCAAGTCAAGATGTTGCATGTAAGAAGTTTTTTTAGAGTACTAGATCCTGCTTTTCCATTCTCATGTTGTCACGAGCACCTGTTGTTTCCTGCTAGCCTGCTTTACAACTGATGTTCCAAAATATAGTCTGTAATGAAAACTTCCGAACTATTGTTCCACACAGATGCTTTTCCAATTTTTGCTGTGCTCAAGGGAGATGTAAAGAGAAGAAGAGCTAGCTTCCTTCCAATTATTCAGTGAATAAAAAAATTAAAAAAAAAAAAAAGAAAAAAAAAGAAAAAAGAAAAAAAGGTGAAGGACCAATATGTTTAATTCACTTTTAAGCATCTGCACTGGCATCAGTAAGTTTGGCACTTCTGTGGATCAGATCTTAGTTTTCACAAAGCTTAGCTCACATAAGCAATTCTACTGTAGTTACTTTTCCAGTATGTAAATATTTCAAAAAGTAAATAGATTAAGCATGTCTTTACTAGCCTCTTCCAGAGACTTTTTCATTTTTGATCTTGGATACAGAAAACAACAAAAAGCTCTGACAATAACCAAAAAGAGCTAAACAGAAAGTGTCACTGATCAAAGAAAATCTTATTGCAGAAACAGGGAAAGAGACCATGTAGTGTTTAAGACTGTTCATTTCACAGAGCAAAACTCACAAAGCAAACACCTACCTCTTAATTACCACCACTGTATGAGAGGAAGTGTCTGCTTTTTCAGCAGATATTTCACTTGAAAGATTCATTACAGCAATTGAAACAGCATTTAATTTTAATACCTTCAGAACACAAGGGCAGATGGGATGGCATTCAAAGAAAATTGCAATTAATAGGTGTAAGAGAGTCATTTTTAGTAAAAGACAGAATTAAATAGGTCTACATTAGGCACTTGGTTGGACGTGTTTTTAGAGTTGTCTGGAAAATGGGAGATTAGTTCCACACAGAAAGCAAACAAGAAAAAGAAGACCTAAAAATTGAAACTTGCTGGAGCTCAACTATTCATGAATAAGAGTTCTGACAGTAAAATCATAGCTAGAATATCTGTGATTTCTCACCACAGAAAAGTACTGACTTTTCCTTAAACATCTCTTTGTATAATGCAGAGATTATAAAAAAGGTTTATCAGGGTTTATGATGGGGAAATGTTGCACAATATCTTACCCAGACAGCATAAATCTTTCTTAACGCTTTTAAATATAATAAATAATATGGAAAAGACTGTCCTAATTATAGGGTCACTGATGGTGAAATTCAGTTTGCAAATGAGTAATCTAAACTTAAGTGCCTATCTTTAGGTGTCCACGTATGGGGTAGGTATACTTTTCTGTGTTCCCTATGGTCAATGGAGGTCAAAGTCTTAATTTAGCTGCTCGCCTACAGGCTTTTTACTGCAATTTGGGAGGCCTTTCCCTTCAGCTCTTGCTCCAGAAGGGCAGATTTCTCCCAGAGGTTATGTCCTAACTGCCAGTGCTGTAGAAATGTCTCATATAATCTTTAGGTAACCCCAGACCTTAAAGACATGGACTCTAGAGAGCTATTCAGCTTAGGGAACTTGGGAACACAGTTCAGTTGCTTGAGCACTGGCAACATTTGAAATGCCCTACAATACATCATATGTTTGCACAGGGCTGACATTTGAGATACATGATATACGACCTATAGAAAAATAATTGGTTTCTGGACCAGCTGTGAGAGGCCAAACTGGACAGTGTAAGTTATCTAAAATGGTATCTAAACAGCTGAATCCTTCTCTAGGTTAGGTGACTAGCTCTCCTCGCTCTCCTAATTGCTTTGCTTGTATCTTACTTGACTGTGGTGAGAATTTAGTACACAACTTAAGTGTAGCTACCTACGTTTAGGTGTTTTGATTTTAAACTGAATTCATCCTCCAGTGCTGAATCTCACTTTAAGAGATATGACAAGAGTTAAACATCAAACTAAAAATTTTCTGTTGCTTAGATACTAATGGTCATTCTTTAGCTTGTATTAATTTGCAAGAAGAGTTTTGTTCTGAGCAAAATTATTTGTCTGTCTGTTTGTCTATTTATTTTTAAAGACTTTTAAATAGTTTAAAGAAAGAAAAAAAAGTTTTCCAAAGCCTAAAATAAACACAGCTAATAGGGAACATAAATTTAAAGTAGAAAATTTGAAATAAAAGGTAGGACTTGTTCATGGACTCCAAAAACACAGTTCCAAAACACTAAGAAACTTATGCTGGGCAGTGATCAAAAGCTTATATGAAATACTAATAACAATAACAACAATAACAACAACAATAAATATTAGGATGTACCAAAGGTTAAGGAAATGGCAAATGGTGTCAGTTACAATTTAAGACATGTATATGGCTGATAAGGGAAGCCAGAGGAGCCAACAGGTATCAGTAGTGGATAGCATTAAGGCTGTAAGTAATTTAAAACAGAAGTATTGCAGTCAGGTAGAGGGCTATAGCTAAATGCTGATGAAAAAAATTGCGAAAGGTGACAAAACTAAGTATAAAGTTTTGACAGATAGTTCTCCATATTTAGAAGAATGTGGGAAGACACATACACTCCATCTGATGAGGACAGAATTTACCAATTTTGACAAAGGAGGATGTGAGGGAAAGTATGTTAAAAATAAATATTTCCAAATCATTGAGCCCAAAGTACTTCCAAATCAAAGCATTAAACGAACTAGTTGCGCTAGCCATGCCAGGAACTGTGTTCATGTTTGGCAAACCTTGGAAAAATGCTAACAGACTGGAAGACTAAAGTGGAAACAAAGAATGACACAAAAAGAGGTCATCTGATAGTGATGAAATGATTAACCTTGAGCCCTATAAATAAAGAAGCAGAAGATAAAACTTTACAAGATAGTTTCATGGAACTTTGTTCCTGTTTGATAAAATACTTTACTTCCTTTTCATGAGATTACATTTGAATAATGAAGATGCACATGCTGGCATTGCACTTGAATTTCTCGAAGAATTTGCCATAGGGACATACAGCATAGATTTTCAAGTAGACTGCATTTTAGCTGAGGAATAAAGAGATGATTTAAACGTTTTCTGGGTAAGCTTCCATATTTCAAAGGCTGATTTTTTTTTTTATAAAGACAAAGGCAAGATATTAATATAAAGTGATCAAAATTACCTTGTTAAATGGTCTCAATGCACTAAAATGTGTTTTCATACATTCAGAGGCAAGGTAATAGTTCAGAGCTTCAATGATAAAGATGGTATCAGCAGGAGGGAAATTCAGTCTTTGAAAGTAAAGATCTGAGGAAAACTTGGTATCAACATTTATGACTAGCAAAAGACAAACTGTAATGTCAAAAATATTTCCGTGATTCTTTGGTATAGAAGAGTGTAGCAGAATAGGCAGATCTTGACTGTACATACCATTAGTGAAATACACCTAGTATGCCTACTTCAAACACAGATATAGGAGAACACGTTTCAAGGAAAGCTAACATATGATCCGGGAGACAGGAAAAAAAATAATCACATTCAAATAGAAGGCTTAAACATGGGACTTCAACATGGAAGAGAGACAAATTACTAAAAGGCTTTTCAGTCTTGTTTAGAAATGTACAAAATGAAAAAACTGGCTAGAGAGGTGTCATGTTAAAAGGGGCTTTCCTCCAACCCTTTATATTTGACCAGCCTGTCAGTTTCCCAAGAAAGATGAGACCCTTGTGTCTGACCAGCCCGTCCACTACCTGCGTTTTAACAGCCCACTGTATTGGAGGGTGATTCGACTAACCTGTTCAGGGACCCCCACTGACAGCATCACTGAGTCAAATCCTTTGTAACAACTAGTCAAACCTCTGGAGACTTATACAAAATGAACTTCAGCTGAAGATTTTTATTATACTAAATGCAAGTTCGTGACAGGATAAGGTTCAACGATTGCCAGTGATAATACACTGGCTGTGAAACAAGCTTCAAACAATACACCTAATAACAGCCGGCAGGAGTTAGTCATAGAATAAAGTTCTTACCCAATAGGCACCCCCAGGGGGGAGAAGAGACGTTCAGCCCGTTGACTGATCCCAGAAGTTACGATGGAGTCTTCCCTAAATTCTCCCTGAATATACATTGCATTGTCATTATCATGCACAGGACTGGTTATAAGTTTCTCACTTCTAATGTAAATTAGTACACATTCTCAGATAGTACTACTGAAGCTTTTTACTAACTACTCATGCTCCCCAAGTGGGGTATTCCCTCTTTTGGAGGAGCTGTTTGAGTTGGAGGTCACGATCTCCCAGTACCACAATTACCTCTGTCTTCCAACTAATTTTCTGTAGATGTCTGTGGACTGCAACACCATATCAGCTTGTTTCCTCTTGTGGCCAGAGCTTTCCTCACTTGAAGGCTTCTTTCTGCATAACCTAGATAACGGTGTTCTTTTCACCATCCATTCTTTTTTTCCTGTCCTTCCCAAGGCTGACTCCCTTGATTAGAAGTCCCTTCATCCATAACAACTTTAGAGAGTCAGCTTGATTTAAACTTTGTGCAGAGATTGATTTAACATATAGTTAAACACTAAATTAGAGTTTGGTAATTCAGGAGTTTAGATAACATTTCCCCCCTCTTGGACTTCTTTCAGTCCAAGACCAGTCCATTTTCTTTACATTTAGGTGAAGCTTGAGTGACTCTAGTCATACATATTGTTGATACTAACTGGTATTGTGTGCCCAGTGAGGTGTAGTAGTACCTTGGAGGCAGGTAACTTTGGGAGGGAGGTGTGCGTTAGTATTACAATGAGATTATTTCATCTGAGGGAAGTAATTTCACCACAATGGTCGGCTCAGCAGCAGACATCTCATACATTCTTCATCTGACAACTGCTATGCAGCTTATCAGCTGTGTGGTACTATCAAGTTCCTATTCTGCAGGGAGCACGACAGAGCATGGCCGCGGTGTCTCCTCTCCACTCCACCCTGTGTGACTCCTATCAGCATGTGCTGAGCTGGCAGAGTGTGTTGCTTAGGGAGCCGTGGTAAAGTAGATTCCGTGCATGTCAACCATCCTGAAAGAAATAACTGTGTTTGACCCTAAAAAGCTTTCTCTAATGTTACGTTTCTATTATGTCCGTTTTCTCTAATTCCCCCACAAAGTAATTTTCCCACAAGAGTGAAGTTAAATAAATGGAGTTTTAAAACAAATGTTGTTTCCTGGCAGCGACAGCAATTACCATGGGGATAGGGTAAGAATTATCCACCTTAAAGTGATTGCCTCTAAAGTGAGGTCTGGTATGGGTAGACAAAGATTTGCTTTAACAGTTTCACAAAGAAATGTTAGTGCCCCTGTATGTGTGGTCTGAGTTAGATAAACATGAAGACAGTGGCAAACCTCAAAATTTCTGACTTTAGGAAACTTTCTGTTTGTTTCTTTCCTCTTTGGGTCGTAGGAAGAAGAAAATTACTTGTGTTGTCCTCCATACACTAATGATCCTTGACTTTCCTGATTAGGGCACTGACTTTAAGTGAACCTCATATTTCAGGACTTCAGCTCTTCAGTTTCAATAATTAAATAAAAATATTTTCCCTAGTGTATAGTTGATTGTATATGCTACTGTTCTTTTGAGGTTTTTTTCTTTTTATTGAGCAGCAAGAATAATTTGGCCATAGTTGGTGGTGATACAAGAAATAGTGATACCAGGTTTGCGTCCTGCCCACATGCCTGAAGGTTTAAGAGGTGTCACATTCAGGACTAGGACATTTTTCTACAGAGTACTCTTGATGGGTTTTTTTCCTACCCATTCACCTATTGAATAGGACATAGTTAATCTCCCAGAATTATCATGCTGTTCTTTATTAGTGCAGGTATTAAGACAGTGACATCTTAGTCACTCCTGTTCCCTGTCAAACCAGTTAGGTCCCCTGAGGACTAGTACAGTTTACTCTATGTACAATCACTTGCTTTGCCATAAGGGGATCTCTGTGAAAAATCAGAACAAACTATCCAATCAACATTTGTGCTTTCATTTTAGTAAAAAAAAAAAAAAATAAAAAGTAGAGCTGTAAAAATTGAAATATTTGATATAAGAATTATTTAGCTGTAGGATGATTATTATTTCTTTGCAACAGTGCTTCAATGACTGTGATAGATGCTTTCCAGTATTACTGTTTATGGGTGTTTCTATATAGAGAAAGATATGTAGCACTAAAACATTTTTCATTCTTGCTAATAACAAAGGCATAACAAGATCCAGCGACTGGAAGTTAAGTGTGTCATTTTCAGTCTTGAAATTAAGATGGAGTTCCTAGCAGTGAGGTTAATTAAACATTGAACTAACTTACCAAGAGAGGTAGTAGATTCAGCAACATTTGCTATTTTTTTAAGAATGTAATTAGATGCGTTCATTCCTAAATGACATGTTTTTCATACAGTCTGTGGGAAGAGCTGGTGGTCAGGGATTGTCTCCTCTGTCACTGGTGTCTGTGAGGGTTTTGTGTTGCCTTAATCATTTTTCTCCTTCAAAGGCAGGTGAAGGCAGAGAGGGTGGAACAACAGAGAACATCATCAACCCTTCCTTGATCTGTGAAGAGACAATGAGTGTCACAGCACTACAAAACTATCAAGCTGCAACAAGGCTTTTACTGCTGCATCCTCTTCAGGCTAGTCTACTGTGCTTCTTGCCTCTTCTTTGTCTGGTCTGGTCTCCTCTCACTCTCTCTTCACCCAGTGCCCTCTCTTCCACCAGTGCTCCTTCTCTTCCAGGCTCCTCAGTGCTATTTAGCTACTTAGCAGGAACAAGCCACAGCTGTACATTATCCACATCAGCCAACCCACCACCCCTGAAGCAAGCCCACAACTGTATATAATAAATGTTAATTAACCCTCTACAACTGAGTACATTGTGAATCTGTTTATGACTGAGTACTGGTATGGTATTAGGATCCCACTGTGCCAGGTATCACTCAGCTGTACAGTAGGACCTTCTACAGAGCTTGGAATTTAAATGGATAAGCAAAGGCTTGGGAGGAGAGTTACAGCTTGGTAAAGTGAGGAGCTGAAAGTACCATTTTAGAGCCACAAATTAGTGTTTTCAGAGTGTTGATAGTTTGGTTAGGAATTCTGCAGGGAGGGGATTTGCTAAGGCAGGAAAACAAAATATTGGGCTTGATCACAAAAATAAAAAAGAGATTGAGGAGGGAGCTAGACCAAACAAATAGGGAATGCTTTTCTAAGTGAATGCTGCAGAAGATGGGGTGGGGGCAGACTTGCAAGGTCCAGTGTCTCTAGTTTTGTTGGTTTAAGCTTCCATCTGCCTATGGCAAATATGTTCCCTTCTGAGCTCATACAGGCAGTACTGATTAGGCCTTGAACCCCTAAGGTGGGTAAAACTCCCCAGCGTGAGGAAGGGTGGTGTGATCCTCATCTGCTCTGTGCTTGCCCTCTCCATCCACAGGATAGGCTTGAACAAGTCTTGCTAATAGCTGTCCCTACTCCTTGAATTGGAAAAATCGCTAAGTTCTGCAGACATGTAGCTTGCTACAGCTATTTATTTGTCTTATTTAGTACCATGAACTGTATTCAACACTTCTTACCTTTGTTTGTAGCAGAATCTCTGCAAACTGTGTTGCCATGGAAATGTGATTTGCTAGTCTCTTCCAAGAGTGTGTGCTTGGGGAGAGCTAGTGAGCTGCAACTTTCTAACAAATAGACTTCCAAACAGTACAGGTGAAGCTACCAAAAAATCCTTAGTTATTTGTATGAAAATATGAAAATTCTGAGCATGATTGAGGTAAGTGACTGAAGTCATGATGGCCAGTTGCCAGACCACGGCTGGAATTCTGTACATCACTCAGGCATTAACAGGAACTGAGGGTCCCTGTTCCCTTTTGAAAATAATTACTCAGATACAGGAGTAACATAGGCTCATTATTAGGAGCTTGGGTCTCTTTCCACCACTGCAGCAAACAAGCTATTGTGAGGAAACCTGTGTGTACAGTGTCAGGGACATTCAAACATGAACTAAATGACAAATACTGACGAGGCTTCCTTTGAAATCCCATATAGAAGCATCCTTCAAGTCAGTGAGAAAGGAAGGGTTTGCTTCTGTAAGTGTTTTGAACATCAGACCTCTATTCATAAATCATGCTGGAGTATTTTAATGTGGGGCCTATAGGCTTCTTCCAGAACTAGTTAGCCTCCTTCCATTTACCGAGTAACAATATCAACTATGATGCTAAGGCAAAGCTATAAAATGGGCTTTATATAATCTTTGTTAACTCTTCCAAAAACTTTTCAGTCTGTTATCAGTTATGTAAACCTTCATGTTGCAGAAGAATTATTTTCATTTATTCAGCTAACTACTCAGTAGTGGTTGTGAAATTTATTTTGCGGAATGCGATACAGTTAGTTACCAGGGCTGTTGGTGCCTCTAGACAGCTGAATTTGTCTTTGGAACTTCCTTCCTCAGCTTTTGGTTCCTTTACAGTCTCTTATTTTAAATTCTTGACCTTTTCAATTTGCAAGAATTCATCTTTTTTTTAGCTTTTGAGACTTTTTACTGGGATGTGAGAGGAACATCACAGTATAGTTCCTTACTGGGAATCTCTCAGACACTTTCTGAAAGGCTGAATTTAAATTACTATTTTTGTCTCCCTCACAGCATTTGGGAGTTTTCCTTGGCAGCCATAAAATGCAACATGATGCATAGCCATGTAAAATAAAAAATCCATATGTTTTCCATAAGGCTTTGTATTTTGCTCATGTTTGTCTTGCTTCTTAAATTGATTTTAACTTCTATTACAAAACTCAATTGTTACATGTCATGATTCATGCTGGCTTATGAATACCTTTGTATAATAAAGCCCTTTAAAGATGTAAAACCATTTTCTTCGGTTTGCAGTACTTCACTTCCATTTTTCTTTTTAACAGAAGGAACTGGGTTTTTTTCAAATGCCTTTATTAACGTTATTGTCATCATCTCACATGTATCTCCAGGTTAAGACTACAGGGTGCTATGCAGCTGCTGGGTGGCTGACATGAACTCAGGGATCTAAGCGTCACTCACGCAGAAGCTGTCAAGCAGCGCACTCAGCCGTCTATGTATTCTGTGGGCTGCAGACCTCGAATTTAGTTTAACTTAGAGAAGTGACAGTAAAATTAGACTACAAAACTCCGTGTTGGTTGTGGTTTTCTTCTACTAGTAAGTTCTGCAGACCGTATGGGAATTCTCCACATTCCTGATCAATAGCAGATGCATATACAGCCACTGCAGTTGCAGTGAGCAGGGAGTCCTCCCTGTTGTGTGAGTTATGTGCATTGATACACACTCCTCATTTCTCCCACCTTGACTGATGATAGAGCCAAATGTTTATCTGAACTGGGAGGTGTAAATGAGCAATTAATATGACTGTAGGCATTGAGCCTACAATAAGCCATGCTGTCAGCCATGAGCAGAAAAATGAAACAATGGTAGGAATTTGGTAATCATGGTTTTTTCTCTGTCTACTGTAGGAGACAAGTGACACCTTGAATGTGCCATATATGAGACAGAACATGGCTTAGAAGTACTTTTTACTTAGAATTATTTCTATACTCTGTACCTAAAGGCATGGCCATAACAGAGTTAGCAAACTGTATTTTTCTCAGCCACTGAAGTTACAGATTGGGAAAACTCTTTGCTGAAGTTAGTTAGTACCAAGAACTCTCCTTGGACAGTTTTAAGGAACAGTTCAGCCTTTTTGCAAAGCAGTGCTGTGTAACTATCCCTAGGCCTCTTGAGTGAAAAAGAGAGAGACCATGCTCCAACAATTATACATTTTATTAGTGTGTTTACAAAATCAATGTCTATGACAAAACCATATTCTATAACTTCCATAAAATTATTGTGGATCTGCAAGCACTGAGGAGCCATCATACCAGGTGTTCATAAAAAAGGTGGTTTTTCATCCCAGCAATTTTTCACTGCAAAATGGCTCAGAAAAAGAGTGTGCATAGGAGGTTCATTATGAAATACCAGTGCAAGGGCTAGGTTTAGTTCCTGCTCAAAGAAACAACAGAAACTCCAGGGAAGCAGAGAGAGTAATAAAGCCAAGAAAGCATAACCTTAGTCATCAACATAACCTTAAAAAATATGACACAAAAAGACCCCACAAAACTCCTACCTACAAATAAAACTTTTGTCCAAAGCACTCGCTAGGCAGAGGCTTTAATTACAAGCCAGGAAGTTTCTTCTGCCTGTAGATTTCTCCTGATCTTGAGGAAACTAGACTTGTGAACGAACTTTATTTTATGAAGGAAATGTCTGATTTTTTCTCCTGAAGGAAAGAAACAGCCTGCAAGACATCCTTCTTGAGGTCATCTCAGTTATTGAGATGCAAAGATCCAGTTTCTTGAGTGAAAGCCTGCACTAGCTCTATGCCAAATTCAGAGCAACTATAAAGGTTTAGAGCTTCAGAAATGTCAGTGAACTTGCCCACTTTACCCTGTCAGTCAGCTTGATCCACTCAAAGGCAGTACCTTAAAAGAACAGTAAAAAATAATTCAGAACATGGACCAATGTTGCTTATTCAATTTTATCTGATGTATTTTCTACCTTTTTCTGAGACCAGAACATCACTGCTGCTTCTTGAGGTGTGCTGGTTTTCTCTGGGGTAGAGTCAGTTTTCTTCGTTGTGCATGGTATGGGGCTGTGTTTTGGACTTGTGCTGGAAACAGTGTTGATAACACAGGGATGTTGTATTTACTGCTCAGCAGCGCTGACACAGAGCCAAGGCCTTTCTGCCCCTCACCCACCCCAGCAGCGAGCAGGCTAGGGGGGCATAAGGAGCTGGCAGGGGGCACAGCCAGGACAGCTGACCCCAGCTGACCAAAGGGACATTCCATACCATATAACGCCATTGCTCAGCATATAGAGCTGGGGGAAGGTAGGCTGGAGGGCTGCTGCCTGGGGACTGGCTGAGCGTTGATCGGTTGGTGGTAAGCAATTCTTTTCATTTGCAGCACTTGTCTTTCTGGGGTTTTATTTCTTTTTCTTTGTTATTTTCCTTTCTATTAAAAATTTTTTATTATTGTTATTATTATTATTATTATTGTTGTTGTTGTTATATTTCAATTATTAAATTGTTCTTATCTCAGCCCATGAGTTCTCTCATTTTTTCCCTTCCAATTCTCTTCCCCTATCCTGCTGGGGGGGCAGGGAGTAGGGTGGGACACAGAATGAGTGGCTGTGTGGTTCTTAGTTGCTGACTCAGGTTAAATCACAGCATGAGGGAAAAGATGAACTTTCACTTAAAGACAGTGGGGAAGTTCTAATAGAAAATACTTTAAGGTGACAGCTATAGCTTCTCAAGTGGACTAGCTGATAGCACATTATTCTATTACGGAGCAGAGGTAATTCTGGCACTGGTCCTAGCATTCCTATTCCCAAGGCTGCCAGCTTGTGCCACTACATTACTTAGCAACCATATGAAATGACAGGGATGTAAAAGAGCAAACCATGTTAACTCAAAATGATTGGGAGGGTGAGAAAATTCCTGTCAGCTCCAAGGCACTCCAAAGGCCAGCAGGAAGGATGCAAGAGGAATATGAAAGATGACTTGCATTCTAGGGCTTCCCCAGCATGCAAAAAGCAGATTATAGCTGACGTTTCCACGCTTTTCTTCAAGTCCATTTACAATAAATATTTAAAAGCAAGAAAAGAAAATTCAAAAAACAAACCCTGAAGGAAAGAGATGGATTTATAATTCATCATAGGACTATATCTTGCACACAGAAGATGTGTGTCCTGAATGTGAATTGACAGTAATTTTTTGCCAAATACAATGCACAGTTGTACAAGAGTGATACTGAAAAACACTTTGTGCTGTTTAGAAAAAAAAAGCTTTGTTTCTTTTAATAGTAAAATTCTTTCTTTTTCTTTACTGTTCTCCTTTTTAGCTTCCTGTGGACCCATGTCTTTTTCCCCTCTCTCTTGTCATAGACATCAGAATGTTCTTAAACTAATCTGAGTGGCCTGTCCTATTGAAAATGATTTTTTTAAACAAAACTTCACTGTTACGTGAATTGAACAATGTGATTAAAAACACTTCTTCAAAGAGTTGTTAATCCACATTTTTCTTCCACTTTCTAAAGTATTTATTTCTATCTAGATATTTGGAAAAAAGATTTTTGTTTTCTTACTGAAGGAATTGTGCTTTGCACTATGGCAATGAATTACTCTCAGATACCAACTTTGCAATTAGAACTAGTTTCCATGACTAGACAACTTTTGAGTGGCTTATTCCTTAGGTAGGTACAGAATCTAATGTAATCTGTAATCTAATCTAAACCACCAAAATCAACAAAAGCAAAAGAGCCCTGAGATAATTTTTGGAGCCATGAACAATGGTAACATATTCAGAGAGGAAAAAGTCCACTTAGGAGGAGATAAATAAAGCTTTTGTATCAATGTTTGGTATAGAAAAACCTGGGGAGATTCCCATGCTAGAATATTTTGGGGGGTTAGATGGGGATTAATGAAGGAGCCACCTGAAACTGAAGTAAAACTACCAGTGGAAGGTGATCATGGTCAGCAGAAGCAGAATAAAGCTAACAAGTGGCCAACGTTGGATGGTATTCACTCACAAGTCCCAAGAGTAACAAAGGATGAAATAGTACAACTGCAGATGTACCATGTATCTCATCTAACTTTTAGCATCTGAAGGTTTGAGAATGACAAATGCGGTGACACTCCTTAAACTGAAACATTTCAAGGGGACCAAGGGAAACGCCAACTTGTAAACCTACAGGAAAATTAATCAAGAGTGTATTGACACTGAATTAGGTAAGACCTGAATAAATGGAAGCTACTTGAGAAGAATCAATATAATTTCCTCAAAGGGAAGGAAACCCTTACAAACCTCTTTGAGTTCTTGTAAGGGTTCAAAACGCTTGTGCATAAGGATAATATATTTGGTATACTTCGCTTGGATTTTTAAAAGGGTTTTCATAAGGTCTCATGCAAAACACTTGTGGGGAAACTGAACAACAGAAGACCCAGGTCCTAACATGGGTAAATAAATGGTTACAAGATAGGAAAGCAGGTAGAAACAAATCATTAAATCCCACATGCAGGAAAGTTGCCAGTGGTATTCCACAGAGACTGGGACTTGTAAGGTTCAACATGCTCATAAGTGACCTGGAAAAGGTAGTGAGCAGTGATGTGACCACGAATGCACACGATATAAGAATTCAAAGGTCAAGGCAGTAAGTACGAAGGCTGACTGTAAAGAATTGCAGCCTGATCTCAAAAAAAGACTAATAAAACAGCAAATAATAATAATAATAAAAAGGTTAGTTCTTTTGGGAGAAATACAACATAATATATAAAGGGGAACACAAACCTAGCTTCATACATGAAATGATAGGGTCTGTGCTGCCTGTTGCCATTGGAGTAAGTCTTTTGTTTGTGACAGATGAAAATATCAGCTCACTGCTTGCTAGGAGTAGAAAAATGAATCATACATTTGACATTATGAGGAAAGGAATAAAGAAACGTAAGAAAGCACCATTATGCCACTGTACAAAATCACAGTTCATGCGCACCCCAGTTAATGTGTGCAGTTCTGGTCTCCTCAAAAATGACACAGAAAAGCTGGCAAAGGTTCACAGAAGGCCAACAATTATGATACAAAATAAGTTCCTTAGAAGGACTAAGAAATTACTTTGGAGGAAATAAGACAAAAATCCTGTGTGATGCAGAGACTGTGGGTAGGGACTGACTGCTCACTGTTTCTTCTAATACAAGAACCAGGTACCATCAAATGAAGATGACAAAAGCCAGGCTCAGAACGAGAAAGAGGTGCTTCTTCACACTGCGGACAGCAGACCTGTGGGATGGTTTGCCAGGGGAATTTTGGAGGCAGAGTATTTACATGTGTTCAGAGTAGACTGGACAAGAATTTTGACAGGAGATTCAGCAAATGTTACTAAACAGACATACTGCATCAGACTCAGAAAATCCTCTGAGCTGAAAATATGGAGAAGCTAGGAGAGCATGGAGAAAGTATCATATATGGTCTTAACCTGTCATCTACTTACAGGCACCATAGGAAACAGAATATTGTCTCCTAGGAAATACTGAGGCTTGATCTGAACTGTACAACCACACATGTTCACACATGCTGCTGATACGGAGTCAGAGGATATAATTTAGATGAGGGCAAGATTAGACACAGCTTGCAGCTATTGGCATAATAGTACCTCAGATTTTTGCCTCTCAAGTCAAAAGAAAATGTTGACAGACTCTGGTTAATGATTTATGTACGTGACTGTAATAAGATTTGGTTGGAAACATTAGACAGCTTTGGAAGACCTCATTGTTATATAGTCTCATGGCTCCACGTTGTTGAATGCATTCAATTATGACAGGCTGAACTCATCTCACCTATCTGTACCAATCTGGAAGTGTATATTCTGCACTGTCACCCAGATTGTCAGGGTGAGAAATGGGAACTCCATAATGTGAGTCATTCCATCTTAAAATAGATGTTGAAGAGCTCATAAGAAAGGAAAGGTCTTGTTAAGTTTAAAAAAACCCAAAACAACAAACACTCTAAACAAGCCACATTTCTGTACTCTAGCTAACAATAATTCTGATTAGAGAATTCGAAGTCAGATATACTGTGTAAAGTCAGATAATCAGCATAGATCATCTGAAGGAAATAATGAAACCAAAAGATTTTCTGACTGCTAAGAATTTGGTCATCTGGCTTGAAAAGTGCTTTTTGTATCTGTGTACGGGTATCAGGCACCTAAACAACAGCCACAGGAAAGCTGGTCTTGATGTATGTAACTAACAACAGCTAGCCGACAGTGAAATTCTATTGTGTTGTTTTCTACAAATGTTCACAATCATTACAAAGGTCTTAAAATCTAAACTTGATTTTCAATACATTTGAAAATGAGATTTACATAAGTGAACAAAATATTTCTGCAACATATTTAAGTCCCAGTGAACCTGAACTGAACAAGCAAGCAAAGTGCACTGCTAATTTGTGGCTTAAGACTTCAGGGATGTAACACAAGGTAAGAATGTAAACTCAGCATTCCCAGACATTTTATTGCTCACAAATAGAGTGTAATAACATTTATAGCGCACTGCATTTATACTGGAATATTGATGCCACTGTAGCTAAGTCTTTATAATCTCTTCTTTTACATCATGAAAACACTTTTTGAGGGGTTAAAATCCATTTCTGAAGCTTCATCCCATTTTAAAGCCTTGTACCCAATGATTTAGCAGAGAAGACAAGTGCTTGCAAATGCTGCTTACCTTTTCATTTATTGTAAGCCTAAAGTGTAGTATCGATTTAAGAGTATATGATTTCCTTGGATACATTACATTAGCAGGGAAAGTGAACAGATGCTTACACTGAAGAGAAGATAATTGCTCAGGTATGTTTAAAGCCTTTCCAGTGAAACTTCTATGCACTTAGAGCTTGTGATTATTAGTCTTTCACCAAATTGACTAAATGTTTCACTATCACTTGTAAAAATTCCAGTACAGCTGGTACTAAAGCTCTGCAGTACCATTGCATTTCTCACTGGTGAGGCTTGCAACCTCATCCAGATAAGGGCTAGAATGTGCCAACAGTAACAGCCACAGCAGTGGCTATTAGTAGCAGTAATGAATACATTATTATTTTACAACTATAAGAGGAACTCAAACAGTGATATGAGAGGGATTTTTTTTTAAGTTTTCATTATTATTATTATTATTATTATTATTATTATTATTATTATTATTTCTATACAAATCACAATGATCTTTTTACCTCTGCAATTAGATTTCTTCACGTCAATTTCATTTTTAAACATCAGTTACTTTTGTTAGCTCTGATTTGTCAGCAGGAATCACCTTCAAACACATGCAGGAGAAACAATGTTGCTTTTGCTTGGACTAGAAATAGAAACTATGTAACTGATGCAGTTTGGTGTGCCTTGTTGTGAACGTCTTGGTTTCTTCTGTGATTTTCAAATGGCAAGAAGATTGCTGTCTCAAGCACAGTTCTTGTTGTTATAGGCAGATCCTAGGAGTAGGTATCTGGTAGTATATCATTACAAATTTACTATAAGCTTAAATATCTAGAGGACAATTCAGATATCTAAACATAAACTTAATAAGGCGTTAGATGCCTTGTGGCATCCCACTTATATTCCAGGTACAAATTTAGGATACCAGTATGCCACAAGGTGTGTGCTTTTGCTGTGCAAGTGTTTGCTATAGCTTAAAAACTTTTATACCACACTAGATGCCCAGGTAACCGTGCGAGCTGTGTCTCGGCATTTGATGAAACGTGTTGTAGTGGCATGAGGTCCACGCACGAAACCCTTTGCTGAGCCAGTGAACAACAGTCACTTGGCAAGTTACTGCTGTCTGGTTTTCAGGTAGGCAATCCAGAGGCAAAAGTAACAGTCAAAACAGCGAAACTTTCACAGCAGCTGCGGGACTCCTCTGAAAGTCAATTAAAAGAAGTGTGTACAAACTTTAATAGGGCTTTTTCTCTGGAAGCGACAACATTTTTACTAATTTAGTTCAGGTGCAAAATGAAATTCAGTGCTGAGTCCCAAAGGGTCAATAGGTCAAGAAAAAAGCTCAGTGTGAAAATAGATATATTTTTTTTGCATTTCAATCTCAAGAAGCTTCTCTTGAATTTGTGGATCTCTAGGCTCTTAGGAATCAAGGCTTGCATAGATTTTTATGAGATATTAGCACAGATACCACAGATAACAGAATAAATTGAGAATGGAAAGCAATCATGAAAACACTGACAAAAAACTCGCTAGTCATAACTGGTTAGGTAAGACTTAGTTCTGAATGTTTATGCAAGCAGCATCAAATACACATTGAGAGAGTAAGTCCCACAGGTGCAAAGCTGGCTGTAAAGGCCCGTAGGATCCAGGTCTGCTGAGCAGATACATTTGGCTTTTAAAAAGTCAGCAGCTAAACCTGACACATGGAAAATCCATGTGACTCAACATTTGCTCAGAAAAAAGAAGAACCACACATGGCAGCTGGTTTCCCAGGCAACTCTGAATCTCTGGGAATATATCCTAAAGAATGATTTTTCTCAAAAGACTTTTTCAGGAGAAAACTATTGTTATGTAATGGTAAGTTACAGAATGCTTTTGTGTTTGAGCTAAATTGGATAATTTCTGCAGTCTCTTCCCAAATGCTTCCCAGATGCTTCTCAAACGAATTAGGTGGGAATGAGCTCCTTATGGGTTTCACATGTTCTTCTGGCTTTTCCAAACTTTTTAGTAGATTTTTATTCCAGTTTGTCTGGTTTTGTTAGGATAAGATTGCCCTCCCTCCACCCTTTCTCCCCTTTGTATTTATGATTGGAAGACACTGTTTCCTAGGGTTTTGGGGGTTTTCCCTTCCCCCAAAACCACTGAGAATGTTTTATCTCACACCTCCAGTGTGACCATGTTTTCCCCAAAGGAAAATATATGAATAAGCACTGGGGAGTGTGGGGGGGGTGGGGTGTGTGTGTGTGCGTGCAGGGAATCACTGAAAGAAACAGTCATTGCTGCTTAAGCACAGGGAGGAAGGTGCTTTGACAGATGAGAATATGTGCTTTTTAAGTTTACTTTCCTTGGCAAAATTTTGCTTGAAGGCTGTCCTTGTTGTTGACAAACAGCAATGGCTATAAGCCAGTTCTTGTTGAAAACTTTAGGTAAAGGTAGAGGTATACACAGACAGAGACACTACACTTGCTATGTAGTTCATGTGCAGTGAATCTGACTTGTCCCCAGAAGACCTGACCAGCAACATCCTATGTTCTTTGATCTGTCCGGCACATTTCATATCTGGGAACACTCATTCTAGACAAGAATTTAAGTGGAAATGGAATTTAACTTATCCAGAACAAGAAAACACTGATGTTGTGGGATAACCCCAGTGAGCAGATAAGCACCACACAGTCGCTTGCTTACTTCCCACCCTCAATGGGACAGGGGAAGAGAAAAGGAAGAACAAAACCAAGAAAACTGGAGAGTCATTATAAAACTAACAGACAAAAAAAAAATTAGTAGTTGTTTAATAAGTGAAGTAAACATGGAAGAAACAAAAGAAAAGAAAACCTGAGATGCAAAGGCAATAACTCACCACCTCCCATGGGAAGCCAGTTCCTGAGAAAGACATGGGTAACCTCCTAAAATGCCCTTTTTTCCCATTTTATTGCTGTGTGACATTATATGGTATGGAATATCTCTTTGATTAGTTCAAATCATCTGCCTTATTGGGTGCCCTCACAGCCTCTTGCACACCCCCAATCTATTCACTGGGGAGGCAGAGTGAGGGTCTTGATGTTGTGCAAAGACTGTTTGGCAAAGGCTAGAACATCATTGTGTTGTCACCACGGTTTTAGTCAAAAATCTAAAACACAGCATCATATGAGCTGCTACGAAGAAAGTTATCTAGCAGTGAAAAACTAAGTAGTAGAAGATTAAAGTAGCCAGGTCCACTATAACTGAATAAATTATTGGTCTGTCACTGCCAGATGTCTGTTCCTGCAAAGTCACATGAGTTATTCCACATTTGGATGATTCATAACCAACTGGATCTTTTTTTTTTCCCAGGTGCAGGTTGGCAGGACATATGTAGGTATTTTTAAAGGAGTTTGGCATTCCAATTTTTTTGCCTTAGCATTTCACAGGCAAGTCACCTACAAGGGTGACTGGAAAGACTGTTCATAGAAAATCTGATTAAGTACACCTTAGTTCAGTAAAAAATAGGTCATTTTTCCATTATTGAAAATTGCTCTTATTTTTGAGATTACCTCAATCAAAGGCAAAGAAGCTAATAAAATAGTTACAATTGTGAGTAGTCAAAATAAATGCTTGCAAGCTAGCAATGTGACAATAATTCCTCCCATGAACCATTTGTAGAAATAGCTGTAAAGTATTTACACATTTGAAAAATAAAAATGAGTAGCAATTTTTTGTGGTTTTTGTGAGGTATAAATTAACATTTTTATGGTGGTATATATCTTCTACATACAATTCTTTCAAGGCTGCCAATGTAACTCTCTTGGTACAGTAAAATTAAAGGATAGCTGCTTTCTTTTCCATTAAAAGAAAACAAACAAGGTATATGAAAAAAGATGTTTTATTTTCTGCTTAAATGCATTCTCATTTTACCATAGCCTATCCAGATTGATTACTCCATAAGCAACATCATGTTTGTAAAGATTGAATCATGGCTGGCTACTAGCTCTCCAATATATCTGACCTGATAATACACTAAGGCAATCTTTTCCTTTATATGAAAGCTTAATGTTTGCTGTATCAACAAAGATATGTCTGAATAGTAGATACTCACATGGGTTTTCTAAAAGAAAATGCATTTTTGATGTACATCTATAACTTACACGGTATTCATTTTACCTTTATTATTTAATTTTTCATAAAATGTTCGGTAGTCTTCTTGTCATTGAAATAGCAATTCTTCCATTCAGGTTGCTATATTCTTCAGTCAAAAAGTGTTAAAGTGCCCAGAAATTAAATGTGGCAGGAGTAACTGGACCTAGATCTTCCCTGGCACCCATCTAACCACAGAGAAGAATTAAACCACAGGCAGCGGTTGCTGCTGTTAAAGTGGATTGAGGTGTTGCTGTCCCATACATTTCTAAACCAATTTTCTGTTGACAGCCACAGCTGAGGCCGCACTGAGACTGGCATGTTTGTATGTGTCTTTCATACAGTTCTCCTAGCTTAATCTGGATTTTCCATGAGGATTGTTTCAGCTATCCAAAAGAGGGGCGCAGCAAATGACTGAATGTTACTCATGTCTTGATCTAACACTGGTGTTTATACAACAGTTGCCTGATGATGATATTTCACTTCTCTTACTCCTGACCACTGAGTTCAAGACACAGAGTTTATGTTTCCATCCACACCAAAGAATCAAGGTTGTGGTATTCACTAATTGGATGTGTAGAGATTAAATTACATCCCTAGCAAGGTCAAGGGAAACAACTTCTCTACTGACCTCCGCTGAGCCAGGGAAGACCAAGGGGTCATGCTTCTTGAAACATCTTCTTTTGCCTTGCTTTGCCTTGCCTCGCCTCCCCTCCCCTCCCCTCCCCTCCCCTCCCCTTCCCTTTTCTGTGTATTTTTTACTTTTTTAATAGAAAAAAATATTGAGATAAAAGCATGAACATTCTCAGAATCAAGAATAAATTACTTATAATTTTTGAGAAAAAGGAAAATATCTTATAGCATCACTAATACCCAATAAAACTTTCATAAGTTTCCCAAGTAGAACTGGATTTCTATTTTGTATTTGATCGCCTATGGAGAATGGAATATAATGCATTTTTATATGTAAAGAGAAGTCTTTGAGTCCTTGTTTCAGGTTTATTGATTTTTTCTTCTACTTTTTCAATGGATGGGCATCTTTGGTCATTTACCAAGATTTAAAGCAAAGTTTATGTCTAATTTACACTAGAATTTTCACTTACGTACTTTCACTTCTCCCGTGCTGCATACAATGGTGACAGCATGGGACACAGCTGCATGAAGAGACACATTGGTGATTACAAGCAGCCTTGCCATGTTGTCCCCACTGCAAATAGATCAGGTTTTGCTTTAAGAACTACTTAGGTTTCTTGTAGCCATTCCTTTGGGCAGAGGACCTTTTAAAAATGTTTCTGCTTTGATCTTTACATATTTTCTTTTAAGCCAGTATAAATTAATCTACAGACAGCTTGATACCCCTTATTTTTGCTCTGTATAGAAGTTGTCTTTCATTTTAAACGGTGTTACTATACTGTTTACCTTCCTCATCCTTTCATAGTAAATGTCAGCTTTAATTGTGTTACACAAGATAAACCTAACTGGGATTTTAGGGCATATGTACACCTGTGACTGCTGTGGGTATAATGAACCCTGAAGATGACTATATGGGCATCAAGGTCTCCAGAAAGCCAGGCGGACACCAAACTGATCAGTTCTGGAGGGTGTGTGTCTCTGTTTCACTGAATCAGGCTAACATCCCTGCACTTTGGTGCAGCACCATTAGACTAGCACCTGTTTCTGAGTCTATGCTGGTAAATGTTAAAATATTCTGTATGGGCTTACCCCTCCACGAACTTGAAAAATTCAACAATACATCAATTTTCTTTATGTAGAATTCCTAAAATTCTTCTTGCAGTATAGTTTCTCCATTTCTCATATCACTTTCATGGTCCTTTTCAACATCTAACCTAATTTGGATGCAGCTTTCCCGAATTTCGGTGATGGCAGAGGACACCATGCCATTTCAGGACTTGTTAACATAACATTCGGTTTAAGTAAGGAGTTTTCTGTTCTTTTTAATATCGTATTTCTGAGAAGAGGTAGCTGTATGATATAGATTAACTTTGAGAGTTGAATTTACTACATAACTTTGGTAGATTAGCCATGTTTCATAAAAGTAGAGATATTGCAATGACATTTGAAGAAAAAAGTATGGTGGGTGGTAAGTGGTTTTTTTTTTATATTTTGTTTTGGCCTTTTCTGACGAGCATATAGGAAGACTGACAGACTTCAGATATTAAATCCAATGAGATTACAGAATTGCATTAGAAATTATTATGCCCTAAAAATCTGGTATATGAAACAAACAAACAAAAATTCAGTTTCTGTTGAAAAAAATGGGTTTAATTTCTTCTTTTCAGGTATATAAAGTCCTTTTTGACAGACATTTTTTATATTTCAGCTTTTCTTAGGGACAGTGTATTTTCTCCATAGATGTATACTAAGCTTGTCTAGTGACTTAAAAGGAGAAATAATGTTTGGTAAATAGATCTGAGCTGTAAGAACAGAAGCTCGTATTTTAAAAAACCACTTGTTTTAAAGGTTGCTCGCTTATGAAATAATCGTAAAATTATTAATAAACACAATCACACTTTCTTGAAATGCAAATTATCACTGAACTTCAACACAAACAGAATATGATGGCAACTGAATAATTGTTAGATGATGAAATTTTACATCAATGATACATTTCTAAATAGTTTGTTAATGTGTAAGATAAGGTCAAAAGCTGTTTAAACAAGTGGTTCTTTATTAGTGAAACAAATCAGTAGGTTGATCTTAAACACGGCTTTCAAGCCACAGTCAGATTTCAAGCCACAGTAAGATCAGGGACTACACATTTTCTCTGTAAAATACTTGTAACATCAGCTATAAAAAGTAATTATTAAGTCATAAACAAATGTGTAAGATAGCTTTTCATGCGTTCAGTAAACTGGTCACGTGCATTATTCTATTTTCAATTTAGGTATTTAAATCATCTTAATGCAGTGTAGTCCAATGGATGCAGGTTACATATATTTCACAAAAACAGGGCACATATGCAGTTACTGGAAGGCAAACATGCTCTGAGTTAACTGCCTAAGAGCACAGGAGCTTTGCACAGTGCTGTAGCAGTGTTACTAGCTTTTGGTATAGAAACAAATATACAAAATGGCAATAGATTTAAGTCCTCCTAGGTTTGTTCTTTCAACATGTAAATACGAAGAAGTGCAAATGCAATAAAAACAAATGTGCCTGATAGTCTACATTAAGCATAATACCTCTGCCTTCTATGAAGTTGTTATTTCCATTTCCAGTGACATTGCTCATGCTGAGACAAAGTCAGTACAACCATTGCTCTGGGGAGTTCCTGACTGTGCAGGCTTTTCTACCTGCACAAACTTGCAACCTTCCCATCAAGTGCACAGGTCTTTAATAATCCCCAAGACATTATGATCACATCTAGTCTTCCCAACAGAGTCATCCTCTGGGTTATGATGTTGTTATCAGTAAAGAATCAAGGCTTTTACATACAATCAGCTGGTTGGCATAATGCTCTGCACTGAGCTGCTATCAGATGTACAGATGGGCTTTTCAACAAAAAATACACTTTGATCTCATGTTCAACAAAGAGAAAATCATTGCTAATTCATCTATGACATTTTAAAGCGCTCAGCAAAACTAACTGTAACCTACCTTTGCAATAGAGGTTTTTCTGTGCAAAGAATAAGCATAAGGAAAAAGAAACATACAGAATTTCTTTTCATTATTTTTATCTAAACAGGCACCAGTTATGCTTAAAAACTGAAATTGCATCAAGATTTATATGTATTCTCTCAACTAATGAAGGTTAACTACTCAACTTTCATTATGCATATTAATTTCCTTCTGAAGAAAACATGTGCATTATTGTTTATCACTTACACAGTTACCTCTAATGAAAGCATACTGCACCTTTTGAAAACATTTCTTTCAGCTAGCTGGCACCAGGAATGGTTTAAAAAAACCCTTAATAGAGGTGTCATTGGCTGCATGTAAAGAAGCACATGCTAGAAATTATCAAATAGTTCCCATTAAAAGGTATATGATTTTACAGCTTAGATTTACTAAGTGTCAAAATTAAGTAAAGGAAATACTTAGATCACCCCACCCCCAGTGGAAAAGAATGAGGTTTAACTTTTTCATTTGAAAAATGTAAAAGAGCTACTGTTGAAAGAAGTATGACATGTACTTCAGACACACTAATTGCAAAAACCCCTTTTATAGAACTGAAAAGAAAAATTACAATCCAGAAAGATAGTGCTGAGAGATGAATTTGCAAAATATGCCATTTATCCTTCAAAACTGATCTCATTTGTGACACATTAGTAACATGCAGTGACTGTTGTGTGTTGTGGGAATGGTCCCCTAATTAGTTTTGTCATTAAAATTCATTTAAAACCATTTTGTTCTTGATATTTTTTAATTATTCCAATGGCATGTTCAGATGCCTCCAGATGGCTTGAAGCAGGATAAATAGCACTGAGAAACTTCCCTAATAGCATCCTACTCTGATTGCTATTATCATTCATGCAATATCCAGTTTCCCTATATTAATTTCAACGTAATTAAGTAACAAAAGGCAAGAAATTCCTTTGGTGACATTTTGGTTTTGGAAGAAGTATCTTCAACTGAAAAGATGTGCAGTCAGAAAAATCAGCAATACCAAAGCGAATAAGGAATCTGCAGCAAGATTTTTAAATGGGCTTCCAATACATGCAGATGGCTTCATTTTTTTATTGCTGTATTCACATTGAAAATCTAAAACTGATATGATAATATTTTTCTTTGAAAAAGGAGTATTCAACTAACTTGCCCAATGACAATAGTATTGACATGTTGAGCCAGATTCTGTCAGGCCCATAAATGTCTAGCACTTCTAAAAACTTACCTTAAGAAAGCTGCATCTTCATTTCAGTAAAATGAAAAATATAGATAAAAACTGTCAGGATCATGCAGCTGAGACACTGCATGTTTCCATAAGGAAAAATCCACTACTATTTTTATGAAAATAGAATCAAGTGTCTGACCAGTCTCCTACTGGGAGGGTATTCTGTATTTCTCGTCACGTCTGAAAGTATTTTGGTTTAACTATGATGGTATTTGGAGAACTTCTATATGATTGGGGATCTATTGAAAATCTAACCCTCTGTTAGGCAGGCAGACTGAGTTGGTCATCAGTCTTTGACATGCACACAGATGCTTTGACTGAGAGAACTGAGAGAATAAAGTAGGTTTAAACAGGTACATGCTTTGTTAACTGAACTGCATTATATCAGCGTCCTTCTCAAATCTTTCCATTTCTGTCATTGTGTTTGTACTCTTTATCCCAAGGTTGTCTGTGAGACAGGAGCTTTCTCTGAGTATGGAGAAACGCACTGATTTACTCGTTCTTGAAAAAAAGCTAGAAGAGAGGTTGAGCTACAATTTTCTTACCTGTTTCCCAGCTGCTTCAAGAAATGAGTCATCTGTATGATGACCTGTTTTTTGTCTTAGAGGAGTTAGACAGGGATCTCCAAATCTGAAAACATGTCATTGTATTTTAAAGCTTCCTAGATGGGCAATTCCAATAGACCAGCATCGTTTGTTGCCTGAGCACAGAAGAGGACTTGTGAAGGCAGGTGAAGAGGACATTTGCAGCTAAGCACCTCATAAATTATGTGTTTGGGAGGAGCTTCTAACAAATTACAGCTTGAGGAAAAAGAGTCAATGGAAGGAAACACACACAAAAAAAGCAAGTGACCAATGCCTTTTCCGATCTCATTTCCAACCTAAGTAGCACTTCGCTTGAAGACCTGTCCTGCACATTATTTAACTGGCAGCATATATTCAACAACTTCCCAGGAGGTCCAGCACGTCATGCTTGGAAAAATCCCTTTTACTACTGGTACCAAAACACACTTAACCCTCGTTTTTTTACACAGACAGTGGTCATCTGACATTCTTGAGCAACAACCTTCTCAGTCTGAGCAAATGCCTAGTATCTTGTGTGTGCATTGTTCTGCATCCCGTTTTTCAAGAGTTTTTCCTCTTTCCTCAAACATACATTGAAGTTTGAGTTTAGATGCACACTTACAAATCAGGTCACTGAAGAATTTGCCTAAGAAGTCTTGCAACTGGAACAGCACAAACCTCAGGGGCTGTATCCAAGGAATCTGATTTTCATGAGTCTTATATATATATAATTTTCAGCATGAAAGAGATCCCTCAGATGCCTGAGAAGGATCACAGCATGTGACAAGCATGATGGAGAAAGACTCTAACTGAATTTTAGGAAATTACAAGAGGGAAAGGAAAACCAGAGAAGTAGGCATATACACAGTTTCGTTACTAATCTCCCACTAAAGTTCAATATGGTTTTATATTGTTCTTGTAAAAATGTTCTATTCTCTGTTTTAGTGGGTTAAAAAGTTACTGAACACATGCACAGAGGTGTCCACAGAAATTGCATAAAATTTGTTTGATTACAAGAGGTTAAAAGCATAAAGTTATAACAGACACAGTTTAAATATACTGAAAGAAAAGTAAGAGTTATAAAAAGGCTGACTTACATTAATAGAAGCAGAAATAAGGAAAGTTCTAAATACTAAGTAAGTTTAGTGAAAAATGCCAATGACTGGCAAATACTATAATAAAAGTGGTATGTCAGCTCTGGGTCAAATATGTTACAAAGATGATATTGTTAATATTGTCACAGTTATTTTAAACACTACAAACATTTCATTTTCTGCATATCATTTAACTGTTTAGGGCACAGACCCATTTTTGACATTCCTTCCAAGAATTTAATAAATACACAGATAAACAAAACAACAACAACAACAAAAAAAACCAACAACAACAAAAAAACCAAACAATAAAAGTCTTCTGAAAAATTAAAAGAATTGAGATAGAAATGACAGTTCTCAGTAATTTTAATGACCAGATGAAATAAAACTGCTGATGTGGAACAAGAGCCATATCTAATAGAAAAAGAAAGAAAAAAAAGAAAGAGAAAAATGCATTCCATTAACTATGGCTCTGAATTTTTCTCTTTTTTATGAAATCCAGTTTGCTGACAGCCTATGGAGCCAGAGCTAAGTTTTCAGAATTTCAGAGTAATATAACATTTGTTTCAAATAAAGAGGGAAAAAAAAGGGCAAAAATTAATCATTGGCAGAAAGCACAGAGCATAGAGCACATACAGTTAACACCGGTCTGATTGCCTACACATTTGAGGTCATTCTGACTGTTTCTAAACCCAAAGAGAATTGTGCTGCGCTCTTCTCTAGCGGGTCAGGAAGCCCCAGAGGAATCTGCAGGCAAAGAGCTTTCTTTTCTATATTCTCTGCTTCAAAACATCAGCAATTCATCTGAGACCTACCAGATAGAAAGGGAGAGAGGTACTGAGTCAAAGCATGAATCAGTAGCAGACCGTATTCCTCTAAGAAGTTTCAGATAGTGACTTTTCACAGAAAGTTTTAGAATAAAATGACTGGACATTTCAAATAGGGTTTTGTTTATATTGGTTGTCATGCAGGCTTCAGGATGTGATATCTTTTCTACCACACAAAGCATGGACCCTATACAAAAACCTCAAGCTCTGATACACAGCTACTTATTCCACTATCTCAACTAGATTTTTTTTAAATTTTTTTTTAACAAAGCCTATTTACTGATGTTGTTTTCTCAGCAAGGGCTACTGAGAAACAAACATTTCCTCAGGATTAATGGCAAGGTAGAAGAAGCTACTGAATTCTGGAGCACATTATGTCTTACAAGATATTGATGTCAGCAAAGCAACACTGACAAATTTAGTCCATTCAAGCATAATCTAGCGTTCTGCTAGCCTTTCTCCAGACATCTAGAATCACAACAACCAGAAGATTTGCTGGGAAACTGGGGCATAAAAAATGGCCCCTCAACTGTCTGAAACAGAACAGTACACCTGGGAAAGACAGTCAACAGGGTAAAAGGTACTTAAACTACACATGGGGCAACCCATTCAGCCTTTTCAAAACTGAGCATCTTTTTTCGGAAAGCCACCGTCAGCCTCCTGACTTCTAAATATATCAAGACTGCTGCAAAGCAGAAGAGCTAGAGCCAGCTGAAGTCTAGAAATTTGTAAAGAGGGTAGATTACAATTTTTGAGAAAACAGGGAAAAATGCATAGAAAAATATCTGAGCTTTTTTGCAGCTGGTTCTTTTGAAAACAAAAAATTTACCTGAGTTTGATTTTTTGTTGTGAGGGATCCTGCTTCAGATGCTATGGCAGGGTACTAACAGAGAATTAATGAGGTCTAGTCAACCAACTAAACCATGCCAATCATTCCTCAGCTGCTAAAATGCTCAGCATAAACAGCAACAATGGGAAAAGACACCAAATTTGTTAAAAATAATTCTGACAGTCATTTTCTAATGTAACTATGCGGCCCAAGGTTTGTTAACCAGTTTGTCTCCCAAAAACTTATTATGCCAGTAGTGGAAATCAAAGAAGATGGATACTTTGGGTTTTATGCTTTTTTCCCCCCTTTATTTATTTTAAACTTATAACTGTTGCAGACTTCAAGAGCTCTACTTAAACAGGCCTGGTGGGGAGAGGATCACAAACAAAACAACAGTAAGCTCAGGGTTATTTTTAATGCAGCTTTTGGAAACCATTACCTTGCAGTTGCTGCCCTGACATGTGTTTCCATGGAAGCAGGACTAGACATGGACACCGCCACTAGCAGATGAGGCAATTTCAGTTGCCGGTTTCTGGTTCTCAGCTCTGTTTCCATGACAACCAGTGCTGGAGCCCTGAAACGGAGATGAGGTATTTAAAACACTACAGCACTCTTAATAAATATCTGCTTGCTATGCATGCACAGTATAGACCCCTTACACCTCCAATTACAAATACACTGTTCAACGTAGCAGTGAAAATACATCTTGATACCAACCACCACTATTTCCCTGGGCAGGTTTGAAGGAGCAAGGACAGATTGTTTCTCAGAGCTGGTTTCATCCTAATGTCTGAGAGGGGGAGGGAGGGTTGTTCTCTTCTTTCAAAATGAAGTTGGGGATAGGCAAAGATACTGTGCTAAATATATGTTGTGGTTTCTCAAGGAAAACATCATCCCTTTCAATATTTAATGCCATTTTGCCACAAAAAGTGAACCAAAGCCCTCTTGAAAAAGTGGCAGCTAGGCCAACAGGAGACTGAGCAACTGAAGATGACAGTTCTCAGGGCATGCAGAAATGTTGGGACAGAAACTGCCCTTTCTGGGGTTAAATCTCATGGTTTTTTACTAGCTACATACATGTTTGGTCTTGTGAATAGATAGGTGTAGGCAAAGCTCATCCTCCCCTACCTGCAGTCTTTGGGGGAAGGGTACAGCAGCATCACTTCCCATGCCAGCAGGTACTTGGAAAAGTAGACAGCTGTAGATTAGCAATCAGATCATCCTAATCTAGCCAGCAGTTTGCATCTGTTCCCCTCCTTTATACAAAGCACTTGAGCTAGACAGAAAACAAAACGATGAGGGAAAAGAAAAATCTGTTTATCTTGTTAAGAAAAGAAGCTTTAAGATGACACCTCTGGGAATAAAGGGAGGTGGAGATGTGTGTGTAAATTGCTATGTGAATGCAGTAACACACGTTGTGCAGAGGTTGTGCTGTCCTGTCTCAGAAAACTGAAAACCCAAAGGGTACACACCGTTCATGGTGCAACTTGCTGGAAAAGGAAAGAGAAGGGCTGACATGTTGAATAAATGTCACCAAGCCTACAATGCTGTAGAAACAACATGATCTCCACTATATACTGCATATGCCAAGAAAATGCTAGAGGCTTGGTCTCAATAAGGAAGCAGAGAATAAATAGACAACTAATAAAATTGGAATAAAAAGCCTAAAAGCAAATATTAAAGCCAGATTATCAAAAGGCAGCACAAAATTTGGTACTAGAATTCAGAGCAAAGCAGTGCTTATGCTCCTCTGTCTTTCAGAAGCGCCTAATTATCATAATACAAGGATGACACAGGCTAATGGAATTTTGTACACAGTCCCTCACATTGTGAAAATTTCAGTTACAAACTTCCATGATATAAATCAAACCTACCAGTGACTCTTCCGTGATGAAAGCTCATCAGATATGTCCGTAACTTAATGAACTCATGAAGTCTTTAATTCAATCTATTATAGATATGCACAGATTAGTCAATAGTCTTTTGAGAAACTCATTACATTTTAACAAAGGAGTTAAGAAAATTGTGTGGTAATAAAATTAACAATTAATTAAGTTAATAAAGATGTTTGATTTGTTGGGAAAGCATAAACAGTTAGAAATACATACATAAAATGCTATTCAAAGAAATTGACATGTACAAGCAAAACTGAGGTTCAGATCAGGCTTCCCTTATTTCCATTTGAAAATTGTGGTTAATGCAGTTACAGCTGTCTGGCTTGCGTGACTGAAGAAGAAACTGATAAGCCTGCAAAGAAGAGGCCATTGCTACACCTACCACAGAAAATCAGGACTTCAAGAGTGGTAAGAAAACCTACCAAGGATTCTCAAACCCTACCAACTCAAAAACGTCAAAGCATTGTACATATTATAAATGTTAAGAATGTATTATTTGGTTTTTCCAAGAAATAACAGTTCACTGATTGTATTTTTACATGTATGAAGGACCATCCTGCCCATTGCTAGTCTCTCCACATCTTTCAGTTTGAATGCCATGGAGACTGCCAGACCTTGAAATATTCCAACATAAACAGAATAAGGATACAGAAAAGCAAACATGATTTTTTTTCTTTATGGTATCTTTAACTTAGGAGGAATAATTTTTAAGACCATCAGCCCTAGCTGCAGCAGCTTTCCATCACAGGGAGAGAAATTTTGTCATAGTTAAGAAAGCATTATGCAGAGAGGAAAAGTCAGATCAAAGCACTGATTTTTTAGAGAGTGAAAAATTTACATGTTAGGAACTAGGTCCTTAAGTACGACAAGTATGCCGTCTTGTCATACGGCAGAGGAGCCATAATCACATTGAATAGCACTCTATCAGGGTTTTAGAAACTGCAATAGCACAAAACCTGAAGATCCTTCCACTTGCCTGTAGAACATTGTCATGTGCAGGAGAGGAATACATCCACATAGAAAAGGTCAATGCCCATATCCTTGGAATGGTGCTCCTAGGCTTGCCTTCAGGCACAAGCAGGCTGAAAACAAGTCTTAGAGCACACTGTGAGGAAGCCATTGCTGAGCACACTAAGCAATGAAAGCACATGCTGTTGAGAACTCAGTCGTATGGGGTGAAGACAAGATTACTTGGGAATGTCATTTGGGGTTAGTAGAGTAGAGCATCACTTTACTACAGCATGGATAGATCCATGGAACAGGAGGCACAATCTGTCGTCATGCACAGCTTTACAGCTTTGATGGAAGGCTCCAGGAAATCCAGCAATACACTGACCAGTTTTATGAGTACAATTAGAAGGAATATTTCTTACTCCAGTTTTTGCCAGGTCTCAAAACAAGGTGGTCAAAAAAAGTTTCCCACATGCTAAATGAGCGATAAGCTGTGTGTGCCAGTTAGCTAAATTGTTTACCTGGGATCAGACAGAAATCTCAGGCACCTGAGGTGCTGCCATTTGTCACATCTGCCTATAGAAGCAGGCCCACGGAAAGCACATGAGGAAGAGTAAAGCTTGCAGATATTCTAATGATCAGTACCTCCTCTGCGACAGACAGAGGGGAGATTACACAAGATCAAGAATTCCATATTTGCCTAATGGACTATGTCAGAAGAGCACAATTTGATTCTACTTACAGGAAGTCCTATTCACAGTAGATTATTTCTCTAACTTCTGAGAGGTCCACTGCGGGAGAAAGTAGAAGCAGTCAAAGGAGTGTGGGCAAAAATTTCTCTCTGTAAAATCAGAAGAGGAAGTATGATACCAACTAATGCCACAGACAAATGGAGTCAATCAAATAAATTCTTCTGGCCATGTTGGAATGCTTCAATATATTCTCATGTGCTAGCTAGCAAGAAACATGTGTACCAGTGGGCAGGAGAGCCATGATTCTGTTCCCCATAACTCCTTTGTGGCCTAGTCGAGAAATGGTATAAAAGCAATTCAGAACAATTGAATTCAGGCTGCCAATGCTGACATAGGTCTGTGACCAAATCACCGAGTTGCTACATGAGAAAATTTCAAAAGACAGAAAACCAGCTGGTCATAGGTCACAGAAGGTAACTGCAGGTAATTAGAAGTTGCAAAATGGAGTAGAAATTCTGGGCAGATACATTATTGCATACATTCTAAGTTAAGTCTGCTCAACAATATATGATTAAGAAAGTAGAAATCAGATGGAAAATCAGCAGATTCTTTAAATTAAAAAGTGGAAGATGTGAAATGTAAGGAAAGGGATGAAAATTACATAAAACGTACAGCCACATTTGGATTTATCAGTTATTCACTGCAATTAGAGATAAATCAAAAGTGTTTCAGTTCAGTTCTGAGTCCAAGGTTGATAGAGCTGCAATTAAAAAGCAGTAGCAGTTATAAATATTATGGTCCATCTTCTATTATGTTTTATTGCCATGCACAAGCAGAATATGGTCCTTTTAACTCATACGTTATAAGCAAGCACTGTTTTGGGGATCAAAGAACACCATTTTTTAACAAAGCTACTATTAGCCAGGGGACTGTATAAATGTTAGTATTTTATTTCTCTATTATTCCTTTAAATAGCATTTTTAAAATCATGTACTCCAATTCTTGCATTCTCTTCACTGAATCATAAAAAGAGGAACAGTGTGTTAAAACTATAATCTTTCCCAAAAGAAATGAGAAAAAGAATTTTAAAGTTTTCTCTTTGCTATCATGACCTGAAAGCAAATGAGCAGCTGTCACCATCCCAGACAACAAGAAAAAGCATAACCCTTTATCAAGCTGGACATGTGGAAATTACTTGTATTAAAATCAACAGATTCCTTCAGTAGAAGAGACTGTCTTTTGTTTCTGTACTTCTTTGTCAGGAATCAGAAACGAAGTTGCCAGGAAAGATACATTTTTGCAATGCTTCAACTTTATGTCTAAATAAAGTCACATTTCATTTTTTTTTTAGGTTGTCAGTAGTTGTCGTAGTATCATGCTGAAAGGATTACTGAATGTTAATCATCCAAAGAGAACTTTAGGTCACTTTCCTACATTGCAATAACTATAGAAGTAAAAGCTGACTCATGTATCCATGTCTTCTTGCAAGATCATGAAGTTCTGCAACTTATGCTGAGCATCTGTAAGCCCTAGGCAATAGGAATAGGCTCCCTTATCAGGAGAAACATTGCATTTGAAAATTATTCTTTTATATATATATATACACACACACACACATATATATCTATGTCTATATCTATCTCCTGAGCCGGTAATGTTGAAAAGTAAAATGTTTTCCTCAACAAAATTTCCATACTGTAGAAGAGCCATGTGTGTGTCTCCCCATGCCAAACTTTTCCTCTTTCTACAGTAGTTACAAGTTTTAGGCAGCTTAAGGACCCTTCATTATGACAGGCATATTCGTTTAATCCAGTAAATTTGCATTTTTAAATAAAAATTATTTCATTTTAATATTGAAGATATAGAATTACTTCTCACAAATTTTCAATTTTAGGTGTTATCAGGAAATCCAGAAATGAAAGCAAAGTCAGATTCCTAACTCTGCATCTCTGGTTATTGCAAAACAGAGTAAGACTTCAAGCAGTCATTTCTGTGTTTGGGCAAGTACTTGTAGGTTTACTCTGTATCAGAATCCACCTGTGCAAGGCAACCTCAGATGTTACTATGCTTAACGATATAAGAACTTCACTATAGCAACTTTTCCAGAAAAACTTATTTTCACTGAAAAAGGTGGTTTCCTCGACATCCATGCATTAAATTAATATAATTCAAAATTTTATAAATTCAGATTAGCTTTTTTTTTTTTTTCTGGTGTAGAGATCACATTTTGCTTCCATTATTCCTCTAATTTTATTGTTTCTTTTAGAAACATTACTCTCAAAACCTAATTTTTCTTCTTTTACATTCTCAATGCTTTTAAAAAACTCAGATTATTTTTATCAGTTTTCTGATTTGCTAGGAACCTTAAATTGATTTGTTTTCATTTTTTACCATCCTGAAAAAAATTATTTTCAAGTATAAAAGTTTACTGTGAAAAGAGGCAGTCTTTTTTGTGTAGCAGTGATTTCTTCTGTCATTTGCTTGTAGTTTACATGGAAGAGTCAGAAAGACCTCTGTTAGCCAGTGTAGTTTTTTAAAGAGAAATTTAAGAAGCTGGCTTGTGGAAGTGCCCACATATAAAATATTGTTAAGTCCCCTCATGCCTATCGTTATTCTTATTTACCTTTGATCTTTTGCAGTCTGTTTTCTGAAGAGAAATATTCCACCATGGTAACAGCCAAACAATCAAATAGTTTTAGACACATTTCCGTTTTAAATTTCTGTTTTATGCACGTACTTATCAACCTTACATTACCTAAAGTCTGAAAAGTTGTGCTTGATATTTTGTAGTGTAATTCCCTTGGAAAGATTGCTTTCATTCATACGTTTTGACTTCTACAGCTGATTGGGTAACAGTTTTCCTAATACATAAATTATTTCAAGATATTCAGAACTGATATTCATTCCATACCAATAATGTAGCAAGATCTTTTTGTTTTAATTTTTTTTGGGGGGTGGGGGGGTGGGGCGGGAAGTATTCCATCCCAAAACAGTCAGTAATTTTAAAATATTCACGGAGCAGACACAAGATATAATCCCTGCCATGTTCATTTCAACAGAGAAGTTTACATATCTTATCATGATGCCTGGCCCTCCTGGTTATGTTCATTTTCCACATCCATGACTGTTTGACTGTTTTGATACAGTAAACTAGATCTAATGAGATCAGCTGCTAATAAAGATGATGCATCTGTACACTGAAAACCAAGGTTCAAGGCTCCTACACAGCCTAAGGGAAGATTTCCACCAGAATGTTACGAGTTGACAGATAAAGACCCTTCTCTCACACTGCTGCATCTATTTTTGATTTTGCTCTATAACTCCATCCTACGCTTGGGAGAAGTGCCCAGTGAAAATTGCATCAAAGCAAATGTGGGGGAAAAGAAAAATTATTCCAGGAAACCAATAACCTATTAAAAAAAATAATTCTTTCCATAAGAAGATGAAGTAGCAAAGGAGTTCCCTGTATGCATAACTTCTTTTGCTACAGCTTTTATTTTTTTGAGGTCTGCATTTTCTTTCAGTCATATTCCTTCTCAAACAAGACATGAAAAGGAGTAAGAAAAGTAGAAAAGTAAAAGCCAGAAGAAATAGTTGCTTTAGTCCACCTAAAGCCAAATTACCCAACATAAGGAAGTCATCTATCTTAAGTTGAAATTAATTAGATTTGCAATATTTTGTAGCAGAAACTCATAGCAAAATGCTTCGTTTATGATTGCCAGGTTGATTCAGTGCTTTTATTTTATTTTATGGAAATACATGATCTGTTTTGAATAACTGATTTAAATATATAAAATAGAGACTGTTTGTATGTGAAATGCTTAATTAATTCAATAAAATTAGGAAACAAACCTAATCATACAAAGACAAGGAAACTAAGATTTTCAGCATTTCATGTTCCTTTAAACATGAGCTGAAATGTCACCAATATCTATGACTGAATTTTGGTAAACTGCATAAACCAGAAGGAACAGCACAAATGGAATACAGATTTGAATAAAGGTACAGTTATTCAAAATTCTCTTGTAATGAAGGCTGCTGAAATTTATATCTGAACCATTCTTGGGAAGAATTTTGTTTACCACCAGCACTAATCTTTTTTAATATTTTTTTTCTTTTTACTGTTTCTGAGCAAGTAAATTTTTTCAGTATGTTTGGGTTATTTTGTAGAGTTATCTATATTGAACCTCACCTTTAACACAATTTGAATGAAGCAACATTCTGGCAAATGCCAAAACCTAGAATTTCTACAGAATATATTCTGGGGGTGCATCTCAGACTAGTAGTTGTTGGGCAGTGGCCAGCATTTTTGGGGCATCCTCCATTCCGCATGATTTTCCTCCTGAACATTTCTGGGGAACTAAGAATATGGCATTGTGGTGAGGGTGGGGGGTTTTGTTCTGCCACTCTTTCCTGTCATTTTTTCTTTTTGTTGGTTTCTAGTACATCTTTCCTGAACATACCATGTTTTAGAGAACTCAGGAAAAGCTGTAAGATTAAACTCCAGTCACACAGATGGAGAAGATTAAAATCCCTTCCACATCCAGTCTAGCATCTTGGTCGACATTGGCAAAGAACAACAAAAACAGTACCATGAAAGCTGGCACTGGTGGGTAAACGTTGTCTCCAATTTCTCTGAGACTTTTTGAGTCCAGTCAGCCAATCTGAGACCTGCCTTTGACAGTACCGGGTATCAAAGAAGAATTAGTCATATAGGCTTCATTACAGATCAAAGATAATAGAATTAATTTTGCACCTGCTAATTATTTTAGAGTCAGTATGTCACTTTCAAGGCAACCCTTAGAGGTACTGTAAGTTTATCATTGCCTTTTAAAATTTGGAGTAAGAAATAAACTATGCTGTGTTTAAATACGCTCTTAGGTGCAAGCATTGTGGAGGGTATGGCTGGCACATGCTTAGGGGTATCCAGTTTTGAGCAATGAAGGAAGAGTCCACAAAAATCAGTGAAGATTCTACCATTTTATTTCACTTTGGATCAAGCTTGTAGTAAAGCTATGATACCGTTCAATATAATAACTAAAACAGGGGTTGTAAAAAATCTATTTCTGACAATGTATTTATTGTAGCTTTGTGGAAGAATCAGTTCATGTAACAAGAAATATCTATATCTTTAAAGAAAATTGATATATCTTTTTCTCATTGACATAAGCAGCATCATTCTCTTGAGAATGTTTTAGAAATTTGTGTGAGACTGAAAATGACCCAGACAAGGAAGTTTTTGGGTCATTGACTCCAGTTCCAGTTATTATAAGTGCCTATAGATTATAATAAGCTTTATAAAGATGAAGGTTTCATCTAAAAATGAGTTACTTCTTTTATTACATCAGATCATATCTAATTGCACCATACCCTCTATGCTCTGATGACTTTCTTTTAATTTCCAGCCTACATCTATTAAGGGAATTTATATATGTATCTTTATCTGTTATTACTGTTTTAATCTAAAAAAATATTCTTTCTCCATGGTGCTTATCTTCCTGATGTAGCTAGTAAACACTGCTAAGAGAATTGGTATATTTTGGAATAGTCAATTCTATGGCTATAAAAATGAATGCCATATACAGTAAGGCAAAACACTAAGAGATCTCGAGAGTTTCTAAATGACTCGGTCCTAGAAAGTTCTAAGTACTCTTAACTCCTATGAAAAGCATCAGGAGAAGACAATGTCTATTCTCTCTTGCATAATCAAACCCTCTGAGAGTATTAAATGCAGAGCTGAACTGCAATATAACATTCAGGAGAGTTATACTCTCCTGCTATATATGTAACACTGTAATGCTTGCAAGTGAATAAAATATTTGCATATGATATACTCAACAATACTCTGTTCTCATTTGTACAGACAGGATTTTATACCTCTGTAGGAAACACAATTTTTCTTGAAAAATGCTTTTAAAGTTAAATCACAGGTGTTTATGTGGGTTTGGTTGACATTTCCAGCTTACCACAGAACCTTTTTCCAAATAAAAAGGAGACTTCTTTTAAAGCTGCATTTTATGTATTCATAGGTATTTCTTTACCACATGAACCACATTAGCACACTATCGTACCCAATACATACTACTGTGGTCTCATGGTTGCACACTCCAAGCCACATCAGATCTTGTACAGAAGCTGCATCGCGCAGGCTGCAATTCCCAGTCAGGGAGTGCTGATGCTTGGTGTTCATTCCCTACCTACATCCTTCTAGTTCTGGCTACACTCAGTTCTCCTCTGTCATGAAGGGTGATATTGGCCTGCTACAGTTGTATGGAGGGACCTATGGTATTTGTCCAAAAGTCAAGTCATAAAACCTGGCCCTGCGGAGACAGACTTGCAGCAGCTCAGGGAGGAAGCGGGGAAGGGCAGATTGTTTACTCAGCTACGTAGCAGGGAGATGCTCTGCTCTCCCAAATGTAATGCTTTCTGCCAACATTTGAAAATCCTGCACTTTTGTGGAAACAGGAAATCATTGCAATGTATGTCGATGCAGGGCATGGGTTTGGATCATACGAGGAAGAAAACTGCTTTTCCCATAGTTAGAGAACACTCAGGAAGAAGTAAACACATCAGAAAATAATTCTTTTTATCCCCAAGGGGTTAACATCTCAGAAAGAAGTATGCTGCCACTGTGAAAACCGTTTTTTTTATACAAAGCAGGCAGTCCCCATAAATGCTTGTTTGTCATTGTAAATTCAGACGCAAATAAACAGCTCTTTCCACTACTGTCTTCTCTGCAAAGCTCGTGAATCTGACATACCAGTCCCAGTGTGCTTACAGAAAGTTCCCCAGTTCCAGTTCCTTCTCTGGCAATCTCTAAAGCCCAAAGGAATCATTCAAATATTGTGGTTGTAGAAACATCTTTTTCACACACTCAACTATATTTACTGCAACAACAGTTTGTCCGTGTCTTTGTAATATCTTTTGCATTTTCTGTGTAATGTAAGTAACTAAGGAATTATCAGTAAAGGTCAGAGCAATATCTTCATAAAAAGTCCCTAGTTAAATATCCTTATAAGAAATTTCTAGTGACAGTTATTCTCCTGAGTATCCAAATATGCCTCTGTGTTTTCATTTTTAAGTTTATAAACTTAGGAGGTACTGTGCCTCTGACTTTGTCAATTTTCTAGGGAGATTTTTTTTTTAGGGAATTGTCTTTCCTTGTAAGTAGATTACAGATATAAAAAAGATGGTTTATCCTGCAGTGTTGTGTGTTTTTGTATTTTCAAACAAAAAAAGGCAAGGAAGCCTTCCTCAGTCCAGAGGATGCACACTGCTGATCTAGAATACATAATATGTTCCTGCATGTACACCCAGCATGCACAACAGAGAAACTGAGATAAGGGTGTCCATTAGTTTTGGAAAAGTCATGTGCTTTCTATTATGCATTCTTAATGTTTCAAAAACCTTATAAGTTTTCCAAAACAAACAAAAATCAAAACAAAAGTCTTACAGATGCCATGTATTAAATCAGCTCAGAGCTAAGCCAGTCAAAATTCAAGGGAGTTCAAATGACATAAGCACAGGAGAATCATCTGGATTCTGGAGGTGATCAGAAAAAAGAGAACAACATGTGTGTGCTCAGAAGATGATCTGCTCAGATGAGAGGTCCCCCTCCGGGATCTATGCTAGCTAATGGAAAAGGTCACAATTTTAAAAATAGCTGGTCCATGATAATGTGTTCTGGGAAGAGTTTCAGGGAATTCTGATGGAGTGTCTCTCACCCACACACTACCCAGTCTAAGACATGTACTTGCATGCCAGGAGATTTAACTGGGAAGCAAACCCCTTGGAGAAAGAGCAAGGCAGAACTGAGTGACTATGCTGTTTCAACTGATACTTTGAAAACTTTTTTTGCAGTTGCAAGCAAGGCTATATCCATGGTTTGCATCATGCACCTCACTTCCTATTTAGGAAAGAATTAAAGTTCTGCTGTATTGCCCAAGCTTTGAAAACCATTATAATGCAAACCATATCATATAGCTAAGCTACATCATCACAGAAATAAAGTCAGAAGACAGTACATAACCTGAATCATAGAAATGTCAGTACTACTGACATGGAACATCTAAAAGGAAATGGATGGAGAATATTTAAGAAATATTTACAAGTATTACCAATACAATATTTGGTATGTGTAGGCAATCCTAGGATATTACATAACTGTCTCTCTTTAATCTCAAATAAACGTTGTTATTAAGAAATTCATTGTAGTTCTCCAAAACAATCAACAATATATCATATGTAGTATATTCTGAAAACACCAATTTTTGTGTTGCATTTCATCAGAAAATCTACACCTGTGTAGATTTCAAGTCCATAATGTACCACTGTGATCATCTGGTCTCACCTCCTATGTATATAGGCTTTCAGATTTTCTCATAGTAGCTGTTCTAATCTTTCATTACACTACATTAATTACTTCCAAGGCTGAATTTGTCTAACTCCAATATTTGTTCACTGTATTTTACTCTTCCTTTCCTGCAAGGTTGAAAAGTTCCTCTCAGATCTTTCTTCTAACTGTGAGTATATATAACTATCAGTCAAATTGTGTCTCAGTTTTCTCTTTAATAAATCAAGTAGCTTGAACTCCTTAAATTGTGTGACTTGTCTTCTAGTCTTTGTTTTACTTTTGTTGCCCTACAAGAGTGCTGATATGGATTTTAAACAGAATCAAACCAAGGGAGACCTGCAAGAAATGAGTCCCACTAGAGAATGCCTAGCAATTTACTATTACTTTAGGAGGTCAGTCAGAGTAATTTTTCTGTTTGATGTGTACTTACTTCATTCCATGCAATGCAAGCTCTCAAATCAAAATATTATGTGATCAAGGATTGAAGTATGCACTATTATAGAGGGTTAATCAACACTGATAATGTACAGTTGTGGGCTTGCTTCTGGGGTGGTGGGTTGGCTGATGTGGATAATGTACAGCTGTGGCTTGTTT
>JAVJGI010000001.1:56720843-56766611 GCA_035590275.1 Ibycter americanus
GTGGTGGGTTGGCTGATGTGGATAATGTACAGCTGTGGCTTGTTCGGGCTAAGTAGCTAAATAGCACTGGGTGAAGAGAGAGGAGACTGGATGAAGAAGAGCCCAGGGATGTAGGTGATGTGAGGAGAGGCCCTGGGAGAAGCTGAGAGAAGAAGGGGGCCTGGATAATGAGAGGTTGGCTGGAGAAGCCAGGAACCCAGATGCAGGAGAGGCAGGAAGCAGGGTGGAGTGGCCTGAAGAGGAAGAAGAAACAGCACAGACAGTAGATGAGCTTTTGGAGGCTTGTGTGGGAAAGCCTTATTGCAGCTGGCTAGTTTTGTAGTGCTGCAACACACTATCAGCCTAGCAGCCTTTACTAAGTGGACTTAGAATTTTGTTTAAAAAAGTAACACATTTGTTTGAAAAGACCTCATTTCCATGAAACCATGGTGATTGGCATTAGCTATATTTTTAGCAACAAAGCCTTTGGTAAGCTAAGGTGCATGAAAAATAGAAGTTTAATAGAGCTGAACAGATGATTACCTCAACGTCCTCCTCCTTTTTACAAAAATAAATGTTCTATAATGCTTCAAACACTCTATAATTCGCAGTGTTTCATAGGTCAGTTTTGCCAGTGTTGAAAGTGTTCAACTTTGTTAGAGATGGAAAGCTTGTGATAGGAAGATAGAAATAGAGAAAGCCCAAGAGAAGGTTGATTTTTCTTGCCAGGAAAGTTCCTGAAGATATGCTGTTTGAAACTGTAATGAAATGTTCAGTAATTCCATGGGACTGTAACTCAGATCTGGGAATCTACCACTCTCTCAAAATGTGTGGTGAAATTACTGCCTGCCCACAGACTGTGTTGAAGTTTTTAGTCAGTGTGAAGAACAGTTGATCCTGCTTCCTGGAGGAAGTTATTTTTCCTTAAAGGTCTGTAGTCTCAGTTGTCCTTACAATTCCTGTGGGAATTTCAATAGAATAGCTACTCTGGTCAAGAAATAATGTCTTGCTCCTTTCGCTCCGTTTGGTACTTGGAAAAAACATGATATCTCAGTGTTAAGAAATTTTACTGTTTTTCTTAAATACATTGTATTCCTCAGTCGTGTCAGTTTTGTGGGTAGCTTTCTCCTGTGTCTGTGAAAAAAGCTGAAGGCAAATAGAATCAAGAAAAGCTCAGAAAAGTCTTCTCTTACTTCAATCCTTTAATTATTAGAAACTCAGGCAGAGGTCTTAAAGTCATAAGAACAGTCATTCTTCAATTATGATTAATCAGTCTTTTTAATTAAATAGAAGGCTTAAGAAAAGACGGGCTGGTTTTAAGAAGTAAAAGTTATGTTTGTTTGGCTTTGTGTTTAAGGCTTCAGAAAGTGAGCACTTTCCAATGCATCAGGAATGGCTTAGTGAGTCATATAGTCTCACAAGAGTCAAAATCATTCCACAAGTAGCAGGAAGGAACAAACTGGGAGTACTGTTTAGTTTAGGAATCGCACCGGTGTTCATACAGCAGTTCCCCGCTGCAGCAGACTGGCTCCTCTGGGATTTATTACTCTGTGGTGCCAACAGCTAAAACATCTAACTGAACTATTCACCACAGGTCACTACTCTGGATGAACCAACTCAAAGAAACCTATCATTATTTTAAAGAACCACTTTTTTACATTTTTAACTCTTCATTAAACTGTATTTCTTACTCAGCATTCTTCCATTAATAAATACTACTAGCAGTGTAACACTGTAGTGTATGACATCCATCCACCAAACCAACTAAATTCAAGAAAGTCTATAAGGCAGAGAAAGGGATAAATTAGGGAACCGTTAATTAATGACTTACTTTTGGGGACAAATATGCAACCATGTTGTTAGGAAGAAATACAAGAAGGAGATCATAATAGCATAGAAAACCATGTATTTTCCTAAACGGAAACATATACTAGCAATAGTAGAAGCAAACTTGAATGCAGCATCACAGATAAATGATGAAATCTAAGGTAATATTCTTGAATAATTCTTCACATTGCTCAAGTCATAACTTGCAGTAAGCCTTACAGTATGTGTTAGATTATCATTTTAAGTAATTCTGTTTCTGAGTATCACAGAAAAAGGCCTTTTTTTCCTGTTCCATGTAAGTTAAATAAAATTGAATAAATAAGGACATAAAGAAATTACAAACCGTATACCAATGCTACTAATAACAGTGCCATATTAGAAATCAACAATTGTTGATTTATGTAGGCTGTAACTAATAAATATCTTGATGATGCTATTTCACAACAATCATTTACACTAGAACAGGAAAAAAGTCTCCTGTAAAGATCAATGCTAGAGAAGAATGATACCTACATAAACAGACTAAACTAAACTAAACTAAAGTTTAAGTCAATCACAGCCCACAAGGATTCTTTATTTGGCCTTCTGGTCTGCCTCAATAGTGTAACATGACATGCGATGTTCCCAGAAGTTTCTCTGACCTTCAGGGCATATGTTTCCTCTCAATATCCCACCACGGTCCTGTAAAACTTCTTCACGTACTTCGTACTCTGCAATCCTATTCTAGACCTTTAGGGTTATGCCAGAACCATAAAAAAAACCCCATCATTTAATTAGGAAGGGACCTTTAAAGATCATCTAATCCTACCCCCTGCTCAAAAGAAGTCTGACTAGATCAGGTTGCTCAAGGCCATTTCTAGTAAAGACTTGCACGCCCCCAAGGATGGATCACCTCTCTGGGCAACTTATTCCACTGTTTAACAGCCAATAAAGCCCTGTGAGGTTTTCAATTTGGTGGATTGAAATGTTGTTAGACTCTCTGATGACAATGTTCTGAAAAGGCATTTAAGAATTTTTACATGTTATTGGTTCAGGTGCTGTGACCTGAAGAGATGTGTTTACTAGTTGATGTTTTAGCAGCAGAATACCATATTGTTGAATAGCTTATTTATGTAATATGTAAATCTATTTGGTGTTTGGATTATGAAAAGCAGGCAAGAGGAGTTTTTTTTTGAAGCGTCTCTCAAGAAAATATCTGTAATATCTGCCAAACTTTCTTCAAACCAACATGAGGAAAATGTACCATTAGTAAGATTTTACCTTGTGAGGACAATTCCTTGATTTCATTAATACAGAACTTTCTCTACCTGTTTTCAGCTGAAGTAAACCCAGAAATAAATTTGCTGATTGATTAGACCCAAACCTAAGAAATATGTGAAATGTTAACTGTCCCCTATATGCTCTTACTCCAGTCAGTTCATCAGTAGCAAAGAAAATAACAGAAATTAGGTCAAGCATGGCTTGATTAGCAGTAAGTCACCCTTTCAGAACTCAAAAAATATTATTTACACTCTATATCCTCTTCTCTTGGTGCACTATTACTGGATGAACGTCACCAATATACTTAAACCAACATAAAGATGTCACAGAATCAATCAAATAGAAACTTATAAATTTGTTTTATAGTCTCTGAAACTCACTGAAGTCAGTGGGAAGGTCAGGCCCCATGTTAGCATTTAGAAGATTAAATGGATTTAAAGGTGTAAGGTTAAAAATCAACATTGGATTTCATAGGTTTTACAATGGTCATAATACTTGACAGTAATTGATCTCCTCATTATTTTTTCACTTTAGCCAAGAAACTTTAACTAAAATAAACTCTGTTCTGTTCAATCCAAATTACTTTTCAACACCTGTTTAATTTTTATTTTTATTTTTTCTGCTTCAGCTAATATAACCTCTCATAGAAGAAATAGGTTATTTCAAAACATTTTTACTACCACTTTTGTTTCAATGCTACAACACATTTCCAGATGTAACGAAATGCCAAGTAAACCTTTTAATGGAGAAATTAATGAATGTCCTTGCTGCATAGGCAAAGCTTCACTACAGGGTATTAATTTGTTTTCCACAATTACACATACTGCAAGTAATATAAAAAGCTATTAATACAGTCCTTTTAAACTGCTGGAAGTAATTTTTAGCTTTGATCGCATCACGCATTAGCGTCACAATGATCACTATATTAATACAGATTAATATATATGTATATATTCCTGCTTTAATGCTTTCTGTTCTATTCATATTTGTCTAAAGAAAAAGAATATTTAATTATGCTCATACTCTTTGAAGTACTAATTTTAGACAGCCCCATATTTAAAGGCACTGAAGAACTAACCATGATTATTTTAGTCTCTTACCACATAGATTTCCCACTCAGATAATCAGGGATCATTTATAACCAGTATATAATACTTCTTCCATCACAAACTAGAACAGGTTTGACATTTGAAAAGGATTTAAGTTTACGGTGGTGTTTTGTATCATTAACATGAAATTTGTTATATACCTGAAAATCCCAATTATTTGCTTCAAGATGCTGTATAATTGTGGTAATTTTACTTGGGCACTGACAACTAGCAGAAAGGAGTACACCGCTTGTTTTAGGACACTGCTGGTAACTCAGGAGATCTGCTTTTATTCTGTCCTCTAGTGCAGCCCCAGTGTCTTTCTGTTCCTCTCCTGTCTTGCTTGCTTCTGGCTCTAAAACCTATCTCAGATTTACAAGGACGATGCTCATAGCAAGCAGTGAATCAGGCAGCACCTGAGCGTATACCTGAACATTCAAGCTTGGTTTGTCTGTACTGCTAAATTTATACCATGGTCCCAGGCTTGATGTTGTTCCATGTCAGGTATTTTTCCAGATAATGTATTGGTGTGGTTTGGAGGTTAACATGGGCCAGCCAGGGAATGAAGAGATCCATTCACTATATGGTGTTTTGGGTCAGTTCCCTTGTTTTGAAGGGGAATAGGTTTTAATGATGCCAGCTGTCCTTAGTGCTGGCAAACAGTGCTAGTAATAGTACTGAAGGGTTTGTAACTGGGAAGATTTCAAGCATTTCACTGGTGCAATTTAAGTACCTATATTGTGTGGGGAAAAAAATCACCGTAATAGTTAGATGCTGAACAACCCTAAATGCCTACAGCCCAAGCTTACATACCTATCTGATATAATAGGAAATAAATAGTTCGTTTTCTTACAGTAGCTTCATGTTGATTTGAGATCCTGCCAAGAATACAGAAGACATGGGCACATCTTCCTCAGCATACGAATCCACTGCTTTTTCTGTCTCAGAAAATTGCTATAAACACTGCTAATTCAATAGCTTAGAGGGAGAGCTCTGGCACTGACCAGCATGCTGTGCTGGAAGGTATAGAAATCGGGGTTTGAACTCCCTCCTGGTGAGGAAGGAATTTAGCATACCTCTGATGGGGGTGGTGGTGAAGGGAGGCCATGGCCAGTTCCCTGCTCAGCCTCCACCCAGGGAGGCAGCGGGGACTGAACCCTCAGGGTCAGGCAGCCACTTCTCACAGGTGCAAGAGGTAAGGAAAGTCCGTCAGGCACCCTTGGCTGGCCTAGGCTTTGCCACACGCAGGCTGCTCAGTCCTGGGAAATGAGACTTTAGAGATGGCAAATTTTCCACTGCGTTGCTTGGGAAATGAAAGCGGTCAGTTCAGTTCGTGAATTCGCTTCCTGGAGCCAGTGCTACGGTGTCCAAAAGGATAATGCCTAAATACTTTGTAACTGTGGGCCTAAATTCTCAGGGAGGATTGGGAATCCTGAGTTACGGGAATGCTTATGTTAGCCTATACATTAGCATGAAGAAGGCTTGTTGCCTGTGAGGTAAAAATCATGGAAACCATAATAACACCCCACAGAAAATCACTGCATCCTGGGTGAGGTGGTGCGTGTGCCACCCAGCCATCGAACAGTTCGCACTGTGTGATCAGGCCAGCACTGAAACACGGTACAACAAATGCAGCTGCATTAGCTGGAGAGAGACCTGCAGCAAATACCAGTGCTTAAAACATTCACCAAAAAGGTAAGACGTACAAGTTCATGTCTGTTTCATAAATCATAGAGATCTAGGAGCTTCTGCGCCTCCTAAGAGTGCTCTAAGATCTGTCTACTGGATTTAAGAGAGAAAAGAGACAATTTAAAGCATGCTTATGCTCTATGTATCCTAAAATAGAAGTGTTCAGATTTAAAATGTGGGTGTCAGGACAATTTGATTATAACCATAGACTTGAACCTACTCTTAAATGAAATTGTTATGTCCTTAAAATGTTGAAGTCTTTAGGCAGCTACAGGGCTATACAGCAGGTGAACTGGGAATTAAAAACATCAGTGGCATTGAATGCTGGGCTCCAGTAGCTATAGAGACTCTTAGGTACTATCTGGTTTGCTTTGCTTCCTAGGACAAATTTTATTTCTGACAAGTGATTCAACAATGGGGATCTAGTAATGTATTGTAATGTACATAACAAATCAACTTTGTTACTGTATTTGCAGTTTCGACAATGGCAAAAAAGTCTATGCAGTTTTGCTATATAGTTTAAAATACTTTCATCCCTCAGCTACCAAACTGGTATAATGGTTTTAAACGATGATCAATCTATATGAAATTATCAGGAAAAATAATTATGTCAACAGGATTATTTTCCTAATGCAAACCACTTATCTACAGCACATATGACAAGTAACAGAATCACTTAATTAATCTAAAAATTTCCCAACTGTAAGATTTATATGTGGCTAAAACATGATATCCTCTTTGTGTGTGTATACATAAGATGTTTTATATCAGAGAATAAATAGCACATAGACTGTTAATAGAAAAAGTGTTACAGGTTTTAGTACAGAAATACAATTCTCCAGATTTTCTCTTTCTAGCTTGGTCAAAACATGAACCTACAATGTGATGGCTGAACGCAAAATTATTAACATCCTGCAACACCACAGAGTTGTGTGGATTGAGAAAAAAGGTAACATGAAGCCACTGTGACTGAATAGTTTTCTAAACCAAACCACAGTTGTTTTAACCACAGTTTTCATCAACATTTTCTTTTTGATTGAGCCGGTCATATTGTGTTATGCTGACTCCTAACATGATGTGATGGAGGAACAAAATGACACAAGGCATTTGCAATAGATCAGTCAAAAAGTCAAGGACAAGAAAAGCATCAATAGTAAAAGAATTCATAATGTCTATTGTATAGCTTGTGGATTGGGTAAAATGCGTTTTTATTGTTTATAAGGCTGAATTTTCAGTAGTATCTTATAGACAGATATCCAAACCAAGAAAATATTTTTATAACATACTTTGTATAGGAAACATCAATTTACTAATTTGTGTATGTTTTAATATGCAACTTATGTGCATTTAAGTCTGGTTTAAGAAAGCCCATATGTGCAAGCTACATTCTGGCTTACTTAAGGCAGTTTTGAGGTATGTTTTTCTATGCATTTAAATCCATTTGAAGGTGTGTTTTGATCTAGGACTGAATAATATATGTGTGGGATTGTATATGCTCTTCAAACATTTGAAATGAATTTTTAGTGTTTACAACAGTTTGAAAATAGGAAATTGAAAAATAAAAATACATTATTTTTAACTTGCAGTTTAAAAAAGCTAATTAGACCTGATAGAAATTTTATGAATGAAATTAATTGAAAATTAAGATAGAAATATCAAGAACAATTTGGCCCTTATAAGAAGAACCTATTAGATGGCTGATTGGAAAGGTAAGAAATGAAGACAACTTTGACTAAATGCCTATTCAGTGGCTAAATAAAAACATGTTATAAATGAAAAAGCAATATATTCTGCAAAAAAGGAAAATTGTAATCAACACAACCTGGACTGTAAATGAGAAGAAATACAGAAAAAAGATAGAAAGAAACCTAAGAACATAAAGAAAAAATAATGATCATCAGGGATGACATCACAATTAGTAACATTATTTACTAGAACAGCTACAGGCATGCTATTCAATAAAGATGGGAGAATTGAGAACTAATGTGGAATAAGCAGTAATGCTGCATAAACGTCTGTCTGAAAAAAGAGTTCTGGGTCTATTAGTACACAGGAGAGATTAGATAATATAGTCAAAGCAAGGTAGATCACAGAACCATAGAACCACATAATGGTCAGGGTCAGAAGGGACCTCTGGGGATCGTCTAGTCCAACTCCCTGCTAAAGCAGGTTCACCTACAGCAGGTTGCACAGGACAATGTCCAGGCAGGTGTTGAATGTCTCCAGAGAAGGAGACTCCACACCCGCTCTGGGCAGCCTGTGCCAGTGCTCTGCCACCCTCAAGGTAAAGAAGTTCTTCCTCACATTCAAATGGAACTTCTTGTGGTGCAGTTTGTGCCCATTGCCCCTTGTCCTGTCCCTGGCCACCACTGAAAAGAGCCTGGCCCCATCTTCTTGATACTTGCCCTTAAGATATTTGTATACATTGATAAGATCCCCTCTCAGTCTTCTCATTTCCAGGCTAAGCAGGCCCAGCTGTCTCAGCCTTTCCTCATCAGGGAGGTGCTCCAGTCCCCTCATCACCTTCGTAGCCCTCTGCGGGACCCTCTCCAGCAGTTCCCTGTCTCTCTTGAGCTGGGGAGCCCAGCACTGGACACAGCCCTCCAGGTGTGGCCTCACCAGGGCAGAGCAGAGAGGGAGGATCACCTCCCTCGACCTGTGGGCCCGTTGGCTCTCAAAATACTAAATCAGGATTGTTTTGTATTTCAAGATGATTTTGTATGTAAAGACAGAGTCAAACACCCTTATATAAAAAGAATGGTATTGTTTTACCCAAAGTTTTAGCAAGTACTATTCCTGTTGCATCCCTGAATACTTTGACAACATTCCTATATTCCTCCCAAGTGGCCTGTCACTTTTTCTGCATTCTGTAAACTTCCTTCTGAGTTTTGCCAGATGCTCCAGAAAGTTAAAATTGTATTGATATTGCTCCAATTCTGAAAGTGTTTATTTATATTCTACCACAAACTTAGTTTAGGCAGCTAATACCAATCTTGGTGGCTTATATTTCTTTGGTCTAACTTGAGTGACTGTAATTTTCTTTAGGTTTCAAATTAAGTGATGACTCTTACAAAATAAAAACCAAAACAACTATCTTGATGTCGGTATCACTATTTGACTTTTGTAACTATAAAATTTTACCGAGTGCTGTATTCTTAAGAGTTACCTGATTGCAATTGTTAAGGATAATTAATTTTTCCAAATGTCAGAAATCCATTAAAAATAATAATCTTAATGGTTTGGGATTTTCTGTTTTGCATATGATGCATTACACATAAATACGAACTACATCTCAAACAAATTCACACTGTACGCTTCAGAAGTAAGCACTTGAAGATGTTGAACAGTTCAGTACTTACCTCAAAAGTTCCTTGACCAGTTACACAGTGGAGGCACCTGTGGGTTCAGTGGTGTCTTTCCTGTGGTGATAACAACCCATTTCCATTCCAGAGTTCCTTCACAGTCTGTCTTTCTTACATCTGAGTACAGAGGAGTTGAATGTTGAAAAAAACACAGTGATGTTGGGTGGCAATTAGCTTATTTTTCCGTAGTGGCTTTCTAGTTGCCTAAGAAGTGGAGTATCTTTTTTTTTATATACTCGGATCAAGGCATATAAATGGTTTATCAGGTAGATTATGGTTGTTGCAGGTGACTTCATTTCCTATTCCACCACGTCTTTGTATCAAGGGTAGTTGGAGAGAAAAGAGGCATGCAGGGAGCCTGGCACGAGCAGCTGGGATGGCAATGGAATTCCAGAAGACTTGCATGTCTGTGCATATTACATTAGACTATTATCTAATTTGTTAAAAGTTATTTTTTGTTCTGGGACAAAACCAGGATGCAGTCTCCCTGTCCTGTGCTACAGCCACTATGCAAAATTCAGAGTCCCTCTCACTTGTTGCCTCCCTGAACATTTGAGTCTTTCATTCCTAGTGACCAGTCAGCCTGATGGAGTACACGGATACCTAGGCTACCTAATGGTCTTTCCCAGAAAAAGAGTATTACAGGTTTGATCTTTTTCCCCCTTGTGCTGAGGAGTGTTTAAAATCAAGTTCCCTATCTTTGTGGGTGAGTTCTCCAACAATTGACCTCCTAGAGACAATCTGGGTATCTTCAAAGAGAATTAAGTGAACTGGAACCTAATGCAATAGGGGCATTCATTATTTCCTAATAATTTCATATACGTTCAGTAGTAGATAAGATTAATCATCTTTATCTTCTACAGTTAATGAAGCAAGAGAGAAGCACTTCCAGATAGTGATCCATCTCATTTTATGATCTGTCTTACCCACCAGAAATACTTATTACACGTATAATATATTGCATAATAGGTAAGTAGTTACATAGAGAAATGAACATTATATGCCTAGTTTTGGACAACTAAAGTTAGCAGAGAGGAATTCATATCCTGACTGAGGCAGTTGAGATACCTCAATCACTTTGCAGTTTAGTGGAGAAAGAGGCACCCAGATTAGGAATTAGGATCTCCTTATACAAACCCTGTCAGAAAGCGAGCTTCAGCAGTTACCCTAGATCATCTGGATTATTCATTTTTTTCCTTGTCACACTTGTTCTCCCTCTCCCCCAAACTGAGGCTGGGGCTAGCACCTAAGTCGATTGGAGAGATCCTAAATTTCTGTAACTAAGGGGCAGAAAAGCGATTCTTGGTCACAAAGGATCTGTTTCTGCTTTGCTGTTCATGTGAGGACCAAAACTGACTGCTGAGAGTTGCACCACAGTAAAATTCAAGAAGAAACCAATAATATCCCCTAAAACAGATTAGTGAAAAATATATGCAGCTCATTGTATTCATACCACTGAAAGATTTTATCATGGGCATGCAGACCTGCATGCCCAGGGCTGGGGACCCTGACCATCCTCTTCCTCAGCAGGAGTCTGATCGTGAGCAATTCTGCTGAAGGTAGCAAGGGAAAATGGGTATAGCTGGCATGAGTGAGAAATGGAGCCTAATATTTTTATTCTGAAATGTCTTACTACTGCAATGAGCAAACAATAATGTCATAAATAGCTGCGTTCATTTTCTAGCAAAATTTAAAAAAGGAAATTCTGTTGGGCCTCCATGGCAAGTCGTTGGCAGCAGGGTGGCTGCAGGGGTGGTCTCTGTGAGAAGAGACCAGGGCTGACCCCATGCTGTACACAGACCATTCCAGATGGTTCCAATGGACACAGCTGAGTCCCTCAGCCAAGGTAATGGTGCCTTTGGGAAAACATGTTTAAGAAAGGACAGAAAATGCTGGGGCTGGGGGCAAGAAAGAGTGAGAAACAGCAGAGGGAACACCAAGTTCAGAGAAGAAGGAGGGGAAAGAGGTGCTCCAGGCTCTGGAGCAAAGATTCCTCTGCAGCCCATGGACGGAGCAGTTTGGTGCTTCAGAAGGAACCGTGGCCCATGAGGGCCCATGCAGGAGTAGTGGGAAAGTGTGAGGAAGGGGAAGAAGCTGCAGAGAGGAACTGTTATGGACTGACTGACTATAACCCCCATTTCCCCATCCCTCCCATGCTGCTTGGAGGGAGCAGAAGGTAGAGGAGTCAAGAGTGAAGGACTGAAGTTGAGGATGGGGAAAGACAGGAGGAAAGGTGTTTTAATTTTTTTATCTTTGTTTCTCGCTACCTGAATCTCTTTTAACTGGCAATAAACTAAATTAATTTTCAGCAAGTTGAGTCACTTTTGTCCATGATGGTAAATGATAAACAATCTTCCTTTCTTTTTCTCAGCCCAAGGGCTTTTCCACAATATTTGCTACCCCATCCTGTAGAGGACAAGTGAGTGAGTAGCTGGGTGGGAGTCTGGCCCTCAGCCAAGGTCAACCCACCACAGGAATAAAGACATTCTTTCATGTTGCCTGTGTGTCAAGTAGTTTTGAAAGTCACAGAAAATGCTACAACTTACTTTCTAGATTTGATCAAAGGAGCTCTGCTGAAACTCCTTTCACATTAGTTTAAACCATTGCCCTTACGAGTTTCCAAGAGGATGCAATAGGTACGAGGGTGAGCGGAAAAAGGGAAATCTATAAAAAGTCTGCTAAAAAAAGCTTAAGACAAACCAAGTTATCTGTACTGTCATGTACTTGAAATAAAATTCCATCAGTCTAAGTTAATGGTTCTTAATAAATGTGGTTAACAGCTAAAAATGGAGTAGAGTGTTCATTTCTTCAACATTATAAGCAGTCATTGCACACAGTAATAAAAATAGAAAGAATGACTTCAGGATTTTTTCCCCTTTGAATTAAGTTGTCACTCATTAACTTAACGTTTAAAGCACAGTTCATTAATACACTGTCATTGATGTGTGACTCCATTAACAAAGCTCTTCAGGATGTAAATTTTCCATTGTAAGCTGCCCGTCTTTCTAAAACCTGAGAAAGGTACTTTGGGTCCACTGAGTATTCAACTTCATAATGCTGTTATGTTAGTTGTATTTTGTTTTGTGACTCTAGCATTTAACTTTCAGGTTGCCAAAAGTGTATATAGATGCTTCTAGACTCTAAATACTTGAATTAGAAAAACAGCTACAGCCAGGGGTCAAATTGCATAAACTTGGTATTTTCTTATCTGAGGTACCTCTTGTAAATCACATCACATTTTACCTGTTGAAGTGGAAAGAGAACAGTGAGAAAGAGGCAATACAACTCAGAAAATATAAAGGGATAACACTGAATACATCTGACAATCATTCTAACAACTAACAACTTCCATGCATTGTCATCCTCTATAAACAAGCAACTCAAATCATAAGAGCTGTAAGGCACAAGTGGTTATCCTGTTACAACAAAGATATTTTTCCTCATGCTGAACTGGAATAATCCTGCCATTAGGTATGGCTGCACCACAGACTGAAGTACATCAGAGGGAGCTTTACGTAAGGTAGTTCTGGTAGCTGCAGTACCCACAGCTGCATGTAAGCTAATTTTCTCTCTCAGGAAGGTAAATTAGTCAATGAACTACCTTGTATTACTGTAACTAGACTGTTTCTGGTATTGGGACTAACTTGGGCCTTTGGATGATGCAAGGTAGGGTTATGAGAAGCACAACTGCTCTGCCGTAAGTTTGGAAAAGCCATATCCTCCTTTGAAACACCTCTGAAATGCAGGGCACTTCAGGAAACTATCACTTAGTAATTTGGTTAATACTAATGGTGATATTTCAGTCTTTATTTTGATCTATATAGGTGCAATAAAGATGGGAGCTGAATAATCTGCTAATTTGAAAAAATTTAAAGTTTATATTTATTTGTGTATGGAAATATCAATGGTTTATAATTAGTAGAATAACCCCCTTAATTAAATCAATTACACATTACAGTATTAGTTGTACTCTAGCTTCTAGTTGCAGAGGTTTGTGCTCCATTAAATTTTGTACTGTGCTCATGTGTCAAAAATCTACTAATCTTTTAATCTAATTATTCATTAAAGAACAGCATCATATTTTTATTATTCATAACCCCACAAGGGTTATGCTACAAGGAGCAGGATTTACCAAATTTTTCTTTTTATCAGCTAATCATCATTGCCTGCTACACATAAGAGCTTCTAGAGTTAAACAGAACAGAAATCTCATGAAATATTTTATATGTCACAGAAGTGGAGTCAGGAAGGAAAAAGAAATGAAGTGGATTTTTCCCATCTATTAGATTTTGACAGAGAAGAGAATGATCCCACGGTTACTTTTTCAACTAGCTCCCCAGAACAGCAATGAGGCCCTATGATACTGATACTGAATAGACCATTGCTCCCACAGGTGTGATATTAAGAGAAGCAGGTACTGTCTAGGACTCTAATATGTGGTCAGCATGTTCCATTTTATCAGTATTTATATATTATATATTCTACATTATAGTATATTATATATTATATTATAGCAATGAATCAATGATAGCAAACTGGAAAACAGTTTTGAAAAGGCCCTAAAAAGTTGCCAAGTATTTTCTCTTGGACAGATTTTTTTTCCCCATAAAAGATCTTGCATTATTGAAAATAAGGGGCACAGTGTGGAAGTTATGATATGTGAAGATCCAACTACTTTTTAATGCCATTCAGATGTTTAAGGGACTTCGATACAGGTTAAAACTTTGATGTAGGTCGGATTTAAAGATTAGAAGATAACTAGGATGAGAAACACAGTTAGGGAAAGTTCTGTGCAACAGTATTCCATCCAACCCACTATTTAATTAAAATGAAGGTTTTGTGGTAGAAATTTATCAGTTTCAAGAAAAGTGAGATAAGGAAGGTTACTTGAGTTCAGGATGGAGATTCTATGCAAGGCGACAAAACAATTCTTTTAAAAAAGATAAATAAAGCACACACAAAAATAGTCAGAAGAATTAGATAGTCAGCTAGGTTATGGGGAACAAATAGGATGGGGTGCTGAGTGTCCCGTAATAGATTTTCCCGTGTGTGCATTAGGGGGATATAATATAATGCAAATTATACTATATAATAAAAATAATGAAAATGTTAGTAAAAGGAATAAATCCATGTTTAATACAAGACTACGTATGAAGTAAATCTAGACTTTGCTTGAAACAGAAAAAAGTCAGTCTCCATGTTTTTTACTGGAAAGGCGATAGGATAAGGAACTTTTATAGTTAGCAATAGGAAGGCTGTGTGAAGATCAAGAGGATACAACAGCAAGAGGCCTTTTCTTCCAACAGTCAAAGAAAAAAAAGATAAAAATAAATACGTCTTGTATGTGTTTATTAACTGTATGCATTAAAACATCATCCAGTTCTTCTCTTCACCTGCATCTTCATATTTTGCCTTTGAATTTAGCCTGATAGATTTGCATGCCCTGCTACTGTGTACAAGCAGGCTTTTACTCCTTCAGTGACCTGGATATGCAGGAGAAAGCAAGTTTATCTGAAATGGTCATCAGAAGCACAGTGTAAGACAACATTCTAAATTTTGGAGCATACAAAATAGAAATAAATCAGATGGTTCTGCTTTCTTTCTGTCCTTTGAATGAGCCAACCCATAAAAAAAGTTTCTACTTCAAAGGAAAAAAAAAGACAAAAGAACCCTAACAACCTACACATGCCTATATCCCAGGAAGTTTTTTGAATATATTTCTGAACACGTTTCTGAATATGAATCAGCTTAAGATTTGAAGTGAAGAAAATTATGGATACTACAATTTAATCAGTGCAAACCCCAGGAATTTCGCACTGAATAGGAATATATGACCAGATATGATGGTTTCATGGAGATTCTGAATAGCCTTCAAGGCTAACATTCTTCAATAAGAGGTCTAACCTAGTTCTCCACTCTGTGTAAGCCATAGAGGTGAGAGGTGAGAGACCCATGTTCAGCTAAGTGGAAGGGATTTGTGTGAACTATAGCTAAAACTGTGGGATATTAGGTAGGCTGGAGGATTAGGGTTAAGCTAAGAGGCAGAGCTAAGAAAAGCTTTACTGTGTTGTCCATTTCAGTTTGGGGCAAGGAACTGTGAGTGAAATTGGTCTTGGTTTGGCAGTAGTCCTCTGCCGTGTCTGCCTGCTAAGCTGTGGCTCCTTACAATATGAGGAATCATCACAGCCACTGCCTGAGCTGTAGCTGTTAATAAACAAAACTGGGTTGTTAAATGGTTTAAAAATATGCTTCTGCCTCTTCTTAGAAAATGCTTTCTGTATTTATTACCAGTGCATAACATTTTTGAGAGACCTGTGTTTGCTTGCACAAGAATAAATACAGGCAGCCGGTACCACAGAGAATGAGATTCTTAGAGATTCACGGCAGGAATAATTTGCTGGTGATGTCTTTAACAACTAAAACAATAACTGCATTATGGATAAAAAGAAAGTTAGCTAACAGTTCCTATCTCCTGTGCATTCTGATAAGTGGGACTAGCAAGTACTACTGCTGAAAAGCCATCAGAGAAGTCCAGCAATAATACACACATATGTGAGATCTAAGGATAGAAGTAGCAGCATCCAGTCTACATCACCGTCTCTGTGGAGAGTAGCTTCAAGAACTGAGACTTCATAAGTAAATTTGGAGAGGGCTCATAAATCGCCACATTGGGTCCTCTGACACCTTGCTTAAGTACTTGTCTCTTGGAATCAAATATTCAGATTCTGAGCATTAGCCAGGCTTCCCAGAGGGCAGAGTTATTGAGGAGCATAATACAGAGGACTGCCAATTGAATGCAGAACTATTATGGAGAGAAGTGGACTCCAAACACTGTTTTTTCCAGACTTGCTCCATGAGAGAGTATTTCCCAGGCTGTATTCCAGTTCTGTGTTGGGATCAGAGCTGGATCACATGATCTGAATGAAGAACTCAGATCCATTTCTGAGTTGCAAGAATGGAGGTTCTGTGCAATCATTTCCACCAACAGTCATACAACCAGCAGACTTTCTGTTCACTCTTGCGTACATTGGTTAGCAAGTTTAGGCAAAGCAGGACTATTTGAAAACAGATTCCTTCATGCACAGCTGAAACCCTGGGAATATGAATGTACATGAAATAGAAAAATATTTGGAAGTAGATTTTATCTAATCATGCCATGATTGTATTAAAGACTTCACATTTCCTCCTCATCTGCTCTTTATGTTCTTTTCTGTATGTGAATATCAATGTTTCTACTTGCCCTTACTTTACTTACTGTCATGAATGAGAAGCATGGATTTCAGGGGGGCTAATCAAGCAAGCCTGTTCTGATTAAAACCAAAAACAACTATAATTTTTCTGATATTTGTGGCTAACCTGGATCCTGTCATTTTGCTTTAGCTGTTTTTTTGTTTCCAAAAAATCCACTATTGTAGGGATCAAACTATTCAAGTTGTATACAGACAAGATACATTTTTTCTGGAGAAGAATATGGATATGAATTGTTTACTTCAAATATTATTTAGATTTGTTCTACTTGGAAGGTGCTATTTAATGTTTCCTTCAGACTGATCAGCTACTTGCTATAAAGGGGACTGTTTGGGGAATGCAAATTTAGTGTGAACAGCAGTTTTCCATGTAATTGGAATGTAAATGTCACTGTATTCTGTTTGTTGAGATCAATTCACTGCACATGTACTGAGTGTATCTTGGTTGAGTTTTGTGACTTACAAATTCCTTAAGTCAACTATCCCTGCATATTCAGGATCTTTCAAGATGTGAAACTATTTACGAGGAAGATCAGATGGGTGGAACCTACTCCTCAATTCTAGGTGATACAAAGGCATCCCTAAAAAAGAATCATCCAGTGCATTAGAGCTTTACTTTGGGATGAGGAAAAATTAGATTCAGTTTTCACTTTTGCTACAGACATCCTGTATGACCTTGGACACTGCGCCAGAGGCACCCAGCCAATTGGAAACACAAGACCAAGATTTAACTGGCATTCAGATTGTCTGAATCTGGGCTTTAGCCTCTCTGTGCCTCAGGTCCCTGTCTGTGAAAAGAAGATAAATTGACTTCCCTGCTTCACAGTGATATTGGACAGACAAATTCATCTAAGACTGTGAGGTACTACTGTGAGGTTTGTGTAAGTATTTTTATAAAAATGTATTTTTACTTTTTGCTTCGGTATCCAGCATACAGTGGAGAACACAAGAACTGGAGTTATAAACATGATTTTGTCACTTGATATAGTAAAAACTACCACTCATAAAATCCTGGTTTCTATTTCCTCTGATTCTTGGCCAACAGCCAATAGATATTAAATATACATGCATGACTTACACTGGATATGCACGTGTATTTTATCTTATAGGGGCACATACATTTTTCTTTCTGCTGTGCTATATGAACGTATTGCTTATGCATAAACATTTATGCCATTTGCTAATTTAAAATGTCTTGCAAAGTTCTGCAAACACGCTTACAGTCTATATACTATACACAATTTCACAAATGTGTTTGTATACACATCTCTATTTAGTAGGGCCTGAATATACTGGGTTCATCCCTCCTGATGAGTGAGACCAGAGAATGGGACACTGAGACCAGAATGAAGTTAATTGGCATCAGCTAACTGTAAGTCAAGTCTACCAACCTATACTTTTCATTTACCACATACAAGGCAAAGTAGTCCTCTTACACCATTTCTTATTTAGTGGAGAAAATTCCTGAATCTCAAAAATAAAGCATTTATTTCCTGGCAAGGAACACACTTCTTTCTTCAGAATCTGATACAGGAAACAGTAAAATTATATAAATGTGCTTTATAGCTTGTCACCTACTCTCTATATATTAAATATGTATTTTAAAGTAGAAAAAACAGGAATAGCAGCTGTTCAAACTTAGAGGAATATTGAACCACATTAAAATGTAAGTCAGAGACAAGTTCCAAACAAGTATTGTCATTAACCGAATGAATGTAATTACATATGCAAATATATATGTCTGCATAATTATCCACATACACATATTTTGCACATGTAAATTATGTGTCAGCTTTTGAAAATTTGCTTCTCAATATCATGTTGTGTGTATTTTAGAGATGCATATTTTGGTTAAGATAACCCTAACTAAATATGTTTCATGTAAAATAAGCAAAACCTACAGCAGGTAAAGTAGCTTCTATATTCTGCTTATTGTGGTCTTATACTCTTTTTCAGACACCCATGGTCACTGTTAAACACTGTCAACTTAATACTTTCTGGCTTTTTTTTTTTTTTTTTTTTTTAATTTTGTTCAGCAGGGAAAAATAGAACTATTTGTTTCTCTTTCCTGTTTTCTGCTCTAAGCTCTCTAATCAGTTACCATCTTCTGTATGGACATTTGAGGATGATTATTAAATATTTCTTCTTGTACACACACAGCTCTATAAGAAAAAATTCTGTACTGGGTGCAATTTTCCATCCACAGTTACCTGTAAGTCCTCCTGGTATAGTTTATTAAGATCCAATTAGCTGCCTACCAGAAAATCATAGGCATGGGTTTACATTCATTGCTGTCATAGATGCGGTGTAAAAAAAATAATAATAAAAAAAAAACAGAAAAAAAATAATTACAATTATGTAATTGCTAAATGATAGGTCCTTACAGAGGACCACAGTACCTTCAGTAGGGGAATATATCACTAACCACTGAATTCCTTACTGGTTTTGGACTGGGATAGAGTTAATTTTATTTATAATAGCTGATATGGTGCTATGTTTTGGATTTGTCACCAAACCAGTGTTGAGAACACATCGATGTTTTATCTGTTGCTGAGCAGTGCTCACAGCAATGAAGCCTTTTCAGTTTTTCAGGCTTCCTTACCAGTGAGTGGACTGGGGGTGCACAAGAAGCTGGGAGGGGACACAGCCAGGACGGCTGACCCCTAATGTCCAAAAGGATCTCGTATACCGTATGACACCATGCTTAGCAATACAAACTAAGGGGAAGAAAGATGAAGAGGGGACATTTGGAGTTATGACATTTGTCTTCTGTAGTAACCACTACACATGAAGAAGCTCTGCTTTCCTGGGAATAACTAAACATCTGCTGGCTGATAGGAAGTAGTGAACAAATTCCTGATTTTTTCTTTGCTTGAGTGTGTTGCTTTAGCTTTACCTATCAAACTGCCTTTATCTCAACCCACAGGTTTTCTCACTTTTACCCTTCTCATTCTCTCCACCGTTGCACTGGGTGGGGGGGGGGGGGATGTGCCGGGGGGAGCGGGCGTGAGCAAGCAGCTGTGTGGGGCTGAGCTGCCTTACAGGGTTAAACCACAACAATTCTAAACAGAGTTCCATAAATTAACACTGATTTGAAATTGGTGATATTTTGCAGAGTGCTGAAACAAGATGTTAACTCCTCTTCACATAAAATTTTATACAAAAAACATTACTGTTTGAGAATATCAGAATTCAATTCATTCTAACAAGGTACATTCTAAAAAAACAAGGCCCAGTAAAGATAAAAAAAAAAAAAATATCAAAATGCCAAGGTGATTTAACAGCAAGTGTGCCTGTAAGTACATTCCAGAAAAACAAGAAAGCTCCTGTGTATTTTTAGGGTTGAGTCTCATTTCCTTACATTAGACATTAGCAGCATGCCAAAAATCTTATGTTAAATGGATAAAGTATAGCACATAATGTCAGATTAATCTATGTACAAACTGATTCATTTGGCTGACACGAAAGCATCCTGTCTTCTAGAAGGGAACAATCCAGCTTCATATAGGAGATCTTGGAATTGCAATGAATCATACAGAATTTCACTCTATTGATACTAGATTATCAATTTGAAAGCAGTTAACAGATTTCAGTATCACTGAACTAAAATTAGCCCCTTAAGCAGAATAGTTTTGCATCACTATGCATAAGACTGATGATTTTCTACAACTGCTACAAAAGTGGTACATAAAACTAAACCTACTGTCTATAATTACATGGCAAATACACTTCCTTCTGCTTGCTTTATCTGGCTTTGTAGCCCCAGAACATCCATCATAATATCATTTCATGTCAAACTACACTTCATACTCCCAGATCATATTTTGTCATAGATAATAAAGGGTAGATGTCACAGAGGTAGTCTTTTAATTTGCTAAACCAAATAGCTGGAATCAACTGTTAGGTGTACTTAGAATTTGTGCTGTTGCTAATGAGATAATTGCAACTTTCATTGTTTATAAATGAAAAAGAAAAAAAATCCCAAAAAAATAACCCCACCAACTCTTGATTTCACACTAGCAGGCAAAATTAATTTTGGCGCTACATTTAGATTTAGAGACACTATACAAAGCCAAGAATTTAAACTATACCCATACTTCTATTTTTACTGCTTTGGAAAACAAATACTGGCTACATGGTTGCCAAAAATACTTTTGCCTATTCAGATTGTGGTGCAAGCTCTTTGATGTCTTCCCTGTAAGTCTGCACACACGAACATTTATTAATATCACAGTGACTATTAGAAAGGGATGCATGAAAATTAGTTTGTCTGAACCCAGTGAGATTATTCACAAGTTCAAAGTTAAATACGTATGCCTTCATAGGACTGAGATCTAAACCAAATTTTCACTGCTCACGCAGATTGTAAAACACTTTTATGGTGACTTTGGCATGAGAATATTTTGTTTTGTAACTTTGGTGCTTTGAAACAAGGCAAAATGATAATGCTGGAATATTTCTCAGCTTTCCTAGAAAAAGCTATCCTAGTCTGAAGTCCTCCTTATACTGCCCTCTTTACTTGTAGTATCCAAACACCGGTAGGTATCATAAGCATTGCAACTAACATTCATTACATTTTTTGTCCCCCAGATTTTCTCAAGGAAAGATAGGAACAAAATGCGTGTGTTAGCATCATACTAGACACTCCCATCATAAAAGATCAAAAAAATAAGCCATTTCACTTCACCATTATCTGACATCTTAGGAGTATGCATTGTCTACTGTTTTTCTGCTTTGACCAGTGATTGAATGTTTTGACTAAGTGTACTAGAAAAATACAAATGGTCCAATACTATTAGAAAAGACAAAGGCAATAAAGGAGGAATGTTTCCTAATCTGGTGTTCAAAGAAAAAGAACAGCAGAGAGGATGCATAACATATCCCTCCTCTTATTGGCACTGTGGCACATAAGTATCTACTCGGGTCACATAACAAGGGATAGCAATAAGGGAACAACTTATAAAACAATCTTAGAAAATCTTACTATCCAAGTATGCATGCATCGTTGTATTCTGGAAGGCAGGGTAGATCATATGATAAAGGACAAGCTACGGAATTTATCTGTTTTCAAGGAAAAGTGCCCTCCAAGAGAACCCATTTTAAAAGGGTTCCACACTGTTTAGTAAACAGTGTGAGGGCACATCTTTCTAATCATTCCAGTAGGCACACCCTAAATCAGGAGATGAGCCACTGGCTTTTTCCGTAACTGTGTGAACCACCAGGGCTGTTGCTGTAGAGCAGAAACCAAAAGCACAAGTTTCAACCATCAGGTGTACAGGACTTGACAGGCCTCAACCTATATTAAACATAACATACAGGCACAAAGCAGAAATTACAGAATTATGTAGCTAACTTAGACCTCTGAATCCACACTACTTTAAAATAATGTTAAATTGCTATAGACACTATCTTTAAACAAAAGAACAAAAAATGATACATCTAAATACACTGATACAAAAAATAGGCAGCAAGTACTTTTTCTAATTTTCCATGCGTGATTTAGAACAATGAGTTCAGATAGCATCAAGAAGTCATGTCAGAAAGCTGCAACTTTCAAGAAGAAATAAATATTGTAGAAAAGAATATGTTAAGTTTCAGGAAATAATGCAAATCATTTGTGAAATCATTGCAGTATGCACAGACAGGCAGAAGATGGGCATGTCTCACCTGAGCTAGAGCAAAGCTAATTTAAGCATTGTGAAGCTAATGTCAGGAAAACTAATTCCTGACATTTTCATGACTGTGGGTAAGGAAAAGCATAAGTAAAAATGTTTCAAAGTTAGTAATGTTAACAAAACATCCTGCAACTGCTGAACCTTTTCATCTCATAACTTAAAATGCCCTAAAAATGAGCAGAAGGTGCATCAATAAGCTGTTACAGCCTCATCAAAAACATTCAATGATAATCCCACATCATATACTAAAGAGAAATGAAATTTAAATTTAAATCATATTTTCCTCAAAACCCAAAAAAGATAGTGCTTTCCAACAGTAAAGATAAAGTTGATGAAAAACAGAGAATAAAAACAAGACCCTTGCATTAGTTCTAAGTAATTATAAAAAAATACTATTTTAATTCAAGGTAGAAAGAATTGCAAGTACAAGGTGAAACTCCTGGGATTAATTGGAAATGTGAAAACCTATATTTCTGTGATGATTGCCATGTGAAACACCTCCATCTGAAAAGCGCAAGCTTTATGATGAGGAATGTTAATGTCTGAAACTGATAAAAGCTAGCTTGAGTCAGCATGAGCAGATCAGTTTTTATCTTCCTGGAATATCAGGGTATCAAGAGGTATTGTGCTAGCCTATTCCTAAATCATGCAAAACTTCAGAAAATCATGACGACTTGAGAAAGAGAAATTTAGAACCAAGGACTTATGACTTCCACTGTCTACCTGTGTTCCCATCATCTAGTTCAAACAGTTTTCTTCCTTAGTTAAAAAAAACCACAAAACAACATCATTTTGAAATAAAATAAAGATTCACAAAAATTTGCCAGCCAGTTCTGTCTGTCTTAACACAAAACATTTTTTTCTGTATTTCTACATGGCAATTCAATGAAAAGGTTAACAAAAGTGAGAATATCAGAATATGCTTTCATGCCACCCTCCCCTTTATGAGAGAAAGCACAGTTTTGATGTACAATATGCTACCAAGTAATTACATAATTTCATGTAAGTTGTCTAATATCTCTTATACTTTATCTCAATTTGAGTTGTCCAGATTTTGAGCAATGTAAATTGAACATTTTTCTTTTTCCAAACAGAAAATAACCTTAATGTTATTTTCGACGATTTTCTGCAATTTATTTTGTGTGAAGGAAAATAATTTAAATTTGTCTTGCCACAATTTGAGTTTTGTTGTGCCTGAAGTATACAAATCTAGAAACCAGCTCATGGACAATGGTGTATGAGTTCATCTTGCTTCCCTGCAAAACACCTCTGAATGCTGCAGCAGTGCTTATCTGCAGAATTACTGGTATCTACAATAGAAACTGTGTAATAATCATGCAATTTGATTTACATCTGATGCAAAGACATAGGTTCTGGGAAAAGTCTTCAGTTATATGGACAACTTTGATCTCACAAAAAAATAAAAACAACTTATCAGTGGTATTAAGGACGAAAACCTTCAGCAATAGCCTTAACTTTCATTTTTCCTCAGTCTTTGTCTATAGAGATTTCACATTACTTGAAGAAATGAGACCACTGAAATAATTGTTGTTAGTGTAGTATGCTGTGAAAACAACAGATCTTACAAGTCCTGTGCGGTTGTTGCCTAACACAAGCAGTGACAGTGGTTTGTAGGTGCTTGGGATTTTGGCCTGGAAAAGTTTCTAAACCTGAAAAATCGGTTTCTGCTCAGTCCTGACTTGTGAGAATCTGCTACCTAGCACATTGACTTCATTGCCAACAGGATATCTGCAATGTCCTGGTGACATTGCCTGGTAGACTAATAAATATTTTGAAAGCAAATCTGAAGGACTGGACTCTACATAACCAAGCAACAAGGACCTTAGAATTACAAAAAATGGCCAGAAGTCCTGATTGCTTCCCATAAGCAACCTGGTACGTTTGGCTGGAGATGGGAGATATTTCCCGCGTTCACTCCACTGATTCAGGATGTGGCTGTGTTCCTGAGAAGACAGCTACCTCTGCTGAGTTTCAAAACCCGGTCCACTTTCGGTAGGCAGCCACCATGACCTCAGTCTTTGTTCCTTTTGTTCCCCTTCAACCTTCTCAACCCTTGTTCACTTCAACTTGCTCGGCAGAGAAACCAGGATGGGCATGTCTCTCTGTTCCTGTGGATTTCCAGGTAGTGGGATCTATGTCTATTGTGCAGTTTGGGAGCAGTAGCTTATCCACCTACCTGAAAAGTACCCATATTCCAGTGGATTTTCTCCACCCTGTCTGGAACCTGAGTGCACACAAGGGATACCATTTCATGATTCTAGCATTCACCTCTGCCACTGTACTAAGCTTCTCTGCAGGAAACAGTGTATGTCCAGCGTATTCGTATCCCTGGCAGGTGATAACGTTGTCATTTGTAACTTTAGCATTAAAGTCTGTGACGTTAGAAGAGCGTTGAAAGTTTGACTAAAGCCTCAGCCCGTATGTGCTGGATTGGGCTATTCCCCTTGACATAGTTCAGTTATTGCGTTTCATTCCCTGGTCTTAAGCTGCTACTCCTTGTAAACATTAATCAGTCTGGAAAATGGACATGTGCAAGTTTAGCTCACCAGCTTCTGCTTTGAGCATTCACCTGGGGGACAGATGATCTGAATTTCTCCCATATTCTACTGACTCTTCAGTGGATCAAGCTAGTGGTAGTGAGATCCTCCTGGCAGGTGAGAACCTAACCAAACTCACGTTCAGTCCAGTGTGGTAAAGACAACTGCCAATTTTTATTACACAAGAATAATGAAAAATGTAAGACATATTGTACTTACTACTTGGCGAACACTGAAATAAAAAGGACATGCAGCCCTTTGATAAATGCAAGTGATCATAAATAATAGACCACTAAGTGATGTAACATCACATGAACAAATCTGATTAAATCAACATTGTAACTGACACTTTTAAGAGATTAAATGGATTAATTGTTTATGAGAATAATGTATATTCACTTATGCACCATTCTGTTAACATCTCTTCATTTTTGGAGCCAGTCCACCTTCCTCTACATTAACTTCTGGGAGGAAAAGAAGAAACACAACACTTTGGCTCAGACTGAAGCAAAGATTCATTCCAGAAATAAAAGATTCAAAGACAAAAACTCATAGAATTTCTTAGGCATCTGTAATATCATTTCTTTGATCTGTTGCAGATCCTTTAAGGTCCTGTGTAAAGTTAGGAACGAGTCAAGGGAGAGAAACCTATGTCAAAGTGTTTTAAGTCAAAAATCTAAAAATTGAGGTACTCAAGTACAGAGCAGACCTGAAAATACTGGAGGAAGGTGTGAAACAGGGGACCTGGTGACATGCACAGCTTTTGTAAGAGCTTCCCTGCAATGATTTAAAAATACTTCTTTGGAAATACAATCAGTACATTTAGGAGCACGGCTCTTGCACAAATCTGTAGGTAATACCTCATATCTGCGACCAAAGGTTGTAAGCCCATTTACAGTACAGAATAGAAGTGCTTCAATGAGCTCAGGACATACTGGGATCTGCCACAGGACTCGTGTCAGGCACTTAATATCTCCCCCTCTCAAAAATTACAGTTGGGTTCATTATATTTATATACATTTCCCAAAATAGTTTGCAATCACTTCTTTCTTGTGCTTCCATCTACTAATTAATTTTAGCTTTCTCGTTATAGATTCATAAATTCTGTGGCCAGAAGCATCACTACAATAATCTGTGAACCACGGCCAGAAGACAACTTTATTCAGCTTTCCAAAACACAAACCTATTGGACAAAGGCTAAAGAATACTTGCACATGAGAAACATTGTCACACTTTCCTTCCATAAAACAAAAAGGGAAAAAAAACCAAAACTGACTAAAACTTCATATGTAGTCCAACCAACCCATGGAGAAATCAACAGCAGCCAAAAGCAGTGAGGGATCAACAGGCTTAGAGAGCAAGAACTAGATTAGAAGTTAAGTTTAAGGCTCCTTGGTTTAAGGCTCCTTGGTTTGTCTGTTTGGAAATTTTCTTCTTGTTAAGACTGCAGCATCAGCACAAGAAATGGACCCCAACTTATGAGCCAGGAAATTCAGGCAGGTTAAAGAGGGAGTGAATTATTTACTATGTTTGTGCAGTATTTCAGATACTGTCCGTGAAAAAGGTGTTCACAGTATTTCCAGGGAATGATAAGGGAAAGAAAAATAAATGCATCACACTGATTGCTTATTACTACACTAGAAAAAGTAGCCAGGTATGCAAATATAGGCAGGTCACCTCACAGAACCTCACATGGGCAATGTGCACAAGTAATGAAGAATCTCTCCTCAATAATTTGTGAGCTTACGATAACAAAGACCACCCAGATCTTACAGTTATGCCACCTTTTCACATGCATGCAATTTAATTATTAATGATGAAGCCAATTCCAGCCTCTGCTAGCATGTCACATACCAGTGCAAAACACCTTTCGTGTCCTCATACAAGTTGTCTTCTGGAGTCAGGTTAGTTAGTAAAAAACATGTTCTGATGGTAATATAATCACCCACAAAGCTGCTTGCTCACACCTCCTGTCCCAGTGGGATGAGGGGAGAAAATATGAAAGGTAAAAGCAAGAAAAATTAAGTCAAGATAAAGACAATTTAATAGGTGAAGGAAATAGGAAAAGAAACAAGTGATGCAAAGGCAATTGCTCACCACTGCCCACAGACTGATGTCCAGCCAGTCTCTGAGCAACAGCTGTCTCAGAAGACAAAACCCCACCAGTTTTCCATTGCTGAGCTTTAGGTTATAGGGTATAGAGTACCCCTTTGGTCAGTTTGGGTCGGCAGTCTCAAATGTGTCCCCTCCCAGTTTCTTTCCCATCCCCAGCTTACTTTCTGAGGGGATGTTGGGATGAAAGAGAAGGCCCTGATGCTATGCAAGCACTGCTCAGTAATAGCCAAAAGACTGGTGTGCTTTTTCTCACTATAAATCCAAAATACAGCACCATATGGGATGCTGTGAAGAAAGTGAACTCCATCCCAGCCAGATCCAGTAAAGCAATCAACATGCGTGCCTATTTTATGGTCTTGATATACAGGCTTGATTCAGTTCATTCTCACATTGCTGTGGCAGACAATTGCAGACTGAAATGTGTATCTTGTTCAGCTAGGCAAAACAGAGCTCCCCTGCACACAGAAATAAGGGACAGCTCTCTGAAGTTTGGTCTTTATTTCTTCTTTTACTCTCCATAGTAAGGACAGACAAGTTCAGTTCTTGAAAACAAAGTTATGCTGTATCTCAGTCCTTCCCAGAAAACCTGTGCTATAATCAGGTTAGATCTTCTGCTGACTATAGTCTACACAGTTTTACTTAAAAGCCAGAGAATAGAAGAGAATTATTCATTTAAATGATGCTTCACATTTCTTTGCAATCTATTTATATTTGTGAATATTTGCACTGGTGCTTCTAGACATGAAAATTACAGCACCGAAGTTAGCATCTTCATTAGAGTAACAATACACTTCACAGTGATTTGCAACATGGTTAATAATACATGATTCTGAACTATAAAAAATTTAACACCATAAAATCAACACTGATCATATAAACCAAATACCATTCAAACACAATTAATTAGACCAACATATTTTTTTACAGTAGAACACAAATCAATTTACTTAATTTAGTCACATAAAATTTTTGATCATAATTAAGTTTAGACCTTTTTAAAATTTGCCTACAGTTAAATATGCAGAGTGGAGTAAACAGGAAACAAAACCAATTACTGAATCCTAAGAAAACAATGCAAAGGCTTGGGTTTATTAATTTAGTTGCTTCTTTTTATAATAACACGATGAAAGTTGGACTCCATAAAACTGACTCTACAGAAACAATATTCTGAACTTTGATTTTTACAGTGACTCAGTGACTTAGATATAAAATTCATAACATTTTCCTTTAATTAATCCCCTTTTAGGTCTCCTCCTCCATTCAGGAATTCAGTCAGGCCAGTCATGATAATCATGCCAATCTAAGCGAATACTTAGCACAACCTGGTTTAAGTGTATTCTTTTAAAAGTCAGCCTCAGCATTTCCTTCTTACATACTTTCACAAGTGACAGAAATGCCTGCAGAGACAAATGTTTGCCTTCCCTCTGCACTCCATTGTCTGTCGTACCAGCACTGCCTCAAGAGAGAGGGTGAACGATCCCTGAACTTGTAGAGATGTATGAGAGCTCTGAAATGAAAATGAATATATAGTGAGGTGCCAAGAAGAGAAGCTTTAGAATATGGAAGTTTAACTGAGAACAGGTTTAACAAAGCATCTGGGAGACTTCTGGTGTCTATGCTATTGCACAGGGGCAGTTTTCGATCACCAGCTCTTCAGACCCCATCTGTAAAGCAAAGATAAATGTTCCCTCCTAAAAAATGAGGCAGTGAATACCATCGTTCAACTGTTTGTGAGGAGTCAGGGACCCAAGACAGACAGCCCTCAAAGGAGATAGCTATCAGAGAAGGCTATGAGTAAATATTTAGAGGCCAACTAATAACAGGGTTAGGCAGAACTGAGGTGACTTTAGATGGGATGAGATGACACAAGAGTCAGCAAATGTTCAGAATTGCAGATACCAGACTACTGTACTGCTACCTAATTTTACTATCTAAGTATTCTTAGTACATTAATTATTCGTTTTAAAAAATGAACATAAATCAACTACACTGAAAATTATAAGCAATATTTCCTTACATTACAGATCTACCAAGACACAGATTGAAATTGTTGAATTAAAAAAGAATTTAATGCAAATAATCAGTTACAGAGTGAATCATGTGGCCAGAGAGCTGTCACGGTAAGAAGATAACAGAGAGCAAGAGAGATGAGGTGTAGCAGAAGTAGTTAAGAATTTAAAAGTATTTAAGCAATCATCTCTGGGAAGGCCAAAAAAGAGGAAGATCCTGGCAGCTCTATCAAGGCTTCTTAGGTAAAATGTAGAGCTATTCAAAGCAGCACAGTTATTTCTGAGTTTTCCCTATGAAGTCAAAAGGTGGTTCACACATTCCGAGGTCTTTGGGAAACATTAGAATCTCACTTAGCACAGATCACTAAGGAACGTCTAGATACTCAGTGGACATTTATATAGCAACTTGGTAGGCAGAGCATCCTCCAACGAAGACCTGTGTTTTTCACCTTCTTAAACCCGAAAGGACACACACCCCCACCGCCCACTTCCAAAGCAAGATCTCTAACCACTCAGATTAAACTAGGGATTGATAGAAGCACCCTTCCTATGGAAACAATACAAAAACCAACACACAAACAAAACTCAAGGTATCACAAAGATGTCAAGCAAAAGGGCATGCAACAGCTGGACAGAGGCAAGCTTGAAGGTCTGACTCCAGGGCTGCATTAACCACCTATTAGACAGGAAACAAGTAATTCTGAGTGGCTGGAAGGCCACCCCATTCCTCATGACGTTTGTGAGGGACCATGTGTCTGCCAGTTCAACTCTGAAGACCACACAGTGTTGAATTCTGGTTGTGCAACGTGCCTGGAAAAAGGGGGTGCCTAGTGAATGTGGACACTTCTGGATCAAGCACCTATGACTAGAAGTTGTAGATCGTACTGGTTGCATTGTATTCCAGAAACCCAGGTTGCCTTTTAGCAACATGGACCTAGCGTAGATATGTGTAATTTTGCATGTACAGCCCATTCCAGCAGCATTAAAAAAATGCACTATTTTCTTCTCTATTTCCAAGTAACTAGTAAAACTTGAGGATTCAGGAGTCTTTTGTATGCCTCAGTGTACTGCATCAAAGTTCTACTGACCTATATTCTATGGTTTTTCTCCCAATATTCTTTCCTGCACCATGTCTGGAATGGCTTGCAATCCATGTAGGTTTTCTCTCTCTGAAGATACTGTCTTCTGTTCTTCATCTACAGACTATTCAGCAGTGGCTCCCACTGGCCTGTTCTTCTGTTTATCTGTAGTGCTCTGAAGGGCTTAATCCTTAGATACCCACTCCCTCCTCATCCTTGTTCTTCCTTAGTCTTTGCAGGCAACTGTTGCAACAGACTGCAGAGCGCACACACCTTTTCATTCAATAAAAGCAGAAACAAGGAAAGAAGAAGGAAAAAGCCCCTCAGTTTCTGTAAGAGCTGTGGCTCAGAAATTATGATCTGCATTCTGTATGCACTACAGTAACCAGCAAAACAGTATTTCTTTCCGAAGCTGTCACAGAGGTCTGGGTTTTGGTTCTCCCCACCCTGTTCTCCCTACTTTGCCTTCCCCCCGCCCCCACCCTGCCCCCGCAATGGTGTGGAGAACCAAAATCAAGAGAGGTTAATTCCTACAAAAAAGTTAAGTGCTAGCAATGTACTTTTGGCTGGAAAACTGTTGTAAGCATTCATACACTGCAGCAGCAATCTTGGCAGAAATAATGAGAATATCTGGCACTTACTAAATGTTAAGAATAGGTCAACTTCTTTCTTGAAATGAAAAGCATTGACCCTAAAACCATTGCAAGTACCTTGGAGCTGATGGACAGCCTGGAAACCTTTACATTCTTTTTATTTCATCTCTCTGTCTCTAAGCACAAGTGGATATCGTACATTACATTCATACGCTTTATATAGGATTTAGATCACAATACTTGCAGGTGTTTGGGACCAGAGATCGTCTCTGGAGAGTATGATAGAACTCTTGACCACCCACACTGACTGACTCCTGCTCACTTACTAAGCATTACAAGTGCTTACCTTGTGAGAATGATAACTAAAATCTTTAAAGCTAACAGTTAGAAAGGTATATTTAAAGGTATTTATAGCAAGTACACACACCAATTACCCATGTTGCCAGTAGCAGTTCATTTTAGTAGCACAAAAGAGCATTAAAATATGTGAACAGAAAAGTTACTATTTAAATGAAAATTTGTTCTAGATTTTTTTTCAATCCCATTTTAAAATAATAAAAAAAAGCTGCAATATTCAGAATTATAGGTCTGTATCCGTTTTGAAAGGGCAGGGTTTTGTTGCACTGAAATCAGCTGGAATTTTTCTATTAACTTAAATTTCATCAGAAGCAGAACAGCTTCCCACCCCACCCCTCCTTCCCTCCTGCCTCCAGTTCCACTTATCCTGCAAGGAACTTTCTGCCTGATACATGGCATTCTGCATGTAAGCTTCTTAATTTTTTTAACAAAACAAAAATCACATTTCTGAGATAAGAATAAGGCAACTTTAATTCATGTGTTACCAGGTCAAGTAGGAATTGGCAAAAAATGGGTAGTGAACATAAAATCATATCTAATGATTAAATAATTAGATTAAATTAAATAATATTGAATTATCTGTGGCCTAAAATAATGTTCATATGAATGATTTAGAGCCATATTTATTCACACAGAAATTTCCTATCCAGTATCTAACTCAAACATATGTTAGGAGGCTTCCCAGAAAAAAAAAGGTGCAAAGAAAGGCTTGCTGTTTTTTAATGCCTAGGAGGGGTGGCTTTTGCACATATTTCTCCACAAGTCTTGGGGCTTCCCTGCCTGGCTGCAAAACAATTTTTGTCAGTGTTGAAAACTGATCAAAATAATCCTTTTCTAATAGTCTTGATGAAGAGGAGATGACACGATTTTTGTCTGCAAAACCTGCTAATCCTAACTTTTTGCATCATTCATACCTCCCTTTTATAAAGCCTTCTTATGCCTGGCCATTATTCAGTACACCATAATGTTCTTTCCAATGTTACTAGACAGTCAGAAATATAAATGATTCACATTCCTTTAGTCCCCAAGGTGTAGTACTTTAAAAACTTTAGTGGTCTCCTTTCATCACCTTCTGCAGATGACAATGCAGCGTCTGAGCTGATGGGCGCAGCGGATCCAGACCCCGCCTCACATAGACGTTATTAGTAGCTCCCTCCCAGCACTCTTCTCTGCCCTTTCACAGTCCCTCTGCCCCCTTCTCTGTGCAGTTTTTGAATCTTACTTCCTTTCCTATTTCAGTGCTTTGCCTCTTGGTAATTTTGTTTATCAGGAAAATTTTTATCACCTCGAGCGTGGACTTTAAAACCATACATGAACACAGGAGCACGAAATGCATCAGACTCCCAGGGATGCGGGTCCCATCTGTCATTTTAAACTCTCCACTTATGTGTCTGAATCACCCTGCTGACTTCTTGCCTGGCTATTTGCCCTTCCTGGGACTGGAGCAATGTATAGAATTTTCAGCTTTATTTTTTCTGCTGTTTGGTTAGTTGTTTCTGATTTCACTCATTACTTCAGGCATCCTCAATTATTTTTACAGGTCGTACATTTCAGATTTATGGTATTTCATCATTCTGTAGCTGGTTTCTTTAGTCTTGGCCTGAAATGCAACAGTGCATTTGCAGGAGACCGTGAGCAGGCAGAACCTGGTTGACAGGCGTGAAGCTCTGCACCACTGCAGCAGCCCTTCCATTTGGCTGTATGCTGTAGGAGGAGGGTGAGGAACTCCTGATCACGATTCAGGGTTTACTGTTACTAATCATGGTGATATAATCAATGTGTCAACTTATGTGTGCTGACAGCTCCTGGTGATAACCTAGCGGCAATACATAAAAACAAGTGGCTTAATCTTATAATGAAGTAAGGTATGGTTATAAATACAGTTTCTAATATATACAAAAAAGGCAGTTTTATGTAAAAACAATAATTAACACAACTCTGCAAAAAAAAAAAAAAATCACAGCATTAATTGGCATTTATCCTAATAGAATTGTTTCAGCATAGATCAGAATTTTGATTACAATGTATTATTTTTGTGGAGTTTTAACTACCTTTTTTATTTTAGGGGACATCTTTTTTTCTTAATTAACACAAATATTGAAAATATGTCATTCTTCTTTGTCTGAGGTATTATCTTTTCTTTTTCATCTCTTACTGCCACCTGAAACTAGCATTCTTCCACCTTTTTTCATATCTCACAACTTCCAGAGTGCTGTTTTTCACAATATATGAATCAAATATGGCATGCAGATCCATTTTTCTAAAAGGTTGGCATTAACATTTCTTGGAGATATTACATCATCTTTCTGTATCTTTTGTTCTACTCTCTTTGTTCAGCTTTCTCTTACGTGTATGTATGCCTGACCGTGCCTTTCTTTTTTATGGGTAGTGAACTCCAGCAGCATCCCTGAAAGAATGTTCAGAAACCTGAATGCTACTTCAAGTTAGCTTTTAGTGGAGTTGGTCTTCTGTGCTGTCCTTCAAACTGGCAGCTCAAAATGTATTATGAAACCACCAGTTACGTTTTCCCTCTCCTATTATAGACTTAAAACTACTTAGGGCAGCATCAAGGTTGTGCAAAGACAGTTGAATGTGGAATCAAAGCTAAGACAAGCAGTTGGCTAAGCTTTAGAAGCAATCGCCGTATAGTGCTGATGTTCTTGAAGACAATGGGTTTGTCATTATTTGCATTCCCTCACTGCTTGATACATCAGTGAAAGTACACAGAACATTCATGTCAGTAATATAAACATTCTGAAGCAAAGAAAAACACTAATTGGGTGACTTCAGACTTTCTGTTATAACATCAGGTACAGGTTTGTCAACACAAGCAGTATTGTTATTTTATATGTATAATCAGGATATCCTTAAAATGTCCAGGCAGGATCCATAAGAGTCTTGCTGGACAGTAAGCATTTTACCAGGATTGAGAATATTAGTCCTAGTGAGGAAGACTGTAATTTGATAAGTAGGACTTGTGAACAATAATAGAGAGGAAAATACAAAAAATGATTGGTTGTCATGTTTTCTTATTCCCCCACTCTATATTGACCCAGTAAATGTCTCAGATTTTCTTACCCACAAAAATTCTGTTTTGCAGACATGCATGTAAATTGCTTGTTGAACCCCCAAAAAACAGTTAAGGACGAGCAAAGAAGATATTAAAATTACTCCCAAGGAAACAAAGCACTCATAAGAGCAGATTATAAATAACTTCATCTAAAGTTTGTCATGTAGCCATATGCTACAGCAAGTAGATAAGACCAATACATAAAGAAATCACATGTTATTACAATAAAAAGTTTCAGCTTTCTTTTGGGGGAGAAAAAAGAACAGAAGGTATGCCATCTCAGTCCACAGTACTTACTACCATTATTTTATCAGCTTTACAGAAGTACTTGTATGAGGCAGTTGTTTCTGGTCAAACCTGTCTTAAAACTGTACAAATGAAAAGTCCCAGTTCAGCATACGTTTGAATTTTCTTGTCTGTAGTGCTTTTTTGTTATTCTATTTAACCCAGAGTGACTAACATTAAGTAAGCTTGCACTGTCTGTCACTTGCTTATGTTCTTCCAAAGTCCTGTACCTCAGATTTCTAAGGTTATGTTAGTTACTGTACTATCCACTAAGTACTGTACTACCCACTTGGTAAGATCCACTAAGATTAATACTATGTAGTAGATTTTCATTTTAATTAGCAGCCAACTCACATTCATTTCACTTCATCCATTGCCAGGCCTTATCTCCACTAGTGATGAATGCCAGCACTTCCAACGTATGTAAGAGCTATGGACATGCCATCTGTAACCTCCCTGCCTTCCCTCCCTGTTCTAGCATTTACACTGAGATGCTAAAACAGCTCAAGATTATATGCTTGCTTGAAATAGCTAAGTTGCTAATGGTAGAGTGTAACTTCATGTCTAAAAATTCTCTGTTCTCTAAAAACTGATGCAAACGTGGCAACAATCTTTTAAAAGGACTCTGAGGAACCAAGGAACTACAGACCTCTAAGCCTGATGCTATTAAGTTCACAGAGGCTACATTAAAGGGCTGCATTAGTGAACTAGATAGTTGCAAGTTTCGTTATAAGAGCCAGTGAGAGTTCTGCAGAGTCCCGTTCTACCAGCCTCTTGGTCGCCTTTGAAGGGGCCAGCAAGCATGTGGGCAACCTGCTTCGTATAGCCTGTCAGGGCTCTTGAGGAAACTAATCAGCCACAGAATAAAAAAATGTTCATAGTATAAATCAAAAAATTAAAAGAGAAGAATAAGAGGGTGGAAGCAAATAGTTAGTTGTAGGGGGTGGAGTACTTCTTAAAAAAGGCAGTCAACAGTGGAGCTGCACAAGAGTGCAGGCTGAGTCTTATGATGTGGAAAATGTTCAAAAATGATCTGGGAAAAAAGTAAGGAGTGAGCAGCCAAAGTTTGCCAGTTGCACAAAAGTTATTAATGTTAAAATATATATAGATACATTAGTGTTACTATAGCAATATAAAAGTTACAGTAGAGGCAAGAACTGACTGCAGAATTACAGAAGGCCTTTATGAGACAACATGTGGGCAATAAACATTATAGAGTCGTTTAGAATCATTTAGGTTGGAAAAGACCTTTAACATCATCAAACCCAACCATTAAACTAGCACTGCCAAGTCCACCACTAAACCATGTCCCTGAGCACCACATCTACACATCTTTTAAATACCTCCAGGGACGGTGACTCAGTCGCTTCCCTGGGCAGCCTGTTCCAATGCTTGACAGCCCTTTCCATGAAGAAATTAATAAGGTGGCAGATGAAATTCAAAAGAACAAAAATTACGCACATGAAGAAAAATAACACTAACTTCACACCATCATCGTGGTGGTTGAAGTCACCCTTCATGAGTAGTCTTGAAGCTGTGACAGTACCATGGTCACACAGTAGCTCAGTGCTTGATGGCAGTCACAAACCAAGTAAAATGTTAGGAATTAGGGAGAGACTGAAAAAGCACTTTGAAAACTCAGAAACACTGAAAGCTACTAACTGCACAAACCACTTCTGGGTATTTCTCTGTTCTTATATACAGTTTTCTGCCAGACAATTTACAAAGTGACTTCAGAGAAAATGGTAACTATCCAATGTCATTAACCAAATATTTAAATATTTCAACATCATTTATACTGTCTTCAGTGGACACCTTTCTTTTCCCTCTGCCAAGCAATAACTAAAACTCCTTATTTTTGCTGGAAGAACTTCTTGCAAAGAAAATCTGTGACAGGAATTGTGTATTATATATTAGGATCAGTTTTGTTTGGAGGTTTGGTGGTTGGCTTTTTTGGTTTTTTTTTTTAATGCAGTTTTCTTCAATTTATGCTTTCCAGCCAATCCTGAAAAACAGGTCAAATACCACATAGGAAAACTCATTCCCTTTTTTCCACCAGTGTCAATAAAATGCTAGCACCTCAGTATTCCAAACAAACTCTGACACCAGAATTATTTTAAATCAAAAACAGGAGCAAGCTCACCTGCTACCTATGTTGTTGGCTCTCTGCAGAGTCCAAAACTAACTGTGACACATATCATTAGAAAAAAGAATCTGAAAGATGATGTGTCCTCCTATTTGCAACACCAGCCATAAAAATACTAATGGTGGTGTGAAATTTTTAAATTCTATTTGGCATGCTCCAGGGAAACAGATGTAATGGGGGAAACCCCACAGGATAGGAACTTACTTGCTTTTGCAGGAAAGGTCAAGAACTTGTGACCATTTCTGGGGTCTCAGAAATGAAAATAGTTAAGACAGCCCTGTACTTTCTTGTATCTTTGGTTTTTTTGGTGGGATTTTTTTTACCTCAGTCTGATTGTCCTTTAAAACTTAGATTCCAGCTCTAAAATAAGTCTTAAAGATATCTTTTAGCAATTCCCTTTCATTGATTAAAACTATCAGGAAAACAAGAAAATGCCAAAGCGAGCAAAACACTTGTATCCTTAGCTACATGATAAATTCTAGCATGAACAAACATACCATTTGTACCGCCTCCTACATTATTTAGCTAGTTTAACAAATGTAAATTAAGTACTTGAAGTCAGCAAAATTAACTATAATAGATGAGGCTTACAAATGAGTAATTCTGTACAGCTGCCATTTGCTCAATATTATAAAAATGCTCTTAATTTGATTTAACACATCTGTGAAGTGACTTCATTCTATAGATTTATTATCCAAATTTGCATTTTTTTCTGCTTAGAGGAGAGAAAAAAGAGCCAATTTCACTTGGAAATTCTCATTTATTAGACCGTTATATAAATGTCTTTAGTGCTTTGTGTTGCAAGTATCAGCAACACCAGTGAACAGGGTTCTATGGTAATTAGGGATAAATGAATGGATCTGAGTGACAACCACTAAGGTTTTTGTTTTGCTTTGTCACTCCCCCTCCCTCCCCCAATATGCCCATGTTTACTTTTCTACTGTCGATTTTGAAAACCTAGGCAGGTACACATGCTTGTATGATTTATTAATCAAAGTAGAGAGAGACCCTCCAGAAATGCTACCTCATTTCAGTGATTTAGCCCTCTTCTGTTAGTTTGGGTGTAACTAACCATCCATTTAACAAATAATGCAATCATCCACGATCATCTTTCCTGGTGCAACAGTTCTGTTTCTTATCCGGTGTAAGTTGAAGTAATTTCACTGGCTTCAATGAGATTAATGCAAAGCATTCTTAGCTTTACCATGCTATGGTCAATATTATTCTGGCCACAGATCATCGTTCCAATCTTAAAAATAGCTTAGTTCTAGCTAAAGAGATCATAAAAAAAAAAAAAAAGGAAAAGTTACATTTTTATATCATCTATGAAATTGTGACCTTAATGCCATGAAGGACAAAAGGTCTGTAAACATATTATTGATATTACTGACAGACTGTAATGGGTCATAAGATTTTTCATAAACCTGTAGTATGTGTACTGTATATCTGAGAAATAAAAAGTTTCAAAACTTGTTCTCACACAAATTCTCCAATTCAGCACAGTTATATTTAATTGATTTCAATTCCTTAAAAGTCATACTGTGTTCATTAACTATTTTAATATATAATGACACTCAAAAAAGAAGTTCAACACCTATGCGTCACCTAATTTTTGTCACTGCAGTGAGGCAGTTGATGCACAATGTTGAAGGCATTGAATACCTGTCTACATGGACAGCAAATCAATTACCAAATTACAGAATATTCTGAGTTGGTCTCACAATACCCTTTCCAATAAGCCATTCATCATTCCACAGAATAATTCACTGACCATATGGCAAGAGTCTGAAGGAGAAAGCATGGCAATAAACCCAGTGGTTATTTTACTCATCTTAGCAAAAAACGGCTTAGGTCTGAGTCCTGCCTCCAGTGCAATATAAATATTCCCATATGGTATAGGTTCTAAGCTTTATTATTATTTTATTATTAATTGTGAAACTGGAATCTGGTCTTTTCCTTTCCCAAGTACTGGGTTCCCCTAGCTATTGGGTGGAAAACCTTCTCCACCTCTCACTTGATACAGGCCCCCAAGTCATTAAGGCATTTTTATTCTGTTTGCCTAGCTCCTTTATACAACTCAAAGAAAAATTATCTTAAACCTATGAGAAACTTGAGACACTTAGCATCACACGGTAAAATTACGCGCACACACACACACACACTATTTTTGCTGTAACTGTGGGGCAAAGTTGGAAATTAATCTCAGTAAATTCCTGTGAGTCTTAACAACACGGTCACACATTCTGATTTTCATTTCAGAGATTAGCTCCAGCAATTAGAGAGAACAGCTCTTACAGGCTAAGACTAATCTAAGTGGAAAAAAAAAACCACATTAAACCTGAATCTATGAAACCCAACTAAACTGAAGGTGATTCTAAACAGGTAAAAGTCTTTTTGTTCTAGTCCTTCTGAAAAGCTGCTACCCATGTTTAAATATGTGGTTATTCGTGTCACAATCAGCGCAAGATGGGCACACATTTCAAACGCAAATACATTTACCAACATACTCCTGTAACTTCTACAAGAATTTTCTGCCTTTTACTCGTACCAATTTACTATAAAAATATATAAAGATACTCAAGTTCTCTAGATTTTGCATAAAAGCATATGATAAGGCCATAATGCTAACTGTAACTCTAGAACATGGCGATGGTCTATTACACATTTTCATCTGAGAAGCAGTCATGTTGTATGGCACATAGATATACACAGTCGTATTTCTGAACAAATAATTATGTCTAAACAGCAGCTTCTCCACTTAAACGGTTGACCAAATATTATATAATTTTTCCTAGTGTTTTGCAGTCTGTATGCATTTAGTAGATATTCAGATTTTGATCTATAGTCTTCTTTTATGACGTTACTAGAAAATGGAAGATAAGGTTGTATTCATATTTTTTATCATCAGTTGTACATGTCTAGATACAGAAACAGTGGGAAGAAAACAGGTTATATTTGTGTTTGGACACAAGGCTCTGCCATACAGACCATCACCTTCATTCATGATCAAACAAATGTTTCACAAAAGACCTATTTTGTCCATTGAAATGGGAAGATTTATGTTGCTTCCTTAATATTATGTACTTTTCTATGCAGTCAGCATAATAAGTAAGAATGAAGTTTCTTAATGTTGCTTGAATATTTTTGCACATGATGAATAAGACCCTTTTATAGTCTGGAAACAGTGATAATTATATTTTGTACACTCTGCACTGAATCTATAATTCTCATTAGACATACAAGCTCTTCCACAGTATTTCAGATAATGAAGAATAACCAGAGCCATGCTGCATTAAGAGGATCATTTTTCCATGAAGCAATAAACCATACAACATTTATATTAGTGACTCTCTGAAACTGCATGCAGTAGACATAATAGCAGTTACAACCATCTATCTTGTGAACGACAGTGACGGGTGTTGCCCAGAGCTCTAAGTAACATGAACATCAAAAAGCACTCAGTCTCTTAAAAACTGGTCGGAAATCATGCAATGGGACACATATTTGATCCTGAAGTAATCAATCATTCACATGTACTTCTACATGCTGAAGAAAGTAATTGAGAGAGCATAAAGTATATTTCCTTTGAAGCAGAAATTTGATGTAGCTCAAGAGATAATAAAAAGCAGCTGAGAAAGTCTCACAACACCAGAATGTTTGCACAAGCTAAAATCTCATTAAGAATGGGAGTACAGCACTTACACCACTCAAATTAGTATGTTGTACTTGAATGTTATGAATTGTGGGAAAGCTCTGAAGGACTGGGAGAAAAACATATGGGTTGAGGGTTTTTTATTCCTGTTTAGAATATTTTCTTTTTGTGACTGAGAGAGGAATCCAAGTTTGTTTAAATACTTAACGGAATGGTATAACATTTTTCTTTTTCTATCCCCTACCACTTATGTTTTAGTGAATGAAACTACTGTGGGGACTAGATTCCTTGATCCATACCTGCTTACTGATGTGCAACTTACAACTACTGTGTAAGTTCAGTGTCCTGTAAGGTCTTATACAGCAAAGAGATGGCAGGAAGTTATCCCTCCAGCATGTGGGGGAAAAAACCAAAAAGGGGGTGCGGTGGTGGGGAAGGGGAAAAAAAAAAGCTTGTACAAAATTTTTATGTTGTTTGAGCAAGCCTTCTGTTCCTGACCTGTAATAGGGATTCTCTTCCAACTTAAGGAATATTAAACATGTTTTACAACATACCTAATTGTGTGTAAGTATTCATGCAAACTCCTCCTAACTGTTTATACCACTAGAGCTATGTATGTTTACGTGATTTAGTCACATGTCTGAACCCTACTGTGCAATGTATTGAAACTTTTTTAATGGAGATAAACTGCCCAGGGATATTTTCTTCTAATAGCAAGCATTTAATCAAATATTTTAAAAAGACCAAGCTAATACAGCCACAGCTTTCTACACAGCGCATGCAGAATTAGAAGTGTGCCCTGCCTGCATAGTTCAACATTTACCAACTTTTCTTCAGTAACTTTTTAGGTATTATACAGAGAAAGAAACTTCAAAAGTAAACAAGAACCTTGAGACTATATTGTACAACACCTACTCAAACTTGCTATCACAATATACATACTTCTTTTTTGAAATAAGGTGTTTCATAAGTGTTATACTGGCAATATTTTTTTTTCTCAAAATTTCAGCCTAATATGAAAAGGTGGTATCTGCATTATTACTGATCTCCATTTAGTATTTATATGCCCGACAGAACTTTTGAGTGCAGATCAAAACTAAGGTAACTTTTACAACAGCCTGGCAGTGATAAGAAACCTGAAAATGAATATAAATGTGATGTGTCCACTTTATTCTGTCCGAGAGATATAAAGTGGTCTCAGCATAAATGAGAAACCCTACAGAGTTTGAGCATGTCAGTAGGTAGTAACTCAGATGCCAGTAGTTAAGAATTTCTCTGCATATCAAAGCACTTACAAAGCAAGTATCTTTATAATATACAAAACTGTAGTGCTTGAGTGAGAGCTTATGGTGAATAGAGCTTTAACACCCAACAGTGAGACTGAAGGATGGGTACTAATTTTTTTTTGTGTGTGTGACTGCTAGATAAAGACGGAAGAATTGAATATGCTTTGTAATTGGTTTTGTCACTCCAAATAGTCAAAAAATTAATAAAATGGTAGACAAAATACTATATCCTTCATAATATAAAAACCAAGTTATATGTTAAAGAGTTTTTATTGCAAAAATCTATCAGTTTCTTATAAACTGGAACCTGAGTATTTATGATGCATGCAACAAATCTGTCTTGGCAACAAGAAGACTCCTCAGAGATCTCGTTCACAAAAAAACTACTTTAACTCTCTAGTATGCTATTTATAATCATCTCAATCACTGGTTCATTATAATCTATTTGAATGATCACATTTTAATTGCACATATTGTACTCTCATTACAGTAAACATACACGCTATCATAGAAATTGTGTTAACACAGTATTGTCACAGAATCACAGGACGGCTGAGGTTGGGAGGCACCTCTGGAGGTGGTCTGGTCCAATCCCCTTGCTCAAGCAGGACCAGCTAGATACTATGGCCCAGGACCACATCCAGACAGCTTTTAAGGATGTCCAAGGATAAAGACTCCACAGCCTCCTGGGCAACCTGTGTAAGTGCTTGATTACACTCACAGTAAAAAAGTGTTTCTGATGTTCAGAGGGAACCTTTTGCACCCACTGCCCCTTGTCCTGTCACTGGGCACCATGGAAAAGAGCTTAGCTTTTTCCTCTTTGCACCCTCCCATCAGGTATTTATGTATAGTAATAAGGTCCCCCCTGAGCCTTCTCTTAGCCAGTCTAAAGAGTTCCAGTTCTCTCAGCCTTTCCTCATAGAAGAGATGCTCCAGTCCCTTCATCATCTTTGTGGCCCTTCATTGGACTCTCTCGCAGAATGTTTTGGTTTGGAAGCCACCTTAAAGATCATCTAGTTCCAATCCCCCTGCCACGGGCAGGGACACCTTCCACTAGACCAGGTTGCTCAAAGCCGCATCCAACCTGGTCTTCAACATTTCCAGGGATGGGGCATCCACAACTTCTCTGGGCAACCTGTTCCAGTGTCTCAATCACCCTCACAGTAAAGAATTTCTTCCTAATATCTAACCTAAATCTACCTTCTTTTAGCTTAAAACCATTACCCCTTGTTCTATCACTACGTGCCTTTGTAAAAAGTCCCTCTCCAGCTTTCTTGCAGGCCCCCTTGAGGTGCTGGAAGGCTGCAATAAAGTCTCCCCAGAGCGCTCTCTTCTCCAGGCTGAAAAACCCCAACTCTCTCAGCCTGTCTTTATAGCAGAGGAGCTCCAGTTCTTTGATCATCTTTATGGCCCTTCTCCAGATCTTCTCCAACAGGTCCACATCTTTCCTGTGCTGAGGACTCCAGGGCTGGACACAGTATTCCAGGTGGGGTCTCACAAAAGAAGAGCAGAGGGGAGAATCAGCTTCCTCCACCTGCTGGTCATGATTCTGTGATGCAGCCAAGGATATGGTTGGCTTTCTGGGCTGCAAGAGCACATTGCCGGTTCATGATGAGTTCTTGTCCACCTATACCCCCTTCTTCTCCTCAGGGCTGACCTCAATCCATTTTCTGCTCAGCCTGTATTTGTGCTTGGGATTGCCCCAACCCAGGTGCAGGACCTTGCACTTGGCCTTGTTGAATTTCATGAGGTTCACATGGGCCCACCTCTCAAGCCTGTCAAGATCCCTCTGGATGGCACCTCTTCCCTCCAGCATGTCAAGTGCACCACAGTTTGGTGATGTTGTCAAGATTTCTGAGGGTGCACACAATCCCAGTGTCCATGTCACTGACAAAGATTTTGAGCAGCGCTGGTCCCGGTATGGACCCTTGAGGATGTCAGGGTGTCTCTTTTACCGGGGAGCCCAGAACTGGACATAGTACTCCAGATGTGGCCTCACCAGTGTTAAGTAGGAGGAAAGGACCACCACCTTCAACCTGGGGGCAAGACTTTCTCTAATGCAGCCCAGTATACCATGAGCCTTCTTTGTGGCAAGTGTACATTGCTGGCTGATGTGCAACCTGGTGTCCACCAGGACCTTCAGGTCCTTTTCTGCCAAGCTGCTTTCCAGCTGGGGGGCCCCCAGCATATACCAGTGCAGGGGGCTGTTCTTCCCCAGGTGCAGGACTCTACACTTCTCCTTGTTGAACTTCATGAGGTTCCTGTCAGCCCATATCTTCAGCCTGTCAAGATCCCTCTGGATGGCAGCATGACCCTCTGGCTTATCATCCTTTCCTTCCAGCTTTGTGTCATCAGCAAACTTGCTGAGGGTACAGCCTGCTCCATCATCCAAGTCATTAATGAACATATTAAATAGGATTGGACCTAGCACTGACCCCTGGGATACACCACTGCTCACTGACCTCTGATTAGTCTCTGTGCCACTGATCACCACCCTCCAGGCCCAGCCATTCGGAGAATTTTCAAGCCACCTCACTGTCTGCTCATCCAGCCCATACTTCAACCGCTTGTCTATGAGGATCTTAAGGGAGACAGTGCCAAAGACCAGGTAAATAATATCCATTGCTCTCCCCTCGTCTACCAGACGTCATTTAATTGATGAAGTTTTATCAAATTGCAACACTCCAGTCATAGGAATCATCCCACCGCACCTCTGTGATCGCAGCAAAATTGTAGCCCTGCAGCTACACACAGATGTCTAACTCAACATGTTTAATCCCCACACTGCCTGCATTAGTGTGCAGGCACTTTAGAAAGGCACCTTAGCGTGTTGAGTTCCTGGAGAGGGCTTGGGGGATTTCTCCACAATGGTGCCTTGTAGGCACTTCCTTGCTTAGTGCTCCATGCAAGTGCTGGCACATTTGTCAAATACTAACTTCTCATATTTCCCAAGTTATTAGGTCGCTGTACAGCTTCATCTCACAATGTTTCATAAAATACCAAAACATGCTTAGTATTTTATCTACACATATGACATATTAAAAAATATACTGCAAAATGATTTTTATCACATTAACATAAAGTATATATCCTTTGTTAAATTAAAGATAAATCATTATAATTTCACTAAGTTCAAAATTTACTTGTTATTCTAAATGCTCTTAAATCAGTAATAGATACTATGAAAGTTAGCCAAGCTTCTCGAGACACTCACTCATCCATTCCTAAACCTCCTTTTGTTTACAGTGCTAGTGTGAAGAAAAAATACCTCAAGACAATCAGAAGTCTGTGTGTGAGGTTTAGATACCACACACTTAGGAAACATCAAGTTAGATCATTGTTAAATCAAAGCGGATCCCCAGAATTGTTGTTGTACCACAGATGAAGATTAAACATTTTCCTACCAGAATTTTCTTTGGGCAAATTACAGGTATCTCCACGCTCAGTGAGGGATTAACAGTACTGATGTCTTTGAAGTCTCTGTGCAGTATATACTGTGGGAGCTGGCAGGTTTTCTGACTGCCTCGGACAAGAGGAGACCTATTTAGCAAACGTCGAATTTTCACAGCTTTCACACTTCGGATGTTCCAGCACAGCTTTGCCAAATACCTCTGCTGTTTCTGTAGTGTTCCATGCTTCAATAGAGCACAAAGTTATTCTCCCACATGCCCTGCTGGATAGCAGGGCAAGGTAATGACATTCTTACAAGAGCATGAATGCGTGCAAAGGTTGGTGAGAGCTCCCACAGACCAGCTGGCAGTAACCCTGCAGCCCCATTGCCCTTGGGGCAACTATCTCAGTTCATTACCTTGTATCCACTGTAGTCTACTAAGAATCATTCCCAGGTTTTAGCAACCATCATCTCAGTATTTGTTTTCATCTCATTCTGGCTAGTGACTTACATCCAGGGGACATTGCACGGGTGATTTGTTACTAGCCCAGCTCTTTGCATTACTGCATGTGATTCTCTGTAGAAAGTTTTCTGTTGAATCTATTGCAATCCACAGGCATCAATAAAAGTAAAATAGCAGAGCATTTCTGGACAGCTGTGATATAACAGTGCAGAATAGCGTGTCGTGAAGGGATTCAGTGACCTAAACTATTTCCCAGATTAATCACGAAAGGAACCATCAGAACTGAACATGCTAGCCAGAGGAAAGATGTGTTGACTTTAGGAAGTCTTGCATTAGGGATCTTCTCTGCACCAAAGCTTGCCACAGAATCTGCCAGTCTGCCAGTCACAATTTTATAGATATGAAAATTACTTAAGAGAATTGAATTATGTTTATGAACATATAGCAGTTATTACCAGACAAATTGTGGTTTTAAAAAAGGTTGCTGTGGGTTTTTTCTTTTGTTTTTAACTGTATAGATCTCCATGTTTGAAAATGACAGGTCTAGCAAAAACTGAAAGACTACCACAAATCAAAGTAACTGCTTTTACTTAAAACTGTATACCTGTGATTCTAGCCTTTCTCTATGAAAGGGGCG
>JAVJGI010000001.1:56766711-56799724 GCA_035590275.1 Ibycter americanus
GGGTATCCACAAAATGTAGTCTCCAGATTAAGACTCTAAGACTGCTCTGTTGAACAAAGGGTTGTCAATTATGTCCAAGTGCTAAACTACATGAGGTGGTAGCTTTCCAGAGAATGTGTATTAATGTTCATTGAAAACATTCAGTGGATTCCACTGAAGAAAAAAGATTTGAACTCTCATGATAGAATTACCCTGCTGTTTGTGAAGAGTCAGTGGTGAAAGAAAGGAGGAATGACTTTTAAAAGTTCAGCTACCATACTGTCATATGATTCCTTGAATCCTGCAGTATTTACTGCTGCTTCAGTTAATTTGAAATGGATTGTCTGCTCAACTCCCATACCAACAAAGACTTCATTACATGGAAATAGTAATAAAAGAAAAGAATACTTTGACAGATTAAGAGGCTGTCAGTCTAATCATAATTCCTGTGCTGCTCATTCTTTTGAGCTGTAATGGGTAGTGGAGTCCTGTGATAAAGTTTGCCCTAACAAATGCTGCAGAGTTTCTGCTTTCTGCCAGCGGCACATGTTTAAGAAAACTACCCATATGATCTGTCTTTTTTCTTCTCTCATAAACAAAGTGCTATTTCCCTTCCTTAAGTATCGGAAGCGAGTCAATAATTTTTTTCTTGGTAGTATTCATAATCATTTACTATTTTAACCAGGTTTGTGTTCAACTTTATACAAAAGAAAATCTAACATTTTCAGTGTTTACCTTACAGTCCACCACACCACTTCCTGAGCTATGGCCATTTAAGAGCAAGGACCAGGACACTGTACCATGATCATTGGTTTGGTTTTTGTTTGTTGTTTGGTGGTTGATTTTTTTTTAATATCTATACTCCCAGCAGTTTAGCAGACATCAGAAAAAGATACAGGTCCTTTGTCTAATCAACATAATCAAGTGTATGTAGCGGTGCTATAAGAGGAAGACAACTTTTTTCATGCAACAGACAAGTAAAATTAGCTGTAGCCAAACTATGAAGAAAGTAAACCATCCACACACATCTTGATTTTTAGGATACAAATTAAGATGAAACAAACACTTAAGGTATAGCATGAAATTCACTAGAAAGGTTTGTTCATTACAGTGATTCCCCAACCAACTCCCGCAATTCAATATATAGGACCGAAAGCTTCACAGCTGAACACTCATTACTACATGATTGATTTCCTCACTGTAAACTCTCTTGCCTCTCATCATCCATTCCTTCACCACATTCTGTAGTCAGTCTTTCCTTATGTTAAAGAAAACAATAAATTAATTATTCTCAAGGAAAGTAATTCCATCTTATCTTCCATCTAAATTTGTAAAAGTTATCCCTACCATCATACTTGATTTCTATTCAGTGTGATGCTTCCCCTTCATGCAGGTACTTCACACTGACTACATCTGACCTAGAGGCAACATCTGGAAGATCTTGTTACTGGAAGCTGCTATCTCAGAATGAGCTACCTCTGTACTCAGACAGAGGATAGAGGCAGTACCTCTAAGCTATTTCTCATGAAATCTTCCATAAAGAGTAAAATATATGGCGGTATTTTTTTCTCCAGGTCTGGAGATCCTAATGCTCACCAGACCTAAGGAGGGGGTTTCTAGTGCTCATGCCATTTCAATTTCTTCTAAGCTGAGATTTTTGCTATACTGATCTTTAAAGAACCTTCTTCCTCTCCGCTCCTTCAAGAGTAAGTGCATTAGCCCCAGTGGCTTAATCAAAATCCTGTTCACTGCTGTCCATGAAGGTTCTAATTTTCAGTCCTTATATGAGGAGTACTCAAACCAAAGTTAAAAGCATCAGACCAACTCTGGCATATTCTGCTTCCATTCCCATCAAAACTTGAGTTCTTTCTCATTTTTTAAGTAAATGTATTGATGAAAAATAAACATCCACTAGACTGCTGAAAATTTCATATGGCACTACATAAAAAGAACTTTGTAGACACTAGACTGTAATGTCTAAATCATTCTGTTTATTATTTTCTTAATTTCTCCCAACCTTCTGTCTCAGGCATGGCAGCTGCCCTTGAGCACTCATGTCTCCATTGTTTACTTCACACTATTCTTCACTGCATAGAAAAGCCATATGGAACTTTTTATTATTATTATTTACATAAAATCACCAATCCTTCCACTCCTGTATTGCAGAAGCCATTGACAAAGAATCTGGAGCACTCAATCTGTAAAGCTGAAACACATCACATTTTTTTTTGACAAAGACACGAAAATTTTTTATAAGATATAATTTTTTTAATTAAACATTGTTCAAGACTGGGCAATTGTAATAAAACAATAAGGTAAAGTGTCTCAAGTGTGACCTTAATAAGACAGAGAAGGATAGTTCTTCAGTAAGCAACAATCAATTGATTTTAAAGGAACAATTCAGATGCACCCAAAGAATTTGATCCAAAAAGAATCTGGGTCAAGCTTTACTGCTTGATAATACTGAAAATATGCTATTGGCTGTGGCAAACTGGTGGAGCATTTAAATGTAAATCTATCATCTGAATAGAAAGTATTAATGAAAATGGTATTAAGAAATACAGATCAATAATTAAGCTTCAGTTTAGAGATTGTGCTGAGATTTATCTAAACTAACTTCATCTTTCTGGTATTGTATCTAGTGTTTGAACCCACTCTAGTTTTCACCCTTAAAGACCATGCTACACAAACATGTGTTAACAGTCCCCGGTCAGAAAGAAATAATACAAACACCCCGTGAGCTCCAGTTATAATTTGTGATCTAGAGACCCTGGTGTTTCCACAAGTCAAAGAAGAGTGATATCCTGATAGCTTCCATAGCCTTCCTCTCACTGCTCCAGCCTCGTCCCTCTCACCCCTGGATGCCCAGTGGCTGCCTCCCGCTGGCTCTTCAGCAGGCTCTGGGGAAGCTGGCCGCCAGCACAGGTTACAGGCGCAGTGCAAAGTTTCTGAGGGAGGTCATACAGCCTCCTTAATTTCCATGGTCAGGCTTAACAGCCAGCACTTTTCCTTCTACCTTCAGAGTGTATCTACACATACAACAGTACACGTAGCAGAAAGGTAAATTTCCAGATGTCTTTACCACTGTTACCTTTTATACTAGCAGTGGCTGTTTTAAAAACATAAACCCAACACAACATATTTAGATTAGAAAACCAACTTACATTTTAAAAAAAGAAAAAGTCTTATTAGCTGAAACATAAGTTGAGATAACATCAATACCATATACTGAATACAAAAAGTGTGTATGAAATATTTTAAGCTATCAGGCTTTTTAATACAGATGTTCTGTGTTTGTGCATCTTTGACATAAGAAGAGCAGTGGAAAAGAGACTGTTCAGAAACAGATATAGATTTTTCTGACAATGAACAAGACTTTTTTATACTTCGTTTTTCTCCTTTTTTGTGCAGTTGTAGTGTACAGCAGTTTCATGATGCTTTGAGAAATTATTGATCTTACCTCTCAACCACAAAATCTGACATAAGTGATTTTGATTCCCCTATTGAGAATGCATCACTTGAAATGATACATCATTAGTGGGGGAAAAAACTTTCTAATGATACAGTGTGACTGCCATCACCAGAAAAGAAATATTTTCAGCTTTTGTTGAACATATTCTTATCTCTGTGGTGGATTTTACAAGAACAAAAAAGGAACATCAACATCAAAAACACTTATTTACAATATGGCACAGGCACAAGGCAGATAGCGCATACAAGATAGTGCTTCAGAAGCTTGTTATAAGTTAGCAAGTTCTCTATTTTATTGCGTGGAATAAGTTTTTCATGTTGTTAATAAAAACCCAACAACTAGATATCCAGTCTATTGCTCCATGTGTGTGATACATTTCAGAGATTTAATTTTTGTTTTCCATGTAATTTTATACTTTAAATATTTACCCATATTTTAGGCAGACTTATTTTAAATGGCCCATAGAATTCATTGAATAATACCCAATCACGGTGATTTTATCCATGCTTATCCATTTTAAGGTTTTCTATGGTGTATTAAAAACAAAAAAAAAGGAAGTTCCTACAGATAAGCAAAAAGCAAAGTTCTAATCAGAACAGTAGCCTACATCTTCAACTGTCATGAACCTTCTTCATTTAGCAAACCTGGTTAGGGAAGGGTCTGATCATGTATGTTTCAGTTTGCAGTTAAGTATTTTCCAGGAAAGGCTGACAGAGGTCACTGAAGTGGGAAGACAGGGAAAGCACAGTGGTGAGTGCAGAGGGCTTGGTGGGGGGAAAGCATAGAGATGCTAAAGGAAAGACCCTTTCTTGCTAGAGAAATAGCCCTGGAGGATGTTGGTGTGGTACTATTACTGCCTGGATTTGGAAGGCAGGAGGGTAACATAAACAATCTAAAAACCAAACCAAACAGAAAAGCATGCCAACACCCACAGAGGATCCAAAATATAGCAACAGCAGAGAGGGTTATTTAGTGGTCAAACTACAAAATGTTTCGTTCTATTCTACTGAGAAGAGTACGGTTCAAAAGCTAATATTAAAGTGTACTGAAGAGAACATGAAAGAAACAGGCATTGCTTATCCTAAGAAGTTTTGCAGGCAGCGTAACAGTTTGTTCGTTTTTATCATAATGCAACAAAAGCTATGAAATAAACTTGTCAACCTTGTCTTTTCAATTTTTTATGCATCGGCTTTCTTTTCCTGGATATGTCAGTGAATTCTTCTCTCCATAACACATTGCCATAGGCTAAAAGTGCATAAAAGATCTCTGTCACAGAAGTGTCACATGTAATAATATTATACCATAAAGAACACTGTCCTTAGTTACTTCTGGAGGTCTACATTTCAAAGGTATTACAGCACCTGAAATACTTCAGCTCAGCCTCAGCTGGAAGTACATGGTGTTCCCACTTGTAGTGAAAAGCCATACATAGAAAAAGTCCTCACTAGGTCTGGGTAACCCATCCAAATTAAGCTGGAGGAAAGGTGGAGGGGAGGAAAAAAAAAGATCTGCTGACCATCCCTGTCCACTCAGGGATTTATTGTTAGCCCCCAGGTTTTAGAGGGGCCACTGCTCCTTGACAAATACAGGTAGTCAGTGTTGAGTCCAGCCCAATATTGCAGCTAGGAGGACTACAAGCAGCTAAAGTAGATCCTAAAATATTTTCTGGAAGTATTCAGGACTTCCAGCAGTTTGGGTGACATTACCTCTGCCTCAGTGCAATTAGTTATTTTTTTCAGTGCTCGTTTACAATTGACTTTCTTTGGGTTCATTGCACATCTGAGCATCTTACCTCCTCCTCCTCCTCCACTCTTTTCAACCCTTCAGTTTATCTTAAATTAAAAAAAACCCAAAATTAAGCGCATTTGCTGAAGAACCACATTCATTCTGCTTTTGTATTAGGTACCCTTCTTCCCTTTAGGAAGAAAATTTCTATTTGGCTTTAAGTGTTAGGAACTAATACTGTGTGTTTCTAAAATCTCACTTTTTTTTCCAGCTCATCACACACACATGCCAGCATCACTTGGAAAGAAAAGGACATTTTCAATTTTATTAAAGCTTGAGTTTTAAGAACTTAATTAAGGTAAGGAGGAAGGATTTCTATACAGTATAACAACTAAGAGAAGATTGTCTTAAAATAGCTTTGAAAGCTTCACCAAAATTGTTAAAGAGAAAAAAAAAGGGGGGGACATAATGGATGGACAGGGACAGGGGCCCGGGGAGGGGGGGTGGGGGGACCGGGGTGTGCCAGAGGAAAAAAAAAGATAAGAAAAGAAATCAACTTTTCACAGCATCAGTGGAACAAAGCAGTTCCAGTTCATTGGAACTTCATGTTCTTCATGCTTCAAGGGCTTCTGGAATAACAAAAAATTGTGCATGCTTCCTTTGCCAAAGTGAGTTGAAAAGACAGATGTTATTCTAACTTACAACCAGGGAGTCTGGCTGCCCATTTCAGTAGCATATTCTGGCCAATTAAAAGCTGACATCTTTAGAAGTGAGTACCAATAACACAAGGATGAGTCTGATGCTGCTACTGACTGCAGATCCTGTATTTTCTATCTGAAAAGACACACTATTTTGAGAACAAAGGAATGCTCCATTGGTGATACCTGCAGGCTGTGTTTTCAATAAATCACATTTTTAAAGACTGACTAGTATCATTGCTTAGCCTAAAGAGTAGAAGGATAGATCCAATTTCCAATTAATGGAAAGGCTTTTACCAAGGCAATTGTTCTGGGGATAGTATTAGCTCTGGGATTTTTATTTTCTTTGTAATAGCATCATAGAATCATTTAGGTTGGAAACGACCTTTGAGATCATCAAGTCTAACCGTTAACTCAGGACTGCCAAGTCTACCACTAAACCATTTCACTAAGCACCACATCTACACCATTTTTAAACACCTCCAAGGATGGTGATTCCACCACCTCCCTGGGCAGCCTGTTCCAATGCTTGACCACTCTTTCACTGAAGAAAATATTCCTAACATCCAATCTAAATCTCCCCTGGTATAATTTGAGGCCATTTCCTCTTGTCCTGTTGCCTGTTAACTGGGAGACCTACCTTCACCTGTCTACAGCTGTCTCCTTTCAGGTAGCTGCAGAGAGCAGTAAGATCCCCCCGAGCCTCCTCTGCTTCAGACTAAACAGCCCCAGTTCCCTCAGCCGCTCCTCATAGGACTTGTGCTCCAGATTCTTCACCAGCTTCATTGCCCTTCTCTGGACATGCTGCAGCACCTCAAATGTCTGTCTTGTAGTGAGGAGCCCAAAGCTGAACACGGTGTTTGAGGTGTGGCCTCACCAGTGCCAAGTACAGGGAGACAATCACTGCCCTTGTCCTGCTGGCCACACCATTTCTGATACAAGCCAGGATGCTCCTGGCCTTCTTGGCCCCCTGGGCACACTCTGGCTCATGCTCAGCCAGCCATCAGCCAGCACCCCCAGGCCCTTTCCCACCAGGCAGCTTTCCAGCCGCTCTTCCCTCAGCCCGTAGCGCTGTGTGGGGCTGTTGTGACCCAAGTGCAGGACCCGGCACTGAGCCTTGTTGAACCTCATGCCATTGCAACCAAATCCAAGTCTTCCTTAACATATTCCTACTGAATCATCATATGAGCAAATTTTATCTTTTTTAAATGCTTGACCTTTCTATTAAATGTTAAATAGTTCTTATCATTTTAGCCTTACAGTTCACAGAGACTTGGAAAGTTTTTCTTCAGTTCAGTTACACCTCTTTGAAAAGGCAAACGGTAAAAATGGTATGCTTCTAAATTTCCTCTGCTAGTGAGATGGAGGAAGATATTCCGCTTCTTCCTCCCACTGCTGCACTGCTTTGTTTATAGATAATGTTTAATATTTGTCTGACACTTTTAAAGTTAAAAAGGAAACTTCCTTGAGATTGCTGTTAATGGGAATCTTCCTAGTAAAGAAAATGGCATCTCAGCCCTAGGGAAAGCCTAGACTGAAGTTGTTTTCTCTAACAACAATTCACTAGTCATACCTGAAGCTACTTTTAGACTAGATAGCTTGAATATTGTTAGGAGTACAGCTATTTCAAGCCAGAACTTTAAAAAAAGTAAGACATCCCCAAAGAAGCTGGATTAGACTACCCCTAAACACTGCTGTCTGAAGTGCGTCGTACAACGGTGCACACGTGAATTGCAGCCCTATCTGTAGACAGGGAGCAGGAGAGCTCCTGCATCACTGGCAGATGTGAAGATTTATTTTCTGTATTTTTGCTTCAAAACTTGATTGAGGTTCTTCCACCTCCACAGCTACCCCCATCCCTGTTGTTCTTATTTGTCATGGACTGTGCAGGTTAACAAACTTGTCATTGGTACTGGCATTTAAATTGTTGTTTTCATCTCCATCCTCCTGTTTAAGAATCTTCTCTTTCTTTGATAGGATCTGACATTTTCCTGACTTCTCCTTCCTACCCTTTACAGAGATGCTTTCAGAATAAAAATAAATAAATCAAAATTAGCGATGACATGAATGTGACAGCTTCCAAGACTTGCAACTATTGTTTTCCATTTCCTCCTATTACTCTAATAACAGATAACAGTTTGACGTGGACATGGAAACAATGTGCTTCGGAAACAGCAACAGACTTAGTCAGGGAGACAGCAAGTTTAAAATCTGTTAGGCAGCAGCAGCAACAGTTTCAAAACAGTAAGACAGTGTCTGAACCTGAAAAGGAATTAAAGGTTGTACCTTTAGGCCTCTCTGAAGATCTATAAGTCTGTCACAACTCACTTGTCTTCTTGCCAGAAACACGTGAATTGATGAGCAATAAGATTAGAGGAAACAAACTGCCACCACGATGCCTGCCAGGACAAATGCCCAGCAAATGCACTTGCACGGAGTCTTTAGTTTAATTCACCTTCTGCCATGACTATGCTGATGAATCTGCAGTTCAGTCATCTGTGCTTTCATTCATTGCGATCATTTATACTACAAAACCAGACATCCTGAGTCTGACAGACAAAAAAATCACAAAGCAAACACTCACTTATGGGAAAGTCCTTCTGATGCCCTGACTTTATTAATTATTAATCAAACACCTTTCATATCAGCAGAGACCTAACACAGTAACCTGACCAGTAGGATGGGTCAGCTCAGAACAGCCAGCCCGCTCCAGAAACAAATCAAGAGTAGCGCTTCCCAAAGCATCAGAAAGGCGGAGGTGACTGTGGCTAGTCACAGACTTTATTGCTCATCCTTATTAGTATCTATTGGCTCTGTAAGTATATAAATAACTCTGAACCCTTAAGAACACACTAAGAACCAAGACTATAATGTGTTGAGAAAAACACTGCAGAGATATAAAGAGCGTGTTCTTCCACTGCTCAGAGTGAATTTTCCCCTGACTTTCCACTATGATTTTTATACTGTGCAGATTTATTTTCAGCCAGTTTGTCCCTAAGCAACTTTAACTTGGGACATGAGATGATTTACTCATAAAACAGCTGTAGACACTAATGTCACCAGTGTAATGCTATTGTCATGTGCTATCACCTACCCGGTATTTCTCACAATGTGTTTTTTGAAGGATTTCTCAATATCAAACACCAAAACACTGACAAATCACTAAAACCTTCTCAGTGATCTTAATAAAGGCATAATATCCTGTAAAATCTTGAATCTTTTAGAGATGAGGTCTCAACTTCTGAGACACCTGTACTCTTAACTCATTTCATATACCCTTCACTAGCAGCCTTGTGGATGTTATGGTAGGAACAGTGCAATTTATAAATGTTACAGTTGTTGCAGTTCACAGGAATGTTTTAAATCTGAAATAAGATTTTGCTATGCACTGAGGACAATAGCTCCACACTTGTTGAAGCTAAAGGTAAAGCAGAGGAAAAACAAACAAAAAACCTTACAGTTTAGAAGACCAAATAAGTAACTAAAATAGCTGAGACATTCAAGTAGAGTACAAGCCTATTTGCCAGAGGAGGCAATCCTCTACTAAGTAAGGGGATACATGAACTAGAAGATGAATGAATGTTACTCTTTTAATTAAAAGTATACAAATTTAGCCCCAATCCTACACTATTTAATCATTGTTTAAATACAGCTAAAACATTACTTACAGTTCTGAAAGGCTTCAAAACAAACCATGATTTAGGGAAAGTACACTTTGAGATGAACATTTCTTGCAGAACCTCCAAGTTGTAACTCAACAGTTTTATTCTGATTTGTGCTTGAGCCAGGGTTGTCCCATCAAGCACTCAAGCTATGCGTTAACACAAGCTGAAGCAGTACCTCCTTGTAACATAAGCTCCTATGGCTTTGGTTTGTTTGGGTTTTTTTCATTTGGGTATTCTTGTTTTAAATCAAGTGCTTGATTTTGATTTGCTCCTCAGGGAGCAGCAAGAACCAGCTGCTTCCTCCAGGCGGGGAGCTGGGACCTGAGGTGAGGCTGTGCTGGGACACAGTGGTGCAAAGCCTGGGCACAGCAGGCAGAGCTGGCTGGCGGGGAGAGGGTCTCTCTGCAGCCACAGAAGGTGGCAAAGTAATGGCCCAGCATCTGACCAAGGAGCCCAGTCAGGAACAAAAGGAGGCAGGATCAGAAAGAGGATGGGAAACAGCTACTCAAAAAAGAAGGGTAGGCAGGGAGAGGTAGCCCAGGGCTGGAGCCGAGGTGGCCCACGGGCAGAGTGTGGAGAGACCCAGGGGAGGCTGGGCTGGGCTGGGCTGTTACAACCTCTCATGCCCTCGGGGCCCTGGTACAGTAACTGCTGATCTGTCAGGGCTTGAGGTGAGTCTGTGCTTGATCCAGCGGTCTTTCTGTAGCCTGGGTAATGGACTGCACTGCTGGAAATCGGGAGTGTGTTCCTGAAGCCTATCTTCAACCTTTTACCACAACTGGAGTTGTTATGAAGCTATTAAGATGTTAATCTTTCACTTCAAACCCATATTGAATGCTGATCTTTGTAGGATAACTTATACTAAAAGAAAGCTGTCTTTACCAGACTTAACTAGTGGTGTCTCTATTTTTATTGTTTGGTGAACTTGTCCTGAAATATCCAAGCATTCTCAACAGCTCAATTACTTATTTTTAAACGTAGTTTGACTAAATTTATAGCTTTTTTCCATTCAGCTGGACTAAGGTGAATTGAATGTGATTTTAATAAAAGACTGACCTTTGTTGCTGAAATATCTGATCCGACTCAAGGGTTTTTGATATAATTGAAACACCAAGGAGATAACTAAAATCAGCTGCTGTTCCACAGGCTCGATCCCTCATTTCCACAATGTTTGTTGCATCCTGTGCAACCTTACAAGTCTAAGCTTACCTGCAGAAGTTGAAAAGAGTTATTGTGAAATTAGAAGATTTCTATCTGAACAGAGCCATTTTTTTTGTTGTAGAAATCTGTTGTTTCATATATTACAGCAGAAATAGACCACGTCTTAGGAATAGTTTCAAAGATAATTGTTTCAATTTGGTCCCAAGGGTTCCATTGTCTCATTTTAAATAACAAAATGTGTGAATTGTCTTCGATTCATCCTCAGGTACCTTAAAATAGTCATATCATACTCCGGGTGCAGTGCACGTACTGTTGAATAAAGATGCAGTTATCTTTGACATATAAGGAAATTTTTTCTAGCTTCTTAAAAATATGCATGTATGACTGGAAGGGATCTCCTTAATCTTTGGGTCTAGTAATTTGTTATTCCAGAATGCTGTTTTATCAATTCATTAATTTATACAGCTTAACCTGAAAGCCAGTATTCTTGTTTGGTTGGGGTTTTTTTCATTCTTACTGTTTTCTGCTAGTGCCATAAAAAGATAATGAACCCATCTAATCTTTTTAAGAACTTTCTGGGTGTTTTTAACTTATCTTTATTCCTGGCCAGTTTATATCCATTTATATAATTTGTACTTCTCTGTATGCACTAGAAGTATCTCACTGAATTGCTATGACTACATTTCTCCTTTCCTAGTCCACATTGTACCAGTTTTTTAAAGTTATCCTTTGTCACTAACCACATTAAATTTCCTCTTCTATCTTATTTCCATGTGAAGAGGTTTCCATGTGGTGAAGTTTGTACCAGAAATTACTGTTGGAATAAAAATCCTTCATGCAAAAGACACTACTTTCTCATTAATAATTTATTCAAATTTACTACTACTACTACTACTACTTCATTAAACTTTTTCCTCTTAGTTACTCCATTCTCTAGTGTCATCCGATTCTTTCTGCATAGTGTTCTGTACACTGGTCCTTCAGCACAAAGTGTATCTGGTTAATATAATGCAAATTATCTCATATTTCCAGCAGATTTTTCCCATTTTCAGATTTTCTCTTTTTTCTCTTTTTTGTCTTTTCTCTCTTTTTCCTTTTTCCCCTTTCCCTCCCTTCCTGTCTCTTTTTTCCTCCCCTTCTCCTGTTTTTTCTCCTTCATTTATTTATTTATTTATTTCCTGAGAGAATCAAAAATCCTGGCATGATATGCTACTGGTACATTATGAGATTTTCTACTTTGAGTTTTTCCAGCTAGAAAAATCTGTACTGCGGAGAAGCGTACCTGTTAAAAGTATTTTGTACCCCAACAACATTAGAAACAAAGTACACTACTAGCTAGAGAATTAAATCTGCAAGCCCATCAGCACCTGCTACTCTTTCTGGAAGTTGAAATACACAGACTTAAATGTTGGTGGTTAAGAAATAATAGTGATTTCTGGAATTTCATTGCTGTTGCAGGTGTGTCAGAGCTGGGACTGAATTACAACTAACAGAAGATGATCCACTCACTTTTAAATTATGGTTTGTTGCTCTAAAATGAGGTAGATTTGCATTGTTTTTATTTTGGGACTTGGAACATGAAGTTCCACTTCAGCACTAATAGATTGCTCAGATGTACAGAACTCCAACAAGGCAGCAACAGCAAGCATTATTCCACTGAAGCGACCTCAGGTTTTCACCTCTTCTCTATAATATTGTATAGAGCAGCAGAGAACGTGAGTTTAGAAAGAAAAGAGCCTAAATCAAATTTTCTTCATTAGAGTGGAAAGCATTTATGCTTCCGTATTGCCACCCAGGAGTCACAGCAGCCCTATAGAGGAGAGTTTCTGTGTTTGCTGTACAGGAACGGGAAAAGAAGGTCAGTAGCTTGCATGGGAGAAGCCATAAGATGGTCAGTAAAAGTAAGAGAGAATCTCCAAGTGGTCTACGACCCTCTTGGGTAACATCCACAAACTCCAGGTTAAAAACCACCAGGATGAGTTTCAGAGAAAGTGCTATAAACAGCGGCTGGCTGACATGCTATTGGCAGTGGTAGCTGCTGAAAGACCTGATGTCGAAGAGGGATCTTGGGAACTCCAAGGTGTTTGAACTTTCCCTGTCCAAACCCTTTATAGCAGGAGAAAGAACAAAGATGGGGGGAAAACAGATGTTAGCGGTAGCCTTATGCTAATGAGGGATTTCCCTATGGTGAGAGAATCTGCCCCTAACATACAAAAGTTTCATAATTCATTTGCAGATTGGCACAAAACAGCTAAAACAAGGAACAGAATGTGTCATGGACTCCCTGCCCCAAAAGGACAGCATTGCAGTGCAGAAGCAAGATCAAAACCCAGAAAGCACTGAGGAACACAGGAAAGGGCTCATTTTGAGAAGTAATTTACCTATACACATTCATGGCATGACTATACATATATGTACATAGAAATCAGAATATCTTGGGGTTTTTAATTTAATTTCAGAACACAGCTTCAAATGGATCTGACTGATAGAGGATTCACCATCTTTACTCTGTGCAAGCTGAACACTGCCTGCAATATACAGTTAGCAAAAAGTACTGGCTGGTGACTGACACCTGATATGACTGGAATTCCTCTGCAACAAGCCATGCCAAGTGTTGTGTTCCCCTTATTATCACCAGTCGTCCCCCTATAGAATACACTGACTGTTTGTAGTAGTCAGCCAAGGGGAGAAGTGCCTTTATACATCATTATGAACTACCTTGTATCATAGCCTTGTCCACATGTATCATCTCTGGTTGGCGGCATTTTTATTGTCAGAATAGAAGCAAAGCTGTAAGAACTGATCCTAGCACTGTGCCCTCCTTCCCCCCAGAATTAGAGGGAAACATGAACTTTGGATATGCAGATCACATCTAGTTGTCATTCCTACAGGAGCAAGTTCTTCCAACCAGTCCTCATTAGCACAGATGCACGGGATACACTTCATGTTGTAGGAGACTCTGCTTATTAGAGTAGGTGATCCACTGCCTGCTGACTTGTGGGAAGCAATTTAGGGATTTATGCTGGGCTGCACCTTTATTAGCAGAAAGTTTTCAGCTGATCTGTGGATGTTGCCAACATGCTGCCTGCACCAGGTAGTATGGAGCTGTCAGTCAGTCCCCTCGCTATTCCACACAGCTGAAATCTTTAATTCATTGCAGAGCTTTCTTGGCTGTAGTTTGCTATGTCTCACTGTGGATATTAACGCAACACCTAGCTGAGTAACTATTACTAAAAACAAAGTACTGGCACTACATGTTGTGTGCGATTTTCAAAAGTTCCTTTTTACAGTTTCCAGAAGGAAATTACTGATTTATGACAGTAATTAAAATGAGATGTTTAATTGAAGCTAGCCAGCTAAGACTATGGTTAGGATAAAGAGAAAAGAATTCACCTTACCCTAAAATAGGTGTGTAAGGCAGGTGGGACAAATACGCTGCCAGGGCTGCCTGCTCTGAGCCCAGAAGGAGCCAAGACTTAGACCAGATGCCTAGTTTTTAAACTGCTCAAACTGGGGTAAGCCCCAGCCAATATTTATATATTTAAAATTCAGTCCATATTAATCTCATGGTGTTCATGTTCATTTACAAGGTGGAATTTGTATTTTTATACATACAGCTTAATGTATGTATATGTGATGCACAGGGAGCAGATATTGCAGACTTGTTTTGTTTGTGTACATTTATGAAGCCGGCATTTCTTATATGATTGCTATCGATCACCCCTCGATTTTCTGGCATACTTTCCAATCAGATTCTTATATAAAATAGGAATAAATGGCTGAAAGTGATTTCACAGATCAAAGAGCATTTCTTGCAGTTGTAGACAATCTGATTAAGAAACTTACCAAGATACACTGTAAAATTCATCAGCTATTTGCTCCCACTATGCCTGTAGGAAGACTATCTTAGAACTTTTTTCCTTTGATATTTGGAATATTCTTTTGATTTACAGCCTAAGAATTTTTTTTTTAATCAACAGTTCCTTCCTGTTTTTATGTCACCATTGCCCTAGAGAATATATATTTCTTCTTTGTCATTTATCTCTCATTCCCAACTTTTCTATAAAGAATAAAATTATGTCTTTGGAGCACTGGTTTTCATTAGCTAGCGAAATGAAGATCTTCCAATGTGTATTAACATAGGCTTTCTGTAACTCTTGCACAAGAGTAATCATACATGTGGTATTTAAACCAGTACCAAGCAGAGTGACAGCAGTATTTTCCCCTGTCTCATAGAAAAACTTCATACATGTGTAATTGTATATGGCTAAAATGAAATTTACAGACCTGTTGTATCGAGTCATGGCTTTGTTGCTTACATTGTGGGTCTAGACAAAATGGCTATTCCAACTGACAAGAAGAAATCAATCAGAAAGTAACAAGTCATTTACTGGGACTTGTCAGGAGGCTATGGCACATGAAAGAGTATAAAAGAAACATATATGTAATGATTTACCTTTAACATAAATGGGCATATGATTAACATTCCAATTCTTCTGGAGTATGTGTATATAAGGTAGTAAGTATTTTTAATAGTAAGTGCTCTCATAAAACATTAAGGAAGTTGAGCAGTATTCATAATAACATTAACATCTCTGTAAGGTCAGACTGTGACAATAATACATACTGTGACCCTAATACTGCTGATGGTATTGAAGGGATGTAAATTTATTACTTAACCAAAATCATATAGTCCCTTAAGCATATTATGAGTTATACAAACATACTCAGGTATTCAGGTGTTGATTTAGTAGGATGTACTTAAATGGATAAGTGTTTAACTGTCCTATCTTTACATTACAGTCAACAAAATAAACAAGGAGGTTGGAAAGTGAAGGGGGCAGATGACAACAGACAAAACCAACCACATACGACCAGCCATACTGTCTTGGTAAGCAAGGGTACTCAACTCCCATCAGTTCTTGGCATCTTTTATTTATTTCACCTCTAATACTGCTTGGTTCTTATTTGTGTCTCATCTGTGGATGCATCCCCTGTCTCCCAGCATTCTATAGCTGATGGTTTCAGGTTATGTCTTCTAAAGCCTCATGTGCTTTCATTGCTTCCACTTATCTTCCACGCAACTTGCTTCCATTTTCCTTCTCTTACTTTCCTTTACCCTAACTTCCCCACTCCCTGAAAGTACTTTTCAGCCTTGTTGTTCTCTTCCCCCTCATCATGAATCCAGCTGTTTCCACTGAGAGCAGCATAGTCAAGCAGAAAGATTCTGGGGCTTGATGAGATGTCAGTGTGATGCCATTTTTTCTAACATTTTCCTTCAATTCTACAGTCCACATTTCTAATAATAAAATGCTACTTTAACATATGTGTATTGGTACCCCTTTCTAGCTACTGTAACCTCAGAATTATTTTTAGAAGCATTAAATAGCTAGCTGTCTTAGTCTAGAATTTTATTGTATTGAACTCCTGTAGGAAAGATAAGCAGAAATTGACCTTCCATATTCAGAGCAACATGGCTTTATATTTCAAATGAGATTACCCCACCTCCCCATAGATCTTTTGTACTATTTTTGTGATTTACTCAATCATTTCAACCCCTAAGCACAAATGCCTGCAAGGCCATTTCATTTTTACAAAAGGACTTAGCTTGTTCTCCAGAATTACAGAGTAGCCCTGAACAGCAGTAGTTATTGGTTGGGGATTTTTTCCCCCTCTATGTTCCAACCATTTTACTCTTAGCAAGTTTCAAAAATAAACATATTTTATCCCCTTGAGCAATTCACAATATGCAGCTGAACTGAATAATATACTGTTTTTAACTTGTTATACATGTGCCATTTAAAATTTTCAGGAACAAAAAGCTCAGGAATATGTAGGGTTTAGATATCCATGTATCTTTCAATAAACTGTAATCAGATTTATTTTTAGTCCTGAATCGTTGTGAGAAAAAGATGTGTGGTTCCTAGTGAGCATGCTTGCTTCAAGAATACTGCATTTCTACATGCTCAGAATAATTTTATTTTCATTTTGATTAGAGCAAACCGCTTACTCTCAAGAGGTTGACAAACGTTAAAGATTTCCACTTTAGTGGTTTACAATGACATCAAAGTGGCCTTACATCTTTGCAAAGATCTGTTTCCTTGGTAACATGAAGCAAACTGTTCATTTCAGAGGTGCCTATAGAGAACAACTGAGATTTTATTTTCATGTTAAATATCAGAACTTAATGTGCATAATGGCATTGTACAAAATACACTACTGAGTTTAAAAGATGCTCAATCTTCAAGTAAATCATACCAATAGTCATTTTGGAATATTAATAATTTCTAATCATGTTTAGGCAGTATTATTTGTTGAAAGCCAAAGTGTGAGATGTTTTCATGCTTATGAAATGAATTTTGATTTAATGTAATTAAATAAATATGAGAACCAAGAAAAAACCCACAACAAACGAACAACAAAACCCAGAACAATTACTTGAAAAAGCACCCATATTAATAAATACTTCATGGAAAAGTATTCCCCAACAAGTGAATTTTAAAGAGTTTGCAAGTACTGTGTAGCTAACAATGAATGATTTCTCTGTCAGGAGTATCTTTCTCAGCTAAACACAAGCTTTATGTACACAGAATTGCAATGAAAAATAGCTCAACTTTCATACAATCAATAAATGATTAAGACTGCTCATCCTTGCTCCATTTATTTATTACGCTCTTCTGCTGTATCTTAACTAAGGCCCTGAACTGGAAATATATTTAAGCATGAGCTTAGCTTTGAAGCAGGAAACATCCGTATCAAAGTCATCTGAATCTAGGGAAGATTTGAGGAACATATGCAAAACTTGTGAATTCTCATCAATACTGTGAAGTTTTCACAGTTGAAATTATCACACATGTCTATATGTAAACAAATATTTTTTCTGACAAAACATCTAAACCTCTTTCTATCTGAACATGTCCACAAAGGACAGACGTTACATTTAACACTCCAGTTATGATTAGTAATCCCTGTGTTAAGGGGTTCATTACAGATGGGAAAATAACTATCCCCTTTTTTTCTTGATGGAAAGGGAAGAAATGTGAGGTGTGGGTTGGACAGAGCAACAGGACACAGTGGTTAAAACAGAAATTCAACGAGTCCCAGACAGAGAAACTTTATGGAGAGACACAGGGACCTTTCATGGGAGAAGGCAGGCATGTGCTTTTAAAATCAAAGAGGTAGTATGCTATGAAGGCAAAATGTAATTTATGGGTGCTGAATAAAAGTTCTGCAAAGAATTCAGCCCCTACCATCTTCCTATACACTCCTAAATTATTGTAAGTAACGGAGGTGTAGATCTTTCATGGTAACTGTGATTATCTGAATGAGCCATTTTTGTAATGATCATGTAATGTCAGCTTTTGTTTACCATTCCCTTGCAAGTCAAGCTGTAAGTGCACAGAATAGCCTCATGCTTCAAATTTTATAAAGGCTTGCCGAAAATATCTAGTGCGCTTCCTATAAAGAGTGGATTAGAGGATGCAACCCAACAATGTGTCTGATAATCAAACAGAGGAATTTTACCAGATCTCTGACAGGACATTACGCTCAATGCAAAAATGTGCAATAAGGTACTTCTTGTTCTAAACTGAAAACATTTTTTACTATGCATTACTACAGGGGCTAGTATAATGCTATTCTGCAAGCTGATAGCCAGAATGAGGATACAAAACATTATTTCCAGGGAAGAATTAGAGAACAATAACTTTTTGTTTTGTTTTGTTCTTATAGTTTCTATGCCAGTATTTTACATGAAGTTAAGGACCCCCGTGAAAACTGACGCTCTTTTCTGTGGAGCATTGTGTTGGAAATACATTCATGTTAGCGGGTGCTTCTGGTCTGGATCCTTCTTCTAAGTCAGAGTAACTCAGGGTGGTAGTATTTGCCTTTCTATATTCATTCGAAAGATTTATGGGTAATAGATGTGGTCCAGTCTAGCCTCATGGTTATAATACAGAAGCTAATTAAGCTGCCTACAGTTCCCACTGTAAGAGCATGATTATAGTTGATAGGTTTTGATATACTGTTTGTTTACTTATTTGTTTTTGTTGGAGTACGTTAATTCAGCTACACATTTATCAGCTGGCCAAAACAGCTACCAGATAATCTAGTCTCTACTGTTCTCAGCTGTTAACCTTTAGCAGCATAGTCTGTAATTAAGCACTTTAGCCACAAACAACAATCAGCACCAAAAGGTGACAGGTTATTTAACACATGGAGCATGAGCATCATAGTGTAACTAAGGCATTCATCCAGCAGGAAAAGCCTAGCACTTCCAGAGAAGACTTATATCACCAATAAGGTGATGCATGCTGGTAAGAGGAATCATCAAAATGTAATTTGAGGTTCTATGGATAACATGGAAATGAGGAGGAGCTATCTATCTTACAGCTCTGAAGTACATTAAATGTAACATAACACTAGTCTCAAGCCTAAAGTAACAGTAGAAAAACTACAATACTCAAGCTTCATGTTTCATCACAGCTTTTCTCCTGGCATGTGCCCCTTGAGGCATTGAATTAAAGTAGGGCTACTTTAAACAAATATTTGCATTTTTACCATCTTCTCTTTCTTGCATTCAGAAGAAAACAGCATGTGACAAGTCGCAAGTTAAAAAACCAAGACTCCTGGAAATTTTGTCTCTTACAGAAACTTCGGTGAGGTACAATCAAGGTAAGTTATTTACATGTGGTACTAGTGTGACCAATTTGTTTAAACTCTTGTAAAGGGATGGACATAACAGAAACCTCCGTGCTATGAACCTGAGTGCTCAGCACATGGGCTCCCACAGCTCCTCTTGCTTTACAGTTTAAACAGTTCCTTCTATGGGTTTTTTATCTACCAATTGATGCATGAGTATTATTTTCTAGTAGTTTTGCACATAAATCAGGAACCAGAACCATAATAATGCTCGTATAATACTTCCAAATTAACATGGAGAGAAAGGGGAGACTGCCACTCCTTGAGTGAGTAGGGCGAGAAGAGAGACTTTCCTGATGAGCTGAACAGAGACGGCATGGACTCTGTACAGTGGTATGGAGTAGTTAGCTGGCAGCACCTGGGAAAAAGACACAATTTGGCAACAAACTCTATCACGACAGACTAAATTGCCTCCAGCAAAGACCTTGGTTACCAGTCACAGATATAAAAATGAACTTGCCATCTTCTGAACTTGTAATTTTGTGTATCTAACAGAAAAGGAGTATTTTGTATGGTGTGAGTGTAGCAATGGTGATGGCAGTGAAAACAACACTCATAAGTAAAAAGCTAAATTTCCAGAATAGTCTTTCAAATGTATTTTCCTTTCAAGTTAACCGAATAACAGCAGGAAGCTGCAGTATTTTTTCCTCTTCACAAGCAAACACAGCTTTTGGTGAATGGCGCCTTTTCTGGTGTGACAATAACAAGAAAATGGTTGCAAGACAAAGAATTCTTAACAAATTACTTTGGAGGAGTACTAGATTTTGCAAATATTTAACAAATGTGATTAGAGTTGGTAGGGCCACAACTTTACAAAACTAGGATTTAAAGTTCATTGTTGTAGCCTAGACAAAAGCATTAGGATTTTTGTGTGCAAATCAGAGTTAAACACAGAAAGTTTTTAAAAAATGTAGTAAAATCCATGAATAATGCAGATATATTTTTACTGATCACTGGAGGAAAAATAATTTAGTCCAAAAGAGGTAACAAAATTAAATAATAATGAAATGTAATAGAGCATTAAAAAGAACTATTTAATTATGGAATAACAGATTGATATTCAAAAACCCTCCATAAACAGAATAATGTGTGTAAGAACCTTGACTCATTATAATACTTCTATTTGTTTTTTGGTTTCTTTTTTTTACATTGGCAATCATAATTGAACAGAATTTGAGGCAAAGGCTTAATGGTATAGGGTTTGCAAATTGTTTCATTTTATTAAACCAGTTTATATTCACTCTTAGAACCTTAATTTTATTATTTCATGAATACATTTTATTTAGTTTTAATGTTTTGTTTTTCTTCCTTTTAGTCCTGTATTATCTGTTACTACTTTTTATATAATAGGGGTTTTTTTTCCAATTTGTTTTTTTTAATATAACTGTTCATTTCTATGTAAACACCTTGTATAGTTATTTTCACTCTTCAAACACCACTAAAACCTGCCACCCAACAGCAGAAAAAGCCGTAGCAGTAAGCAGAATGATTTACTAGAAGTGAAATCCATAAAACGTGACTATCAGTCAGACCTTTGAGCTTAAATATTTAGTGCCATGCAGCAAATTCGCATTCAGCTACCTACCTTTTCATGCAAATTTGTTTTATTCTACTTTGGCTGTTAGTGCATTAGCAATATATTTCATTTTGTTGTTGAGAAATGTTATAATAGAACTGCACATTTATCCTGAGCCATATATATTATTCTTTTAGTAGTATACAACACATAGATCTTTGGACAATATTATCAACGAGATGTTTTAGAGATTTCACCATAACACCAGGTCAACTCTTTGTCATATGACTGTCTGCTAAGAAGGCTATTGTCCAGCATGATTTCTTTTCCTCAGGGAAATATTGGTTTTCTTGTAGGGATTCTGTGAAAATAAAATGTTTGGATAACCTTATGAGTGTTGTTACAGATGTATCATGGTTACTGGCCATTTTCTCTTTTTCTTTCAGCATACTAGACAATTAGTGATTTGAACTTGTGCAGCTTTTTTTGAAGGTGTAGCATAAGGAATACACCTTCACAAGCATACAGTTCAGTAGCAAAAAAGAAGTACCACCACCAACCCAAATATTTATTTTTTTTGTGTAGATGTTGCACTTCAGTTTATCTTTGCTGTAATATTTTTAGAATACTTTTTGATCTTTCAATTTTTTTTTAATTGCCCTTTCACTAAAAAGTATCCGTGAGGTGTTTGCTCATTTTGGTACAGTTGTGCTACAGATTTGATGTCACCTCTGCTGAAGTCTTTAATCTACAGTGACACTTCCTCTCACTTGAAACTACGTGTATCTTCAATATGTCTCTTCCTGAAAAATCCAAAACACTTGAGGAAGTTTACCATGTCACTGCCTCTCAAACAGCAATTTCCTGCCTCTCTTCCCAAGAGAATTCAAATTCTGCCAGAAAACTCAGAATTTAGAATCCTCCTCCTATTCTCCTTGCTTCTTTTGTTCTGACTCTACATCTCCTTGCTACAATGCAATAACAACATCTCTTGTCAGTTCCTGTCATCTCTTACAGGCTTATGTAGCTCAAAGGATGCACCCTAAGGAAGGTTCTATGCCTATGGTGCAAAAGATCTGTTGAACAAGTCACAGTTTCACTGTTCTCCAGGTCCCATCTACTAGTTCAGGAAAATCCTTTGTGTTAATCTTCGGGATTCCTGTGCTTTAAAACTAAGTTAATAGTGGTAAAAACTGTGATCTTAATTTGGAGCGCTGTGTGTGTGTATGTGTACACTGTCCTATATACACACAAACACACAGAGATACAAAAGAAACCTAGAAGAGAGTTCCCAATTTCCGTTTCCAGGTGTAAAGAAAGTCAAGTAAAAAAATCTAGATGAAGTACACATTTGTCTTCCTCAGAGTTTCAATTTATCTAGGCATGTACTGTTTAACATTATAAAAACTCAGCAGTATACAATAGTGCTAAAGCAATTTACGTAGGAGATGCTCTATGTGTTGAATGCATATATTGGTGCTGATAAAGTGATGTGCTGGAGCTGCTAATGAAAACCTAATTCACCCTTAGATAAACAGATTATGGTTATGATGTGTGACATAAGGAGCAGTGATGAAGAAAATTGAGCAGTCTTCTAGCTGCAGAAACTATCAAAACTTCTTCTTTTCAAGTGGAAAGAGTAATCCTGGCTCCATGTGTTTCACAGTTGCATACTAAATTAGTCCTCTACCAACAAATCAAGACAGGGAAGAGCTTCAAAATGCAAAACGTACGTATGCGTCAACTAAATGATAATATTTTACAAGTTTATTTACTAAATGATTAATAACAGGATACAAATGAATTATGTGAATTCAGAAAATGATATGTATGATGTAAAATAATTAAGAGGCTTCGACAAATGTGGATATTTTGAAAAACAATATCATTATGCCAGAGTAAATCAGACAAAGTATAATGTAATAAGGTACTATGAGAGCAAGAAAAAAAACCTTCCCTCCAAGGATGAAAGCTAAAAAGTTTCAGGAGTTGGGAACAACACTTTCAACCAGAGGTGGTGCAGACCGTGCCTCGCTGATAGAAGCACAGCAGCGCCAGGGCTGTGATGACTGAACATGACAGCAGGAAGCTGGCCAGCCTTGTCCATGAGTGGGGCTGTGGCAGAGTGTCTCTGTCCTGGGAAGAGAACAAATGCCAAAGCCTTATTCATCTGGCTTTCAGGAGGCCACAATGCAATGTTTGAGTGACTCAAATGATCATAGCTAGATAGCCCCAGTAAGATGTGCCTCCATCAATAAAAGAAAGAGCATCTTCCATTGAATGCAATTTCGCCTTCCTTAAGCTGCTATCCCAGCACAAGTCATAGTCAACCTTAAATCTTTCCAGGTTGCTGTCTTCTCGCAGATTAAAGTGGAAAAGAAAATAGTAGAATGAAATATGCAGTATTTAATACCAAGTAAGTGAATACCAGACAGAAAAATAATTCAGACATGTGTACCAAGGTAGCACGCGTACCAAGGTAAACTAGGCAAAGGAACAGAACACATCTAAACTGATTAAATAAATCTGATAATTTTTCCTGTAGAAAAATTATTCACCAAGGAAACAGAAACAGAGGGCCTGACTCTACAGAAGGCTGCTTCCCTCTGCCCAAGGAAATAAAACAAATAAAATATGAAATAATTTCTTAATACTTTTATAGAAATATCAAACATAGAAGTATACATGGGTGTTGATTTTAAAATAAATTTCAATTGCACTATTTCATATTAATTGTTAAACCATTTTAAAACTTATCCTCTCCAAGTGTCAAGAGCAGCCAAATTGATTTTTGACCCATATCATGGATCAATTGCTTTCAATATATTTAAAAACCAAAATCTATTATTTTACCATATAAAACAGCAAACTGGACTCTGGGCACGCCTTTCTAGAGTTATCTGTGATCAGGATACAAACTTCTTGAGGACACAGATGACTTCTGGACACCAGCAGGTTGATGTCTGCACCAGTCTGACCAGTGGAGGTCTTCTCCCCAGTGTTCTCATCTCTGACTCTGGTGACTCAAACTAAATTCTCTGCAGGAGGCATACTTTTCAAGCACCTGGTGTCATTTGGGAATACTGAACAAAAAGCAATTTAACTACAACATCTTTTTTAAGCCAGTGGGGAAAAGAATCATCACCAAAACCCAGCTAAAAACGTATAAAGTCAGGGTTTACAGCTAGTCATGCATAAGAAATGAGGAAAAGACAAAATACCAATCAAGACATCAAACACTGGGTCAAGTAAATACCCACACTTGAATTATAAGCATCCAGTTACAAAGTGTGAGAGCCTTATCCTGGTGAACACTGGACCCACCCATAAATTCTCTCTGTTATGAACAAAAAGAGGCTGGGAGTGGCTCTTTGTGACTGGTCATCTCCAAACCAGAAAGAATCACAGGGGTAGCTGGCTTCTCTATAACAAGTGCTTCATCAAAAATAATGTATTTGTTTCCAAGTAATAAATTCAGGACAGGATTCCGTGATTTTGGATCTGTTTCCACAGCTGCAGGATGTGACAGTGAAAATCAATCTTTAGTCTGAAATCACGCCTGTACTGATTAAACTAATCTTCAATGTGGTTTCCAATATGATTTAGATTTTCAAACTCAAAACTCCGTACAGAATCCCCACATAAAGAAATGCGAAGCAAGACAGGATCCTTGGATAAAGTCCTTGCCCATAGGAAGAGCCTTTTTTTACCTAAGGTTCTTTACCCAAAGAAAGCCCCTTCCTCCCAAACTCCAGGTATCCCTTATTTAAGGCTCTTTCTGTAGAATTCCTGATGTTCTTTTCAGAAGCACAGTACTAATAAGTGATAGTGGAAAGATGGAATGGCACAAAGAGATTAAAGACCTTTACAGTAGCCTTAGAAGAAAATTCTCCAGATTAATCACCTCAAACAGCCTATTGTCGTTCTGAAGAGGTTACCTACGATCATGCCTGTTTTTAATTAAAATTGATTAATGAACTACATCCATTCACCCATTTAGACTTTTATGTCAAGTATTTTCATTAAAGTACCTGTTGCTATAAAATATAAGATTCAGCAGAAAAGACACTTCACACTGAAAGATGTATCTTGAGTTATCAAAGAAGGGGACTGACCCCTCCTGGGACAAAGGGCTGTCTAACTGATCAGTCACGCACAGGAAATGACATCTGGTCTTACAAAAATCTTATTCTGTAAGGATAGGAACTGACACTACTTTAATTAAGAGGGATGGTAAGACTGTCTTGTGAATAAGAAAGAAATTAAAAAGTTTCATGAAGAAAGATTAAACTTACCTGAATGGATTTCAAGAATGAGATTTCATTGTGGGTTGTTGGTTGTGGGGGTTTTGAAGTAAGAGCTAGCATGCTTCAGAGAAGTTCTTTATTGGATATAGCTGGAGATCTAAGGCTTGCAGAAAGAAAGAATTCTTGATTAAATGGATGTCAGAAAAGTCTTTAGGAAGTTATGTGGATAAAGGAGTGAAAATTTTCATCCCATCACCTCTGACTTTTATAAATACTTGTAGCAAGTCTGTCTATTTAGCTATTGTGAGCTTAATACTTATAAGATGCATTTTACCTTGGATTAGCTGAAGAATGACTTCAAAGTAACTGAATTACAGAAAAGCATTTCTCTCCTGAGGGGTGTGATAAGTTAATGTCAGAGCACTAGAAACATCTTAAATTATTTTTTTTTAAATCCCAAGCGTAATTTGTGAAGTGTCTAAAGACAAACAGAATGCATACCTCAGGCGCTGGATGGGCAGCTGACATCCCTGCCTGCAGGAAAGCAAGAAATATTTTACACATCTATTGGTAATTGGGAAAGCTTTCTTTATTCCAGAGAGATGCTGGGAAAAACACCATAAAAACCCAGCAGTCCCTCAGAAGTATTGAGAGGATCCAATTCTGAAGGATTAAGGCTACTAAAGAGGACTGGTAGCATAGCCTACCTGCTGCACTGGCATGCCCTCCATCCCTCCTTTCATATACCAGGGCAGTAATTTAAAGTTACAGATCTCCCACCTAGCTTTTAGATGTCACTCCGAAAGATCATGAGACTCTTCAAAGTCCTCTATTACAACCTGTCAGCCCTGCCAAACATATGATAGGCTAACTTAGCTCAGATGGCCTTGGAAATGTACCTCAGATAAATGATTTGAGCCCTTAGTCTTATTCTTAACTAATGATGGTGGTCCACTTCATACAAATGATTATTCTTTGAAATGAGACAGAGGTAGAAGACAAATTCAAATCTTTTTGTGTTTAATCCAAGCAGAACTGATCCAACAATAGAGTAGCCAGACAGTTAATGCACTAATCCTGACTAAGGAAAATTCTGTATTTTTAGTTATGTTAGTACTGTTAGTACTAATCATGTTAGTACTGTCTGCTTCCAAGTTTGTGGTTTGTAGAAATTTGCAGATCATCTTACTCTCACCACAAGACTAAGAAGAGTTCTGAAATATGAAGCATTTTCTGTAGTTTGAAAAGATCTTTCCCTACTTGGAATTTAAAGTCCAAAGCAAAAGCAGCTAATATATTTGTGTTTGCCAGACAAAAATCAAAGCAGTGCTCTAACTAGTACTACATTAAAAAAAAAAAAAAAAAAGACAGACTAACACAGCTGCAGTATGAACAACATTAATCTTTTTCACATATACATTGAAGAAAGGGTAACAAGAAATAGTTCTGTTTTCCTGGTTAATGGATTATGTAGGCCAGTGTCTTAAGAGTATATTTGAAAAGGAACGGGAGAAGATAACTATTAATGATATGATTATTTAATAGATGACTATTTAACTTTAGACATCAGATAAAGTTATTCCCCCTGGAGTATTTTGGCTGAGGGGAAAGGTGTTGCCTCTAACTCCACCCACTTCCAGTAGTTCCACCATGCTATTGTTCAGACCTCTGTCAGCAAGGAAAATGTTGAAGGACAATTTGCTGCTGTACTAATCACATTAAATAACCTAATGTGAAAGCAAACAAATCTTGTCATGTGTTCCAATAATTAGTTAATGGAACATCAAAGAGAATGAAAAAGACGTAGCTGCAGCACCCTGAAGAGCAGATTAACTTGCTAATTATGACTCAGACAACTTCTTCCCTTCCTCTCCATGGTTTGGAGGCGGAAATTCTAAGGGCTAAATTAAAAAACAAGCAAGCAAACAAACAAATTAACAAAAAACCTAACAGAAACACAAAGAACATAGAAAAAGTCTAAAAGCTACCTAAGTCCTAAACTGTTCATCACCTATCCAGCTGCTGCCTAGTCCTGGAAGTACCTACACTCACCAGGTACATCCTGAGTTGAATTTGAAAGCTCCCAAAGTACCTGGGTTTGCACACACCCTGAACTGCTGCAGTCTGTGGAAAGAGCCCCTCGGCTGCCGTCAGGCAGACAACAGCATCCCTGCCTCCGAGCTCTCTGTGCCTTGTCACATTTGGGGATAATGAGGTTAGCTCTGTAATAAACACAGGTCTATACATTGCCTTTAAAACTGCCCAGGTGTCAGGCTGCCACAGGGGCCAGGATCTCGCTGGTGGCCAGGAGTTGTGGCAGTGCCAGCACAAGCCCTGGCAGCCTGGGCCCATCCCACTGCCTCCGTCAGGGAACTTATGGCTGGGGGCACCAAGGCAGCTTAATGAGAGTACACACACAAGAGGCAGGACATCTTGGTTCAGCATCCTCCTAGTCCAAGAGAGTTTATATCCATACATCTTGCAGTTGGACTAGATGATTGTTGCAGGCCCCTTCCAACTGAACTCTACTCTCTTCTCTTCTCTTCTCTTCTCTTCTCTTCTCTTCTCTTCTCTTCTTTTCTCTTCTCTTCTCTTCTCTTCAATTCTGCTCTGCTCTACTCTACTCTACTCTACTCTACTCTACTCTGCTCTACTCTGCTCTACTCTGCTCTGCTCTACTCTGCTCTGCTCTACTCTACTCTTCCTATTCTATTCTATTCTAGAATATCAAAACTGTAATGGTCAGATGTTTCTAGGCTGGTAGCAGAGACCTCCCATCCCTCTGTGGAAATCATGGTCCTATATAACAAAGAGCACACAACTCACAGGGACTGTGCCTCTGGACAACGTGCCCTGGCGCACCACTTTTCTCTCTTCACACCCTCCTCAGCCATTCACTCAGCACAAAAAATAGCTAGCAATTAACATTTTCCACGCTCAGCACAGCTGTTACCACAATCAAGGGCTTGTCTGCACAGTGGACTGTGTCCTGTGCCATGACATAAAGTTACTATCTGCTCATTGCTCTGAACTAAGTGGATGCTCCTGGTATTTTTGGTGTGTTTGCATTGTACTCAGCCAACACTCCACAGTTTCTTGAGCCAGAGAAAGCACTGTGTGCAAGAGGAGATGACTGCAGATCTGCTGTTTGCTGCTTGTAAAGATTCTCACTGAAATCTAGCTAGGATACACAATATCACTCTGCACAGTGCATGTGTGCCCAGGAAGCATCCATGGAGAGTATTAAGCTGAGATGGTTTTTTTCTGCTGTGAGGTGCTGGAGTAGCTAGGCAAGCTGCCAAGAGAAACTCAGTTCCATGGAGAATAATTCCTTGCATGCCAGCTCTTAACAATTGTAAAATACAGAGCGTTCCAAAACCGAACTCATTCCAACTGGCTAACTGCTCTATATACATAGTCATTAATGGGGTTTAACCTAATTCTGGCTCTGCAAAATTGCTTTGTGGAAAACAAAGATAAAAGCTAACCAAGAAAAAGACAGAAATATCTGCACAGAAACAAGAGGTGAAGCAAAGAATTTATACAGCTGTAATAATTTTAATCTGAGAGACCCTTCATAAATTCCTGATCAATCTACCGTTAGGAAGGAAGAAAACTTTAGTATTGAAGTAATGTATTTTCATCAGTGGAGTGGTTCCCGCAATAGATTTAGAATTTGATTTCCTCATATTTTGTGACTTTCACTAATATGTGATAGTCTTACAAAGATTCACTGGAGTTCCTGGTGCTTCAGTTCCATTTAAACTTGATTATTTCTTTCGGACAATTTTGGGTAGCATCTTGGAGATCAATCATTTAGCATATAGTTTAGCACAGCAACATATTCCTTGAAAAATTTGAATTCCCGGTGGCACTGAATTGCTCCTGACTATGCTGGACTTGCAGAGACATTCACAGGTATGTTACTTTGGAGGATTGATCCTAATGAGTTTGCCCGTTCGAGGACAGAGTGCTTGGACCTGAATCTTAAGAAAGGTTTGGTTAATTGAGCTATCTGAAACATTGTGTCATAAATAAGCTGAGAACACAATTCATTCTGACATTTCCAGTAAAGTAGAGTGTTAAAGTACTTTCTTAAAGTTCCAACATATGATCTCAACTGAAATTAAGAGTAGAAACTCACAAAGATCAATACTTTAAAAGCTAAGATTTGTCCATAAGTTTTGATTGAGTTTTGTGGGGAAAATGAGAGCAAGAGTGAATAGACAGGAAAAGCATTGACAGTAATCTTTTTCCTTTTTTTATCCTTACTTGAACTTAATTTCCCCATTAAACTCGTCCTGTCTTGGATCTCAGTTTAATGGTTGAACATCAATTAAGGCAAGTCATATCTAATTTATTGAAAGCAGGAGTTGAAAGATAGGAAGTAACAGCAAGCTAGACTTCTATTTGTAAATATTCTTTTTTGTTTTCCCAGAAGTTATCAATGCAGTACTAATTCTGTTCATGCTGAAGTCAACAGCACTTTGGAACTCACTACAGCGCTAGCAGAATTAGTGAAAGTGCTGAATGTGCTTCAGGAGCCTACGCTATCATTTAAACGAGAGCATAAACATTGAGGAATTCTTTGCCCTTTCTTCTTTCCCTAAAAATTTCAAACTTGCCATCCAGAGCACATAATTAATCTGAAACAAATTAATTAGGCAACAGAAAATCTTTTCAGGGTATTTAATGATCTGAATCAATGAGATTTAAAGGATGACTTACAGCTCTAGGATTGCTTAGAGCTCTGACATACTAAGTTCACCAAAGTTGTTGGGCATATTGGAATAATGCATCTTTAACTATGGAGACTCCTCTGGGAGATGTTCCAAGATTGTAGAACAAACTCCCATATGAAATAAAAATGTACTGCAAGTTTTTCATCTTACGTTCAAAGATAGTTTTGACCTTGCCTCCAATAATGTAGACACATGACACAGAAAATAGATATTTCAGACTAACAGTAAAAAAAAATAAATCTACCCCCTAAAACCAGTGCACTGACCACACTGTTTCCTTTCTTCTAGAGAAGATGCAGAAGATAAGGAAGAAATGCTATGAGATGTGTTTGTCATGGAAATAAATACACCACTGGAAACTTTTCAGATTCTTGAAGTGATGTAAAGAACTCGTATAGAACAGGTTCCCAGTCTTCTGGGAAAAGCAAATGAGCTCCAGAAAATTGCTTTGGCATTATTTTAGGTTTTGCAGTGAATCACAGTCCAGCTTCCATAGGACATATGGTAACACTGTCCATGATTCTCATGCAAAAAATTGACCTGATTTTGCCCTGGTGCTAGAAGCCTGAGTGGAAACTACCGGACAAGATTCTCTCTTGCACAATTAAAATCAATTAACAAAATATACTGCTAGTGGGAGTCATGGTCTTGTGCAGAGCAATTTTCCATGCAGCAAAAATAAGTATGATGATCATCCAACCACTTTCTGTGTCAAGCAAAAGATCAAATAGCACCAGCAACCGATGAGCCACAATGCAGCTATTAATCAACAAGAAAGTATGGATGGTAATAGTGATTTGTGGAGAAGTCTCTTCCCTTCTCCTCCTTGTTAGCAGAAGAGTTACTTTAAGAACATGCCATCCTCCAAGAGAAACCACCAGTGTGCTTACTTGGAAGCTTTTTATTAGTACAAAACTTTTCAAAAATTTCTTTCCAATTAAGTTAGACATGAGGAACTACTAATGAGGATAGGAAAATAGGAAATTTCAACAAAGAAGAGGTGTATATGGATAAAATTACCTGACAATTTGTCACAGTGCTTAGATCCTCAAGTCTCTGCTTGCTGTGGGCCTGCCTACCTGCACAAAAGATAGCTGAACATGATAATCACCCGCTTCTCCATATGTGGTTGTACCTATTTCAGACTATAGCCTGTACAGAAACCTTCATCATCTCCTTCCCGAGGGAGTACGCTTGTTCCCACTTCTCAGTGTGATGCTTTCTTCCTCTTGAAATCATTCCTCTTAGTATGAACAGCAAAATATTATTTGGAGCAGAGATTCTGCCTGACTTTCTCTCATCTGGGTGCATGGCCTTCAGCAATCAAAAATGCCATTGGCTTATTCATCTTTAGTATTTCCCCTGAACAGTATTTGTACATGGCAAGTTACTATACAGCTTCATCTGAAATATCGCTCTCTGTAGTTGAAATTAATGAGGACTGCACACTGCTTGAGAATCAACAGCCCTAGAAATGCCATGGTCTCTATATCCTTTTTATTCCAGTGTAATTGTTTATTGAATCTGATGTCTTTAATGGGAAAGTGGTAGTTTTAGTGAGAATTTTACCAGAAACTAGGTCTGTTTCATGGATCCTAAGCCTGTTCTCATATAACTTAGGGGGCTGTCGCAGAGCCCAGAAGAGCCAGAGCTTGTGTGTTGATGGTAACTCGGTCTCTCTGGTGTAGGACAGAGGATTAGAATTTTTTTGCCTTTACATTTGCAAATATCTATTTTTAGCTGTGTATTTTGAAACTGCACTTACCCTATCAGTGGAGGAAACAATTAAAAATTTATTAAGAAATTAATTCCCTATGATTCCTACTGTCTTAAGACATAGAGTATTAAAATATTTCCAACACGTTATTTAAAATACAGATGAAAGAATAATAATACTCTGTCTAGTCGATTATTTTAAAAACAGTAACGTAGTAATCATATTAAGAAAAGGTGTGTTAAAAATAAATGGCCTGAAATTTGGCAAAATGTCATTGGTTGCAAATGAGGTAGATGGGCTGTTCTATCTACAAATCAGCGTCAAATGAGGATGCCTTTGCTTCTGGCTAGTTGTCCAGCTAATGATCTGTTTAAGACAGCAAAGTACATTGTATGTAATTTATCATTTGCGCTTGAAAACTGAATATTTTGTTACACAATCACTTTTTCTCAGTCATCAGAAGACTTTCAAAATTCCGGAAAATATTTCATTTCAGCTAGCAGAGAATGGACAATCTGCCTGGCTAGTACTTTGTAATTAAAGGACATTAGAATGTTATCCAGTTACTAGAAATTACTTTGAACATCAAGTGAGCCCATGTAGAATTTTGTAAATTTTTTTAAAGGAAGGATGAGTATAAAGAATGGGGACTTTCAGTTTCTGAAAGCCAGTATTTTTTAATGCAGTAATCTTATAATTAGGAGAATATGATCTTGTTCAGTATGAAATTTAGGACATTAAAATGGCAAATTACAGCTCAGAAATTAAAAGACATTCTCTGGTCATAAATATATTGCCTTAAAACAAATTGTGACAAACTGGAAAAAAATTAAAATATATTTCTTTCATTGGTATGTAATAGCTCTCAGATATCTGACTTACTCTCTTGAGTTAATGAAATAAAATTATTTTCATCAAATTCAGCCACAACCTTTGACAAAAAAATTAACTTTTAAAGATATTTTCAATATTGAATGTAGACCAAGGGCTGAATATGAATTGTTTTAAAGTATTATACACTGAGTTCTATTAAAACGTTGGTGCATACTTGAAGAATTTTATATTAGTGGTATAATACTGGTTTTAACATGGTTTTCTTAAATGACTTAAAACATCTGGAATATATTGTGTCCAACTACCTCAAATGCAGTATCAGAATATTTTCTTTGTTTAAACAGTGGTAGACAGTTTTCTAAATATTGATTCTGCTAAAGCAAAGCTTCAGATAAAGATTGTTTTCTTTTATATTGTACATGTATGTTTACTTTTAAAAAAATGGAGCTATTACAGCTAATCATAAATATTGCATTTCATAATTGAATTCAGCATTTAAAGGCAAATCTATAGTTCATAGAAAACTAAAAGATATGCTAAGCACATATCTAAATTAG
>JAVJGI010000001.1:56799824-56825036 GCA_035590275.1 Ibycter americanus
AAATGTGATTCAGAAAGAACACGTTGCAAATTCTTTTCTTGCTGCTTTCCTGTTTTCCAGCGGGGGCGGGGGGGGGGAGGGGGGGGGGATTTAAAAAAAAAAAGTCCATTTGTTTCTCAGAGAAATACTACTGGCCTTTAATTTCAGAGATGAAAATGGAATTGGTGTCAAAATGGAAGGCTTTTGGGAATGAACAGATAAATTTTCAGATATCAAAGTAAAACTCGTGGAGGTAAATTGTACGGAAAGGCAAATCTAGCGTTTGGTGGCAGGTGCCTGAGGTTTCAGGATTGTAACTTTGTGTGAAAGTACAAAAATGAAATCTAAGTTCTGTATTAAGCACCTAATATCTGTGGGTGTAACTACTGCAATAAGCATAACTACAGGCTCCTGTCTGGCAATAAGAATCTTTATTTGTTCCAGAAAAGGACTCTGTTACTTTACAGATTAAAAAAGAATAGAAAGGAAAAAACACAATCCTTTTTTTCCACAACAGAACTTTGAATGATATGTTCATTGATTCAATTAAAGTTAAATAGGTTCACGGTATCCTGGGGTAAGGTCACAAAGAACTCACATGAAATTAAGTGTTGTCTTAACAATCGTATCACATCAAACACACCAAGGAAAATATTCCAAAAACATTATGACTCCGAAGCAACTGCAAATTCTCTCAAGATTACAGAAATTCAGAGGAAGTTCCTCTAAACAGTTTAACAGAAAACCAGAAGTTTGGATGTACAGTATGAGCCCAATTCTAATGTCAGTTGCCTAAATCTTCCTCTAATTTAATTCCATGAAGAGCAATTCTTGTTTGCCTCAGTCTTAACAAGATCAGAATCAAATTCTGTACCAACTTCAGGAAGCCCCTGATTGAATCAAGTAAATGAAAGATTGGAGGGAAACAGGGAGAAAAATGTACAGACACAGAAAACACTTTCCTGTGTTCTTGCATTTGCTGATCCAAAACTTACCAAACGCCATGCTCCCTCCATCTTGTCCCACTCTGCTTTTCCCAAGCTGAAAGAAGAAAAGAGTTAGATGAATAAAAGAGTAGCAAAGAAAGAAGGAGATAGAAAGAAGGAGGCATGTTTGAAACCAGCTTCTTCAGCAGCCTGCAGATAGCAAAAACTGTGCTTTTCCTCTGCTGGAACCTTCCTAGATCACTATAATACACTAATTAATCTCACATCAGTAAGCAAAAGCATTGAAGAACTGACTTGGAGCTTGGTAATAATAAGTTGCTGACTGCACTGATCACAGATTTCCCCCATCTGAAGGGTTCTCTCCCACCTCCTCAATCACACCTAAAGGAGAGTATTATTATCTATTAGTAGAGATTAACGGGAGTTTGGCATTACTCATTGCAGGGTCTTTATTTTCCTAGATGAGAAACTCAAGAAGGACTCCTTGTGAGTAACAGTAAATGTATGAAGAGAGCGAGCAAAACCTGCTGTAGATCATGGTGGAGGAAGCATTTATGTCTAGCATATTGGGGAGTGAAAGGAAACAAAAAAGGGGAAGTGGGAGACACTGGAAGAAGGAAGGTGATGAGAGAGCTGTGGAAACAGAAAATTAAGAAGTCAGAAGAAATTAGTTCAAAGAGAAAGAGAAGCAGCCTTTGAAGCTCATGGAGAGGACAGAAGCTTGTTGGGGACAGCCTGGGTACAGAGAGAAGGCAAAGCACAGGGCCCGCCTCCTTTAATCTGGTTTTACCAGAAAGCAAGCGTGATTAGTACAAGTTTACTAATGGAAAGTAGGGACTCTTTTCTGTAGATCTTTAGGTATAAAATCGGACTAGCAGGATGTAAAAGCACTTGTATTTGACAGGGGTGGGATGGCTCTTACCAAGCTGGTGGCATCATTAGCTTAGCACCTACGGGAGCTTTTGCTGCCAGGATCAGCCAAGAGGTGGAAGAGAGAGAGGAAGAAAGGGATGGCTCAGACCGTTATGTCAGTGGTGGGAGAGGAAAGCCTGAGAAGTCCTGAAAGCAAAACCTCTTCAAAACAAATTCTTTTGCCTGCTGTGAACGCTTCATGTTCTTTAAAAATTAAGCGGATTGTTCAGTGTACCAACTAAAATGTTAGTGCTACACAGCACTGTGAAAGCACATCAGGTGATTAGGAATGGTGTACCTGACAGCTGTTGAGAAATATTCATTAAAAGTGAGGCAGAAGAGCACAACCCTGTATTCTGCAGGGATCAATACTGTGTTTGAAGTACATTCAGCACTTCACTGAATTAACTGAACAACTATTACATATAAAGTGTGAAGGTAAAACAAAGGGTGGTAGCAGTGTAAGTAGTAGTAGGGACAGTACAAAAGACAGGGCTATATTTCCATCATTACAAACAGTGGTCAACCACACTGAATGCAGTTTTTTCAACCACAGAGAAAACTACATATGTGCAATATGAGGTGCTGAATATGTACTGACGAAAATGTCAAAAGCATATGTTTTAAAAACATTTTTAAATGCTTTTGAAAGAAGAAATATGACTGGGATTACTGAGTAACAACAGGGAAGTGATTTTCACTCCTCCTTATGGCATGATAAGACCAACATAAGCATAATGAGTAGCAATGGGGGTTCATGCTACACAAAAACATTACTGAGAAATCACAAAGGGTATAGAAAAGTATTCAAAGGCTAGAGAAAATGTCTTCCTGTGGGAGATATAAAGAATTCAATCACTACAGTTTATGCAAAAGAAAGTTAATGATAGTGGCTTCACACTGTCCTAGAGAAAAAAAATATCTGTTATTAAGGCACTTGATAGCTGTAAGAGAAAAGAAAGGCAAAAACCGATGTCTGGAAGCTAAAACCAGACAAATCCAATATGAAAATGCACACAGTTTTAATGCTGATTAATGAGTGGAGAAACAATTATCAGAGGAAATGATAGATTTTCTTTCTCTCTTGATTCCTTCCCATTAAGACTGGCTCTCTAGAAGTTAAACTGTAGCCAAACTAGTTAATGGGCATAGGAAAGGGATAGCTGGGGATCAGCTGCATAACTGTTTACTGATCCTTCTAGACTTAGGCATTCTAAATCCCTGAATGCATCTTAAATTTGGAAGATTAGCAGAGTACCCTTAGAAGGCATTCACTAGCCCTTGCTTCACTGGTCTTTGGGTGAAGGTGATGGCGGGGGGGAAGGTAATTTGTCCCAGCAATGGGTAAGGAACCTTTGTTGGTGACCTTTGCTGTCCATTTGTATTTCAAATGGCAACAAGCTGTAATGTTATTGTGCTTTACAAGAAGAAGATAATATCCACTTTGAAAATAATGACAGTTTGGGAAAAGTTATTCTACTTAGGCAGGTGACCACTGCCTTAGATGCAGAGGTCACCACATGACTTGACAGTGGAGAGAGAAGCCCATTTCTTACTGACCTGTACTTTACATCACTGCAAGAGAAGCAAAAGTTGTTCCTACATATCTTTCTTCTAGAGTTAGCCCAGACTGGAATGCCCTTTCGCTTATGCAAAGGTATGGAACACATGAATTATAGAAAGTATGTATTATTTTGAATAATGTTCCCATTCAACATGACCCATGTCCAGGTTCTTGTCCCTTGGGAAAACTCGCACATGGGCAGCTAGATGATAATTAAGGACAACAGTTCCTTTAATTATGAATGCCTTTGCTTTTTTCCTTAGAAAAGCAGCTTTAATATGCTGTTAACTGTTTGTTAAGAAGTGTCCCTCAGTGTCAGTTGTCCACAAGATACATGTTCTTGCAACCTCTAATCACATAGCTGTAGCTTTTTCATATAGAAGGTAGATAACAAAGTTTTGTCTCTCTCGTTCTATATATGGTTTACTAAAGTGACAATTCTCACCCAGCTTGGGCTTGCTTGGGATATAAGACATTCTGGGCCTGTTTCTCAGGATAAGCTTATTTTGAGAAGAGAAGTGTGAATGGTGGTTTTACCACCATTTTCCTTCGTATTATCTGTAAATGTAGCTGCAGTCATTTATGCTGTCAGAAAGAGCAGAATTTTTTTTTTGTTTACTACTCGTGCTACTGATTGTGCACTATAGAACTGTATGGATGGACATTTTCAAAGGAGGAAAAAAGAAACTTTCATTGCAGAATTAGTGATAGAAGGCATCTGCTCTTGTAATGGATTTAATTTGTTTGAAATGTTGATTTTTAACAATGTACTTAACCCAAAATGGTTAAAATAAAGCATTTTAACAGCTGCCACGTATTTTATAACTGATTTAATTGACTATGCCATTTGAGACATGAATGACATTTTAGCTGACAAAGTTCACAATAAATTCAGCTGCCGGCAATGTAATTATCCCTAGTCATTTATTCATCTGCATTTTTCCAAGTGGCAAGGTTTCTGGTTTTGCAGATGTGATAGTTAAACTGTGTCTCTTTCTTACAGGATGGTACCTATTTTTCATTTCATCTGTTTATTTGCCTTATTTCAGACAAAATAATGATTGAACATGCTATAGTGGAAGGGTATATTCTTCCTAGAATAAGAGATACAGTATTGAAGAGTGGAAACTGGAACAACTACCTTTTACAAATAACTCAGTGATATCCAAGGAGTAAAGGAGAAAGTTGAGTATATCTGTCAGAGTGTCTCAACAAAATAACGTATGAAATCTCCAGCATAATCAGTGAAACACAGGTCAATTGAATTTCAACAGGTAGTTTTAAATATAAATTTGCATTTTTGGATGAAAATGAAGCATAGTCTTGTAAATGCTTGTCTGCATGGAATAGTTAGTGCAGCACAATTACACCACAGTGATTTCTTCACGCTAACTCCAAGCCTGAAAAACCTCATTCTGTGCTGAGGGATCCTGTGCTGAGTCCCCCTCTAGATAGTTACCTCCTTTCTGTAAGTGTGAAGAGGCCTCAGGAAATTAACCTTACCAGGCTAAAGCCAACCTTTGAGGGTTTAATCTACAAGTGCTTGTGTGCTCTGATTTAGTAGCTTCCCAGGAAGAAAGCGGTGTCATAAATTATTTCCCTCATTTACTGTGGATTAACTGGTCTGTAAAGATAAACTGTAAGCCACCTGGGTATCTTTGACATTTATACTCACATTTTTAGCTTCACAGAACAACTACCTTCTTGTCATACTCAGACATAACAATCAAAGTCTTGACCTTGATCTGGGTCTAAGAAGCAGCAGTTATTCAAAATCAGTCCTTAGAAATACTCAAAGGCAGAAAATCTGATTTTTGGAGCAGTTTACTTCCTAAGAAATCCCTGTAGATTCCTAGTTGATTTCTAGTGCTAGTTACAGAGGCAGTAATTACAAAAAGACACACAGTAGTTCATGGCACATATTTACAATGCTACAAAATACTGCATTTTGTAAGGCATTTTTACTGGTCAACTAAATTTAATGTGAATTAAGAGAGCAGAGCTCCTGAGTTTAGATACCTATTTTTCCTTTTCTGATGCATATGAGCGAAGAGGACTTTCTGAGAATAGGGAAAACAGGCATCTAATTCACACCTGAAACAGCTGATGTTGATTTCCAGGACACCCTTCAACTAGAAAAAATAAAGTAATGCTATTGTTTTCTAATTTTTTGTTTTGTGCTGTTCCCCGATATAGCTAAATAGCAGTACTGCCAGCTGAAAGTGTGACCTTCAATTTTTTTTCTCTGAAAGTGTACAGAATGTTTGACAAATACCATCAGAACTCTTTAAACAGTTTGTGCAATAAGTTTTGCTTCTTAGCCTAGAGAGCTATGTATCTTACTTGAATTGCTACTTATATTTACAAGTATTTATTAGCAAGAAATTATTTGTGCAATCAGATGGGTTAGCAAAATCAATAACATCCAACATTTCATTTTTAACACTGTGTTAACGTTGCTTTCCAGGCTAAGGAAATTGAATGCAATTCTAATACATTATATATAAGGCTTCTGTTCTAAACACAGAATATTCTTAGAGAAGTGCAGGGATACTTTGCATTATACAGCTGATATTCAGGCTATTGTATACATCACAGATTTGTTATGTGATGGAATTCAGTGTACTAGCCTTTTAAAAACTTTCCATGAAATCTGTAAAGGGATGAAGAAGAGAGAAGGCAGAAGAAAATAACCTGTCCCACCCATCACGGTTGTTATGTGGCAGGTGGTTTGATTCTGTCAATCTTTTAGCTCCAGGTCTGATGTTTAGAAAACTTCCTAAGTCTAGAGATATCTCTGCTGCCTTCTGAAATAGCATGTATAAGATAAAAGCAAATCCAATTCTCAAACCATTACCATAGCAACATTATTAATGTTATGTTAGTTAAGACTGCAGCAATGTTTCTATTTAAAAAAACCACAACAGTGCTTCCTCCTTTTTAGTAGTTCATCTAAAATGAACTGCTACAGAAATATTTACTTCACTCCTGCCTCACAATGAGAGATTATCATCTCAAGTAATGTTCAGTCACCAGTGAAATGGTATAAAATCTTTGGTGACTGATGTACTGTATTAAAAAATTAACATCATAAAATAACAGATTTAAATATTTTAGTTACAACTGATCCACAAGCAATACTGAAAATTCCAATAAATCTTCTCATTTAGAGTGTAAAGCCAATTTATTTTCCACCCATTTCAGCATCTGCTACATAAGAATACCTTTATGTACATACGCACACTGAATTTGCTAGGCTCAATTTTCAGTATTATTTGCTACAAATTACTTCAGCTCATAATTTGCTGCCTTCACAGCAACAGGACTCACAGGACAGCATCTCTAATTACTGTTTGCGGTTACTTAAAAGTAACCAGTGTGATCCTGTTTCTGTATACACTATATGTAGCAGTGCACGACAGTTACATTTTCTTTTTATTCCAGATTATCAGAACTTTTTCTAGGAGATCATTGCAGGAAAACAAGATTTATATGGCTTCTGAAATGTCATCCTTTCAATATTACATCAACATTTTAATGGCTGAAAAATTATTTTGCATTAGAATAATATGCTAAAGGGTAGTTAGGCAGCTACTTGGGAGTAGAAATGCACACAAAACTCACAGTGAACTAAAACCACAGATCTCCCCGATGCTCTCATTTGCACAGTGCTTCAATAACTTTCCTTTGCATTTCCAGATACCTGCAATGGAAACTGCCATGGAAGAAGCAAGTTCCCATAAAGCTGCTGTGTCAGCCAGAATGATTGGCACATTATGCACTCTGCCTTTCTCCTTGCATGTACCTGCTTCATCCTGGAAGGCATTCTGGGCTGCAAGAGGCTGGGAAACAAGGCATTACTTGTAACCAGCCAAGAATCCTTGGCAGAAAAAAGAACGGTGAGGTTTTTTTGCATTCAGCCAGCTTTAAACTTTTTTGTTGTTGTTGTTTCTTTTGCTGCTGTGTGTCTTCAGGAAGGGACAAGCATTTGTTCAGGCCTCACACAAAACAAATACAAAGTACTTTCTATTCCCAAAAGTAATAAATGCCCATTCTGAACCAATTTATTGTAGTCAGCCTGAAATTAATAGCTTCCTCTTGGTGCCAAAACCTTCATTTCTGAAATCAACACCACCTTCTCAAGAAAAGATCTTTTTGCTGTAGTGAGATATTGATCTGCATGCTCTTATTTGAAATGACATTACTTCCAAATGTGTCCAAATTTTCAGAATTTGGAAAAACATCCAAAAGTGAATTTTTTACTCATTGCTTTGAGATAACTAGATGCGAAACTGATAGAAAGGTGCTAATCCAGAATAATTGGGTTTCTGTAAGTGCAAGGTATCAGCTAGGATGAATTGTAGCAGGAAGGGTAAAACTCATCATTAGATAGCAAGGGACTGTCTAACTGAAATTTGCAAAGTAAAGAATAAATCTTGTTTTATGTCCCAGAATGCTGTGAAGCTTTCAAAGGAAACCACTCCACTTCTTTCAGCATATTATCCAGGCTGCTTATGTGACCTAGCAGGCCACCTCTGAGTTAAAGAGCATTCAGTACGCACCAACCTTCTGAAAGGGGAATTTGCCTTTTAGAGTCTCAGTGACTGCACACAGAAAAGGTGGGGAAAAAGTACTAGGCTGTTACATGAAATGGAAGTTTTGGGTTTTCAATAGTAATGAAAACACATCTTCCTTCACCAATCCTTTTTCCAGTGATGTTCCTAAACTGATATATAACAGAAAGCAATGATATATTTTTAGCCTTATACCTTTGATTTAAACATGCTCCTCATTACTAATAAGCAACAAGAATTGTGTGACACTGACTCAGTTCACACTCTTATAATTTACCTGAAGTACTAAATTATTAATAATTGCTCCTCAATTGTAATTAGGAGCTTATGAGAGTGTTGGATTAGCATTTCTAGTCTGATGGCCTATTTTCTCCTTCCTTTCAGAGGTGTAATTGTCTCTGTAGGTAGGTAATGAAGCATATACTATCTTGGCAACCTTATAGGGATACCGAGGCAACGTTCCTGGGGCTTACGGTATCCTAGTATTTTTTACAGTTTTCTTATCCAAAAAAAGCCTTGCAACAGGATTAACCTCTTTACATAGGAATGACTGTCCTGGGTCCAAAGGTCCCTCTGCTTAACATGTGGTATTGGGTCTGGCTGAGCCCCACAGCAGCTCTCACAGTGCTGTGCTTGTATTGGTACCTAGAAATATGCTGGTAACACACCAGTGGTTTGGCTACTGCTGAGCATGTTCACACAGCGTCAAGGATGTGTTTCCAGCCTCCCTCCACACACCTCTATCACCAGTAGCTGAGGGTGGGCAAGATCTTGGGAGGGGACACAGCCAGCACGGCTGACCCAAAGTGACCAAAGGGATATTCTATACATATGACATCTGCTCAGATATAAAAGCTAAGAGAAAGGAGGAGGAAGGGTGAGGGGCATTCGTTATTTACATTTGTCTTCCAGAGCAACCACTACACATACTGAAGCCCTGCTTCCCGGGAAGTGGCCAAACATCTCCTGCTGGTGGAAAGTAGAGAATAACATCTGTTTTCCTTCGCTTCTGCATGCACAACTTTTGCTATTGCTTCATTTAACTGCCTTTACCTTGACCCACAAGACTTTTTTTTCCATTTTATTTTGTCCCCTCCTGTTCTGCTGTTCAGGGATTGACAGAACAGCTTGGTGGGCACCCGGCGTCCAGCCAAGGCCAACCCACCACACATGTCTTATCCCCAGTGGTGGTCAGGAGCAGACGCTGAGGGAAGAATACAAGAACAGAGCAATCAGGCAGCAATGCTTTCCCTGAACACAGTCCCAGCCTCCAATATTTTACAGCTCAAGGACTTATTCTGTGAAAAGTGATACGTTTGTATTTAATAGTCCTTGTGAATTACACTGATTTGCCTAATGGCTTTTTGAACTCGTGTAAGCTTTAAAAAATCACAGCATGTCATGCCATGGAGCTCCATAGCTCAGCTAACTATCATGGGCAGATACACTTCCTTTAGTTTCTTTTGCACAAACGTATAGATAGTTTCATCTGGCCCCTTGCTCCTGTACTGGGAAAAATAGTAAACAGCATCTTTCCCAAGATCTTTATGTATTTATAGATTATTATCATGTTTGCTCCAGTTTCTTTTCTAAGCAAGGAGTCCAATTTTTCCCACCTATTCCTTGTAGAAAATTACTCCATATCTTTGATCACCCTTGTTGCACCTCTTTGAACTTTTTCTGGCTTTACCACAGTCTTTTTGAGAAGGGAGGAGCGTTGAAAAGGCAGATGTTCAGAACAATGTACATCATCCAGGATACATGAATACCTCAGATTTGCTCAGTAGGATAAAATATTTTAATTAAAAGCCCAAGATTTCACTTCAGAGTACTAGTAGCCAGCTTACAGCCTAGTAGGTTTTAAATTTCTAGCTAATTCCCTTGCCAGCAATGAAATCTAAATTCTGTTTGCTTACTCCAGTAGAGCGTTATGGCAATCAAGTCCTCCCACATGCTTCTGGAGTCATGTGTGGAGAGTATATACAATTAACACTGCTTGGTGTCCTTACTAATACCTTCCTGAGGTTTGTGCTATGCGCTGCTCAGTCAAGAAGAAGGGATAATTGTTCCAGATGTTCACAAGTCAATGTTATCAGTGGTGTAACTGCACTGAAACTTAAGTGACCTGATAAGTTGCATTTGAAGGAAATGCTGCCTTCTCATAGGGAAAATAAAGCTTCTACTCAGAACTGAAAGGTTTTCAGATTTTTTCAGCTTTATTTCATTTTGTAAAGTTTACATGGCTGCTGATTATTGGCAGCATTTTCTGCTTAATTTAACTGGTTTTTATCACACACTGCTATTGGTTTAAAAATTCCAAGTTTTGAACTGGCGTGTTCCTAACAATGAACTGTTTGCTTACATTTATTTTATGGAAAAAATAATAATAAAAAAGAGTAATGATGATAAATTATGTTTTCTGGGAGGTGTTACATTTCTGCCTCGAATCTTAACTGGCCAGAAGCAGGAGCTTACACACTGACTCACTGTCATTCCTAATGATATTCCATGTCTACAAATTATGCCCCTCGGGTCAGCCAGCAGTCACACACGAGCTCAATGAGAGCTGCCAAGCTCAACAAAATAACCTTTCCTTTCTCTCCAAAATATGTTCAAAATCAAGCTGGATGAGACTGTAGCCCAAAACTACTTCTAGTTTTAAGTGCAGAAATGGGGCAGAGCTCGTCCAGTACCCTATTGACCTGGCTGCTTTCAGTTGCTCCCCATGGTGGCCAGTGACAGTCTCCACTGCCTGTCCTGTTTTGATGAGGACAGCTCCTGGTGGTTTTGGGGTGTTTGGGGGTGAGGGGTGGGTTGTTGATTTGTTTTTTAATGTGAATGCAACAAAGTTCAGAATGGCTTTCAAAATTAAATTCTGCTGTTCCATATTCATTATATCACAATGCTTTCTAGCTCAGTTTCCCCAGTTGCAATGTAAAGATAATCTCCCCTGACTGGAAGCCCTGTAAACACGTGCAGAGTATGTGGGTCGCTGCATAGCCATGTACTTGAAAACACACTCATGGTAGCACTAGGCAGAACAAGCAGCAACCTTTTTAACTTCCTTGATACCTTTCAGGAACCCAGTCTTTATGATGATTTATCCCTGTATTAAATATAATGCGTTAGGTTTGAATATTAATGTTATTTATAATAATGCGACATGCTGAAGGAAGACATTTGAATAAAAATACATCTTCTCTTAGTTTGAATTCTCATTTAAAAATACCATTGGAGAGAACCTTAAAGCTAAACAGTGGTACTTTCCTGCATAATTTATGTCTTTCAGACAAAGATTTGTGTTGTGGACAGAAACAATTAAAACTCTACGGGAGAAAAGATGTTTTAAGAAGAAATATTGTAACTCAGGGCAATAAGTTTCCATTAGGCTCAGTAAGTGGAAGAACCCTCTTTTCACCTTGCAGACTATTATAAGTCATTGTTACTCAAACCCTGAGGCAGACTGTGCTGTGTAATTGAAAAAGAGAAGTCACTGGCCCAAAGCATTTCCATAGGGAGAGCTGTTGTGTGTTTTTCATCCAAAATATTTTTTTTCAAACAAAAGATAAATCTATTCAATAAATTTGAGTGGCAGCAGGAAAATTCTATTTTACATGACTTCTAATGCAACCTAGATCTTATGTTTTTGTTAAAATTGAAAAACCAGAAAGTTATGTTATTACACTTCTTGTCTAAAAATAATCTGATTTGATCATTACCCAATGTATAAATAACAGCAAAAGCTCAGCTAAACTAATGTGCAATTTACCAACTTTAGGTTGCACAAATAAAAAATTCAGACCTTTATTACTCAAATTTCAAAGTGAAATTATAGATTACACAGCTCTGGATATTTCTCACCAGAATGCACAAATTAATTTGAATAATTACATTCTTCAAAGCCTATGAACAGTGCACTCAGCGCATAAGCAACTCTGACACCACCACCTGGGAACAACACTCTGTTCAAAATGCTGCTCTTCCGACACCCCAAAGTTTTGTTTCAGGGTAGTTATTGACACCAACATTTTAGCTGACAGTATCTGTCAGGAGCATCATAATGACACATATTTCTATGCAACATTGCTTTCCTGTATGATAATCTCCAGTCATGCCTTGGTGTTATTGGGTAGGAAGTCCTGAAACCCTAAAGGGTATTTCACCAACATTCTTCCTTCCCCAGGATGCATTATCCAGTTTTGCATTGGAGCCCCAACACTTAATCCAGTAATAACAATTTCAATGACAATCTCCATTCTAGGCTTCTTCTACAGTTTTGCCTTAGCAAATGTAAAATCACATCTGAGTTTTATTTCACATTGAATGCTCACAAAGAGCAATGGATTCTTGGGGCAAGATAGTCACTACCCTGAGGTATTGGTTTTGGCTGGGACAGGATTAGTTTTCATCATAGTAGCTGGTATGGTGACATGTTTCGGATTTGTGATCAAAACAGTGTTGATAACAGTGTTGATAGTTTAGGTGTTGCTGAGCAGTGTTTGCACAGCATCAAAGCTTTTCTGTCCCTTATGCTGCCCCAACACATGGGCAGGCTGGAGTGTGCAAGCCAGGAGGTGACACAGCCAGGACAGCTGAGTCCAACTGAACAACAGGATATCCCATACTGTATGATGTTGTGCTTGGCAACAAAATCTAGGGAAAAGAAGGAGGAAGAGGGGACGTTCAAGGTTATGCTGGCACACACAGCTTTTGCTTTACATATTAAACTGCCTTTATCTCAACCCACAGTTTTTCTCACTATTACCTTTCTCATTCTCTTCCTCATTGCAGCTGGCAGGGGTGGGAGGCAGTGAGCGAGTGCCTGTGTGGGACTGAGCTGCCCCACTGGGGTTAACCCACAACATCCACTGTGGAAAATGATCACCTCTTTTCCTCAAGAACATAAACCTCTCTGAACAGCCAGTTTTCCTACGCAACTCTGACTTTGTGGAGCTGCAGTGACTTTCAAAGTCACCAATGAAGTCTCTCCTAGTCTACTTGGAAGAAGCACCTTTCTGGCAATCATCTCCCTATTCAGAAACAGGTGAAAGAAAGTGGCTTTTGCAGTATTTTCGCCCTGGGTCCCCATAGCTTTCTTTGGAGCATAAGCCCCAAAGATTGTCATTGCTGTAAACTTTTGTAGACAGGTAGTTAAATGTGACTTACCCTTAAAATCACTATTACAGAAGAGATTGTAGAAGACAAAACAGCTGAAGTGTTTTAGATTATCTCTATAGTTTTTAAATGACAGCAGAATACAGCATCTGCTTTTTCCTAAACGTGAACTTTAAAATGGAGAAATTTTTGTTCAGTTCTTTCGGATAACATATTAAGCTCAAGTTTAGTTAAGATCTATCAGGAAAAGAAAGTGAAAGACAGTACCTGGGGTAGAAGAATAGTAGATCTACCACACCACCCTAGAATAAAGTGAACTAACAGAGGATAAGCCATAAACTCACCTAATTTGGTCCAGAAGAGCCGTGATGGGAGAGAAGACTGGCTGGCTGAACATTTCAGAGATATGCGTGCTGAGCATTTACACCTCCTACCTTTTTACCCTTTCAGATTCAGAGAAAGATGTAGAGAAATGGAATAATGATCATGAGTAGGACAAAGAAAATCAGTAGCGCTACTGCATTATAAAAGTGTTCATTAGCACCTTTATTATCCATTAGAGATTTACTAATGCCAGAGATTACACAGTAAGATTATACATCTTTTCCAACTCATTTGATGGGCAACACATTAATAAATTAACATTCAGGTCTAATGATTTGCCCGTCAAAGAGTAAAATTGTGCAATACTTCATGAATTGTACAAAAATATAGATGCATTATGAGAAAAAGCCTACGAAGTGACGCTCCTAAAATGCTTTAGCTGCCCAAATGATTACTGCGTAATTTGCTGCAAGTTAAAACCACTGGGTCATCCTTCAGCTAATAGAAGAGATAACACGCTGTACCAGGGGTTAATCTGGCTAACATACATCTTTCTATGGCATCTTTGAGCCTCAAGAAGAAATGATCAAGGTCAAAGTTTAAAAAGTTATCTGTTACAAGATTTTTTTCCCTAAGAAAGCAAACTAAAAAAAACTTAATTGAAAAAGGTAAAGAACAAAATAATTAAAAGATTAAAGTTATGCTGATAATACAGATATTTTTTTAAAACACACCTTTGGTCTATTTTTTACATTCTTTGAGAATTAGACAAAATATTCATCAGAGAAAGAGAAGTAGAAAATCTTCTGTTACTGCGTGAGATACACACCTTGTAGGTGAACCAGAGTTGGCAAGTCCTAATAGCTCTAATGGTGGCTTTGTCCTCATGAATCTTGCCATTTAGGCTGGAAATAATCGTACTCTTCCCTTTAGTGCTGCATAGATTGTCAGTGTCCTGGCAAAGTACCAACTGTCAACCCAGAGGGCAGTGAGGAAGGGACAGTGAGGAAAGGGGGTAGTTTTTGCATTGTATGTGACTGAGGCAAGTTAAAGCTAAGGCTTGTTATTCCATGACATCAGCAAAAGTTTAAGCCTTATATTCTGCAAACTAGCAAAGCTGAAAACCTGCCTGAACACTATTTGATTCTAATTAAATAGTAGATAGGATTAGGAATCTCTTTCTGTGGATCAGATATAGTAAATGAGGTTCAATTTGGATGTGCCAGTTCCAAGAAGATGGTAAAACAATAGCCACATTTTTGCTGTCTTACCACAGGTTAGTTATTATTCAATGCTTGCTCTTTCTTTTACTAGAGCGTTGGTCTTAGACATTATGAATTAGTCCTCTGTTAGTAAAAGTATCAGATCCCATCTAGATTTCAATTATTCTTTCAGTAAATAACTTTTTTTCCCCTAAATTAACCTCCTCAATCTTTTAATCTGTCATAACAACAAAAATGATCACTGAGATAGTCAGGAAAAGGTATAAGTTTCATAAAATTATTAAAATGACCCACATCAAGGTCTTCTCAGATTTTTATGAAAGGTTTTTTATGAGATACATTATGGGTTCATCTCTACATGTATTGAATGAATGAGAAGGAAACCAAAATAGAGCCTGAAGTCACTGACAGAAACTTTGGCAGTTATTCTACAAGAGCAAAGAAGGCTGCCCTAAGAAAGGAAGTAATCTTTGCTCTGGAAAAAAGAAAAGTCATTAAGGACTAGCCTTCATTTTCCTTGGAGCCATTTCTAAGTGTTAACCATCAAATACAATTTTTTTATTTTTTTTTTAAAATACTGGGTAACTGTACAATTATTGGAGTGAAAGTAAGTTACTATTTTTTTCCTAAGATCTTATTATATTATTCATAGACAGTGAACAGTCCAGAGTGGCTATCCCTGCACACCACATCCTGATGAATGAGCAAGATATTTAGCTGCCAGTGATTAATTTTCTGCTGCAGCAGTTAGTATCAGTCAGGAGCAAACAAGGTTAGTATGTCAGACAGCACACTGGAGGAGACTGTATCACCTCTTCCTTATCTTTCAGTGGAACAGAAGTTTTGATCATTCATGGCCAGCACTGATAACTACTCCCAGCTCTCCACATTTCCACCCACCTCTGTCCAAAAATACTTTTAAGTTTACAAAACAATTACGGAGTCATCATGGGATTCAGTTCTTCACATAGAAAGATGTAAGAAGCTGTTATGCCTACTATATTGTATGCTTCTGACAGACATATGTTGTATTGAAGTCTATCCACAGCTGAGGAAATTTCAAAACAGACATTTTTGTATACCTAAGTAAAGGTATCTTATGAAAAAAAAAAAAACCAAACAAAACCAAACAACCAAAGAACCTACAATAATAATGATTTAAAAACCCTAAACAAATTATGAGCTTTTGCAGAATGCTGAGCGCATAATTGTCATGACATTAATAACAGGGCTGCCATAGATTGGAAAGGTGGATTGGAACAATGCTGTGTATGTGCAGAAATTGCTTCTATCTGGTGAACATGAGTGTGGGAAAAGAAAATTTGAAAGCAAAGAAATGCAAATTTGAAGTCAATCTTTTAAAATCTTTGCCATTGGCAGCAAGGGAACATCTGGGACAGATAAGGTCATGGGCAGAGATTGGGAAAAGGAGGTATCACTCTCCAGATGTTCAGCAACAAGCTTTAATTATTTAGTTGTTCCCCCTGCTCCTTTTCAAATATAAAAGTCAAGTTCCCTGTGTGGAGAAATCACAGAACACACTAAGCCTGTTAAAAGAGACCTAAAACTGAAGTGCAAATAGAAGGAAAAGAAAGCAACAGCTCCCACAGATTAGATGATGCACAAAGCAAGTACCATGCACCATGTGATAGTGATGCTCATAACAAGGAGAGTGGAGCTGTCTGCACAGGCACCAGACAGGGCTTCTTTCTTCCACCAAAACAGTTGACAGTGATAGTACCATGAGAGATTTCTGACATGGAAATATGCTAGAAACACTTCAGTTCAATGCTAAGTTTTAACGCAATTCAACATATAACAGTTTAGGATGTTGTAAGAACAAACTCTGTATATTCTCAAAACAACAATGCCTTGGAGGGAACAGTTAGCTGTGCACCATTTCAACATCAGGACGAGATTTCAGACATAGCTCTGTACATTGTTGTGGCCACTCCAGAGCAATGGGAGTAACACACTTCCCACTGCTGGAAAAGTAGGACCACTAAATACTGTATCTTCCCTGACAGTTTCTGGAAAAAGGGAGGAATTGTAAAAAGAGGAGTCTAAAGTTAATGAGATATCAAGACACTTGGCAGGAATCTATGGGTTGCTGGAAGAGATGTGAATGACTATGAGTGAGGAGGTTAGAGTGGGCGGGGGGAAGACATGCAAAGCAGTCTTTCTCCAGCTACAGAAAAGTGGGGTGGTACAGTGTTGATAAGGTAGTTACCACAGGTTTAAGAAGGCTCTATAGGTTAGATCTACCATATATAGACTGCAATGTGAGATTCCTCATTTAATTTCTCCCTGACAGTGAACCAAATCATGAAAAAAATTGGTTTGTACCGATCTTCAACAGTATTTGTTTGAAGTTTTGCATACATGGTCTTCGTTGAGTTCCAAAATGTGTATGGAGGAGAAAATTCATCTTAACATTATCAAATGTTTTAAAATTAAAGGGAAGTAAATGTTAATATAATTGCAAAGTATCATCTATTCTACACTAATTTATTCCTCAGGAACTTAAATAACCTAGCAATCAACCTGAACTACCATTTTCCCAAGCATTACCAAAAGCAAAAAAAAAAACCAAAACACAAACCCAAAACTGAAATAGCATCTTTCCCAGAAATCTGAGAAGACCTTTAGTCTTAAAATGAGATTTTTAACCAAATCCTTTTGTTTGTCTGGCATGCATTTTTCTTTTCACAAGAGTTGGAATTTGAGAGCTCATGCAAGAGTCTTTTAAATGATGCATATGATTCAATGATGCTTAAAGGGCCAAAGAAAACAAAAAGCAATTAAAAAAAAACCACAATTTTTTTTAGATACATTGAAAGGTAATTTTATAACATTTTGACAGGTCCTGGTAATAGAATGGAAGCAAGATCAAACATCGTGCCACTCCCAGCAAAGAGTATTCATAGCTCCATTGGACTTCTATCTGCCACCAAAAAATGTAGTCCTGCTACAGTGGGAAAAACCTACAGATAACATAAGTTTCTCTTACATGAGTTCTCCATTAATTTTTAAGGGAAATATACATTCTCATGACAAGATATTTAGGATGAAAAACCAGATGAAGGAACTCTCCAAAAAGGAAACTTGTATTTCTTTAAAAAACAGATGTTCAATTTTATCAGCAAGCCATTATCATATCATGTAAAAACTGGGAACTGTCGATGCACATGTTAAATGTACAGCAACTTCAAGAGCTCGGACAGCAGCAAAGCTCCCAGCTGATATTTCTGAATTTTCACATACAATGTTGTTTACATAATGCAAATTCTACTACGGTGAATATATGCCAGACTGTGGCAGTCCTTGGCCATATTTCTGTGCAACAGGAGCATCTTCTTTATTGTCTGGAATTGATTGCTTTCTCAACTCCAGACTGTGTATGTGCAGCCCTGGATTCTGAAGAGGGAATTACTCAAAAGATACTTAATAGCTAAAATCCCAGCTATGAAGAAGAGAAGCATTGAAGACTCACTTCACATCAGACTCCCTGCACTGAAAGGCTTCCTCCTCCTCGTGAACGTCTGAGTTAATAGGAGGCACTCTGCATTATCAAAAGCACCCTTAAAGTTACACAAATAGCAAAGTGTCATTTCGCAGACTGTAGACTACTCCTGAAATTCCCAAGGTACTATCAGAGTATTTCTAAACTGGAATTGGTTAGATGATAAAACCGCTACATCAAAAGCACACTGCTCTGAGCTTCACTGTGGAGCCTTATTTTTTCATATGATTCAAAGAAAGAAAATGGATTTTTTGCAGGAAAAGTCTTACTTTCAATGAGGCAACGAAGTGTGTATTATTCAGGCTTACCTGGAAAAATTTCAGCTGCATGTATCTGAGGGAATTACTGACTCCTCCACACAAGTCTAGGTGAAAACAAAGCCTCTAATGCAGACACAAATTTCCTGTTATCTGTCTCTAGTTCACCACAAACACTCAGTTTAGTAGGTTTCTCTATTCCAGTTTCATTCTGCACACAACTAGAATGAAAAATGTAACAGAAGCCCCAATGTATGAAGTTAAATAAAATTTAAATTTTTTTTTTTTTTACCCAGACATTTAGAATTTCAAACTGACACTTAGTCACTTAACAGGGATTTGAATGGCAATTTCATATAGGTAAGCTGAAAAGTAGGACCATGAGAATTTTGTATTTCTTCTGTGGCTTTATTTCAAGCCTTTATCTATTTGTGCTTATAAATATATTGTAATGCAGCTTCAGACAATATGGACAAATGCATCTTCACTGAAGTTAGTGGACTGTGTCCATTTACCACCAGCTGCAGATCTAGCCCATAATTCATTGTTTTGCTGAAATGTTCTAAATAATGAAGAGAGTAAATAAAATTTATACCCTTGTGCTTTGGACAGGCTTTGGACAACCAGCAAGCATAGAACTCATGCCAAACCATCTGCAAATCACAGGAATGCAGTTCAGCCCTGCACATCCCAGAATATAAACTGGAATATTTTCCACTTTGTCTCTCAAGTTTTTCCATAGCTAATATAGGACACACAAAAAGAAAGCTTGCCTCAGACACAGAAGTAATGTACCCAGTAGATAGTAACAGGTGCATACTATCTTAATGTTCGAACAACAAATCTAAGCTTAAAAATAATTGTCAGCTTTTCCCCCAAGACACCTGTTACTTGCTTTTCTCCATTTTGACAGGTGGCAGTGGGAAAGTTTGTCCAGGCATCAATTAGTAGAAGGAGACTTACATGTGTTAACATTAAAAAAAAGTCCCTTTTTTCATCAGTATTTCTAGTTCTCAAAAGAAAAATTAAAAATAGAAGCATTTACTTCCCCGTAGCTTCCTCTGCACTGTAGTTAAAACACAGTTTGGTTGTCATTTACACCAACAATGTGAGCATATTACTTTTAAACATAAAGACATCTAAAAAAACCCAAGCACCTGATATGAGTGTTAAACACAATGAATTTTTAAAGCAGTGAGAAACACACAGCAAGCTCAGTCCCTGTGTCCTGCTTGGATGACAACGAATAGCTGGTTCTTTGCACTGAATGTTGTAGAAGGGCAAGTTTCCAAGATGACAACAGAGTAGGCTCACTCTTCTTGGCTTGGGTAGGCTTCTGCCTTCTCCTTGGTCTTTCTGTTCTCATTGATGTCAGTGGAACCCACATCATCTGCCTTTTGGGAAACGCCAGAAAATGTCTCTAGGAGGATCCATACAACATTGCTTGGTTGCAAGTCCTGGACAGTTGGTTCATTTTGGTTAGTGTATGTCATTAAAATGCAGCTGTCATTCAACTGTTCACACACCAAAACATAACTTTGATGATCTAAACTGATGTCCTCCAGAGCATTATCCCTGATTTGAGTTTAGCATTAGTACGCCACGCATTGTTGCTAGGATCCACTTTCAGTGAGATGCCAGTCAAGTTCTGTTTTTTTCTGAGAGATCTTCAGGTACATCATAAGTGAAATCAAATAGAATTAAGTTAATAAAGTCTAAAGTCTTAATAAAGAACAGGTTGGTCTCAGTATTTTGATATTAATGAATGAGGAGAAGAGCATTTACCTGTATTAGTGAAATTCAACATTCATTCTCACAACATAGCCATGTTTCCAGTTCTAATCAACAGGAAATACTAGCATCCATTCCTATAGGGGTGGACAGCTGCCTGATAAGTACTGGTAACAGTAGTTATATTCCCCACCAAAATTAATTTCACCTGAAAGATGACAGATTGATCACTACCTACTGTAATTAATACTGTGCCATCACCTCAAAATCCAATCCACAACTGGATTTCTGTCATATTTGGATTTGCACATACAGAAAGCATAAAGACCAGAAAGAGCTCTTGCAGGCTCTGCAGTTCTCAGCTTACTATTTAGATAGTGTGTACCAGGTAAACAAATAAAACAACTTCATGACCTATTCCCACTTCTATTATGCCAAGTTATTTCCCCCTTCTTTGTTTTATCTGCACAGCTCTGTGCCAGAAAAGCAACACATAAAAGTCAGATTAGTTTGCAAACTTACCACCTACAGTTGCAGATTTATATTCTCCTGTTCATTTTCATAACGTACTCAGCAGTTTTAAATGGACCAGAAACAGTATTTCTATTAAGGGACTTATATTAACATTAATGGTTCTAAAAGTTAAAAGATTCAACTTCATCGTTATCTTTTACAATGCATTGTTATTATAGGAAACATCAGTATCTACAAATGATAGCTATTCAAAGTTTATATACTGCAGGTCTTTGAGGTAAGAGTTTTGTTATGTGCATGGAGTGCAACTACCATCTCTGGAACCCAGAATGATATAGTGGCTTCTTGCAATGAGCAATGTTCTACGTTAGTACATCCTAAATCAGTAGATAGATGCTATAGAGACAATGAAATACAAATAGAAATATACAGCTATATTAAATAAACAGAAGCTGTTTTTGCAGGTTTCCCAGTGGAAGATATAGCCTATTACTTTCTCGTTCTGGTAAGCGAGAATTAGGTTTATTGACTGTAATGTTAGTTGTAATACTAGCTAGCTTTGTAACAGATATTTTCTGCTTGAATTTCCTCTTTCTATTTGTTTTGAGTTAAATGCTCTGGCATCATTGAATTAAAAACAGTCTGTCATCTCCTTCTCCAGTATTCAATGTTACTAAGGTTTTAAATAACTAGTAGATCCCATTGGACAGACTAATTTGTTTCATATTACAAATACTATGAAGAAACTGTACAAACTTGTTTGAAATTTTCTGGAACTTTCCCAAGATTAGTTTTTCCCCTGATATTGAGTTTCAGTAGCCAAAGTACACTGCTGAGAGAGAATTAACCTAGAAGCAATAAGTGTTCTTCATATGTATATACGTATGTGCATATATCTATGTGTGTATGTATATATTTACAGATGTACATTCTTTCCCTGATCTGGTACTCTAAGCAAGGAGGAAGCAGATCAACAGATGATATAAAATGACCTATGAAGCCAGACAGATGAAGTCCAACTAAATTTATATGACAAAGAGATGTAGAACTCATTTTAATTTTTCAATAATCATAATACACTTGTTTCTAACAGTTGTACCGCTGACAACACAAATTTGGAAAAAAAGTGTTGACAATACAAGCATCACCAAATATTTTTTTCATCCAGAAACTAGTAACATACAGAGAACTACTGAAATAAAATGAAGAAAAATGCAGCAGACTTATGGAAGGATGATTAGAAGGAGCAGATAAACATGTGTTTTGTAAAAACTAAAAAAAAAAAAGAGGAGTAAATTCTAGAGCTGAATTGAACAGGATAGATTAGCCTATTATCTAAAAATCCCTGTTCAGTGATATATGTATACGTAATTGACATACATATGTATGTGTATGCATATGTACATATACACATAAAACAACATAACATGAGATTAACATAGAGTATTTTCATCTATTATAAATGTTTTACCTTTAAATACACAAACTGACTCTACCTTGTCAGGCTTGCCTCCATATTCAGAGACATAGAAACACCAACTTTAAATCAAAATTTCACCATTCTAATTATCTTCTGCAATGTAAGGGCAAGCCCTAAACTTCTCCTGACTGCTATAGAACTAAGTAGCAGCTCACAGACAAAACAATATTGTCTTGTTTTCAAAATTTTTCCTTTCTGAATGTCACCAAAAGTAGAAATACTGGTAGGGAAATAAGCCATTTCTATAAATGTCTGCAGAGTTTTCCAGTCAACTCCATATCAAATGCCTGTAGGATACCTCGGACCTCCTATTTTATTTATAGAGTCATAAAATTTCCCAAAATATTTTACACCACTAACATAAAAAAGAACAAAAATAACAAAACAACAAAAAGCAACAAAAAAGGACTTGTAAGTGGAAGAAATTCATGTTGCCCTTATGTTTATTCTTGTTTTACCATTCTCTGACACAGGCTCGAAAAGGCATAAAGCATTTTTTACGTAACTTACAACTAACTAATGTCCTTCAAGATGTATATCTGTAATCTTCCAATTCCCTTTCTTCTCAAAGCTGGTGAACTATTTGCAAAGGCTTGATCTAAATCAATATGTGGTATTTTAAGTACTTCTAGAACTCAGTTCATAATTGTTACAAACAACTTACATTAAGTAACATTCTTAATTTCCATTGCTTCAGTAGACCTACCCCTTTGTTTGTCTTACCAAACAAGATAAATTGAAAAAAGTTAAATCTCACTTTTAATTGACTATGGAACAACAAAAAAACAGAAATTGATAATGATGGTAACAACCACAACAACAATAATATTCTGGTACCCACCACACTGTAATCAGGAGCAATCTCCTTGACCAACTTGGCCAGTAAATCTCCTTTATCAAGTTAAATGTCTATTTCAGTTGCCTTTGGTTTGGTGACTACATTATAGATGTAATATTCAGTCACCATCCCTGCTTTACTGAACTTGGTGACTATCTTGGTTTTACCAGGAGTAAGTCTGATGCTGAAAAGCAGGATGCAGAACACAACAATCAAGCCAAAAATTAGGATCACTCCACCCAACAATGCAAACAGAAAAGACAGGAGAGTGTTTAGTATTCTGCTGACCTGTCATTAAGCTACAGGCAGCAGCTTCTGCCTGAGCCTGTGGGAAGTTCTACCACATCACAATTGGTTACATAGGGGCAGCAGAGTTCCCAGCTCTTACATGTCATGACTTTCCAGTCTTGGTATAGCCATATCATTACGTACTGACTTCTTCAGAAAATTTGAGTGGCTCCCAGCAATAATCAGAGGAAGGATCAAATTTACCTAAACTGCACATCATTTCTAAAGTGGTTTCCTATCCATCATATATATAATCATGCACCGGAGACCAAAGATCACAGAATCATAGGATTGCTGAGGTGAGCAGGGACCTCTGGAGATCTTCTAGTCTAACCTCCTCTGCAAGTGGGGTCACCAACAGCAGGTTATCCAAGGCGATGTCCAGTCATGTTTTGATGGACGGACCTTTCTGGGCAACCTGTTTGAATGTTTGATCACCTTCACAGTATAAATGTTTTCTTCTGTTCAGCTGTGTTTCAGCTTGTGCTCATTGCCTCTTGTCCTTTCACTGTGAACATCACTGAGAACAGTCTGGCTCCCTCCTCTTTACACCCTGCCATGAGGCATTTACGCACATAGATAACTTCCCAATCCTTCTCCAGGCTAAACAGTTCCCCAGCTCTCTCAGTCTCTCCTGATAGGAGAGATGCTCCAGTCCCTAATGTTATCAGCCATACCCCAAAGATAACACAAAGCTTACAATTTCCACATCACACAAAGCAGCTGAGCCAGACTAGCTAGCTTGCTGGAATTCAGTGTAAATTGGAAATGCACCAAATTTAGCTTCCTTTTGAAGAAATGCTTAGTTCATCAAAACAACATTAAGTCTTACTTTTAATATATAGTATATATTACTAAATAGTAGTCTTGTTTTTAATACAGTCAATGGAAAACAATACAAAGGTAGGTACTAATATTGCTATTTAAATTGCGATACTGTACCAAGTTTCCACATAAATATTTATGAAGCTCTTATTTGCTGTTTCTTGAGAGTATTTTACTAACTTACAAGTTAGCAACAAGAAAAACATATCAGTTTTGTAGATACAACACCATATATTTGTGGACTTGTGCTTGAAAACAGTGAATATAGTTCATTAACATACCTTTTACTGAGTCTACTTGCCAAGACAGCATATGTGAAAACACGAAATTTAAATCAGTTTTCAGTTACAGATTTGAGTTTATATATAACCATTTTCATACTCCGAGTATGAAATACATAGTCTTGGTTTGGGCTGTTTCGTTTGTTCATTTCTAATTGCCAGCTGATCTTTTTGGGTATAGACAAGGCCTCTGGAGGCACCATAGTAAATGGGACTGGCACCGACTCAAGGATGCTGAGCCCAAAGTTTGTATTTAATTTGGAAAGACCTAGCTCTTCGCAAAAAATCGGAAGACTTTCATTTTTAGAACTTTTTTGTTGATAATCCCACATCTAAAAATCAACTTTTGGCATTTGCCTAAGGCTTTAGAAAGGCATGCCACTTTGCCTAGAGCAAAGCAGAAAATTCAAGACTGAAGGTTTTTTGTGTTTTCTAGTAGTAGGAGAAAAGAGACAAAATCAGTCTTAGATATGCGTGTGTGTCTTATCTGTAGAATACCTTCAACAGATTTATAATATCCTGAGAGTCCAGAGGCCTGAGCATACCTATGATTACATTTTTTCTAAATTCAAAGCCAATGAAACTTGTGTGTCTGCTGTATATTTTAACTTAAAAACCACATCTGCATATAGCAAAAATGCTCTGGGGTTTGATCAAGACCTTGTCCTGTCTACCCCACAGGAGAAAATATTTATGCACTTCTGGCTGGGACACATACAGGTGACAGTACCATATAGAATCTTTCAGTGTCCACATTAAACATGCTAAACATGCTAGTGAGTTGTGCTGGTTTAACCCCAGCCGGCAACCAAGCACCACGCAGCCACCCACTCACTCCCCCTCACCCAGAAAGATGGGGAGGAGGATCGGAAAAGAA